>OU015492.1:79713225-79910725 GCA_907164885.2 Dolomedes plantarius
GATTTTTAAAATTTTTTATATAACTAATAAATAAGTGAAAAATTAAATAAAATTATTTATTTCGATGTTCGTGCAAATTGTATGCAGTAAACATAAAGACTTTCATAGTCTTATCAATCTTAAGAATAAAAACTTAATTAAATGCTATCTTTTGAAATTCAGATCAATCAAAGAATTATTTTAAATATTAGAAAAGAAAATCACAAATTCTGGAACAACAAAAAAAAATAGACGCTTTACTATTAGAATCCACTTTCTCGAACTATTTGCATCTTTTTGAATTGCGAATCGCTTTCGTCCGATAAAATTTGTATAGTATTTTTATAAGTTTTCGGGTAAAACTTCTGAGGTTTCATGTAATAAATTCTGTAATAGATCGTCGGGAATCTGCCTTGGACAGATCTTTGCAAATTTCTTTGTACCATGCCATACAAGATTTCAGAACTGATTGAAATCCTCGATCTAGAGGCGTTGAAAGTAAAGTTTTTGGCTCAAATGTTATGAAAAAAAATGCAAAAATGTTGACACCATTTTTATCGTGTATAAGAAACCAGATCGTGTAAAAACAGGATCAGAATATTTTCTTCGACTGTGTTATTTCAAAATCATGTTAAAAATGTTCTTTAAAAAATTATTAGGTATACATATATATATATATATATATATATATATATATATATATATATATATATATATATATATATATATATATATATTTATATATATATATATATATATATATATATATATATATATACATATATACATATATACATATACATATATATATATACATATATATATATATATATATATATATATATATATATATATATATATATATATATATATATATATATATACATACATATATATATATATATATATATAATCGTCAAGCTGCCACTCCATAGGTGCAGTGTTCGACTTGGCAAGGTTTACCAAGCCTTTCATCCCTCGAGTGGGTCCATAAAATGAGTACCAACCCTGCTTGGGAACTATATTGTGGGGTCCCACGTCAGGTTGACCGCGTGACTGAGACATATGCTGTATGGAACCCCAAGCCCACGGTCAAGATAACGGAGATGGGCACCGCCGGCCTTGGTCCACAGCGGACTGTTGCGCCATGAGATTAGTTATATATATATATATATATATATATATATATATATATATATATAGATGTGTGTGTGTGTGTGTGTGTGTGTGTGTGTATATATATTTATATACAGGTTGTCCATAATTAAAGTCCAATATTCAAAAGGCTGCAAAAGAAGAACCACTGGTCAGAATGACTTCAAATTTGAACTGAATATACTGGAAGAAGGGGGAAACGATTTGGCATAATAAAAAAAGTTCCAAAATGTTAAAGCGCCATCTATTGATACATTATGGAACTTTTTTTTATTATGCCAAATCGTTTCCCCCTTCTTCCAGTATATTCAGTTCAAATTTGAAGTCATTCTGACCAGTGGTTCTTTTTTTGCAGCCTTTTGAAAGTGGGACTTTAATTATGTACACCCTGTATATATATACATGCATATATATACATATTTATGTATATGTATGCATATATATGTGTATGGAACATGTGAGTAGTTATCAATTCTTGTAAAATTTTACAAAATGGATTGAAATGTTGAGTTTTGATGCGGTGAGACAGTCCACAGTTTTCTCTCGATTATCAAAGGTGCCCATAACACTTTAAAATGTCAAGATCTAAAGCTTTATGTAAGGAAAAAGAATATAGGTAGCTATGAAAAATATAATTTTGAAACAATATATTAATTCAGAATTCAATTCCATTCCGAATGATTTAAAATATGCCAGTATTTTTTTCTATAACTAGACATAATGGAAATGGAGAGAGATTATTTGCGACGACTGGGCCATGAGAAAAGAAGGAGAGAAATCGTCTCGACATAGAAAGTATTCAGTCACTATTATGAGTACTTGAGTCATTTTATAATGGAATAAAAAGTGATAATAAGTGGGTAGCAGAAAGCATTACCTCAAATTTGAAGAAAAGGGAGACGGAGAGACCCATGACTGAGAAAACCTTATCACCGTTTATAAACATTTAATTATTGCTATTAGCTATGAGTTTTACGAATTTAAAGTGATTGTCTTGTTTTTTATTTATGAATTCTTATTCGTTTTATTTGAAAAAAGTGAATTCTATTGAAATAAAAATGTTCACCAAATTGTATTTTCATTTACTCGATAAGTACGAATGATTGTCGACAGGTGATAATAAATATTCTTTTCACCCGTTCTCGTTTTTTTCCTCCAAAAAATTCTCTTTATAGACTTTCAACTTCTGACAACCCTGAGAACTTTTTCGAGTCCAAACGTAGCCCCATTCAGTGCTTTCTGTTCGGGCATCCCATCTCCCTCTCAGCTGTATTAAAATGTTGAACAGGTCACTGAAGCCTTAAGAGAAATAATTTCTGATATATTCCTGGTATGTTCCCTCTAGCGTAAATAGGAGCGAGAGAGAATTGGCGAAGATTGACTTGAGAAAATGGGGAGAGAGTTAGTTCCTAAAAATGTTCTCTCGCGATGCGCCAAGTCGGAGATCCGCACTGTCCAAAAGCAGTGTTCAGCGACCCGTTAAAATGTGGACACCGATGCGTTCTTTTTATATGAAGAGCGGCCAAACTGCAAACTACAAATACCAGGTGGACCGTGCGACCCTTTCACATGCGAATAAAATACGATAAATTTTATAGCGAGGTTGATGTTTTGTAGTAAGATGAAAGAAGAACCGGGTCATTTGTAGCAATAGTTTATTTGTCAAATAACAATGGTGCTTAAGTATAATACAAAACCAATTAGAAAACGCCTTTGACCACAATATTTGGGGTGAAACATAAGACAAAACAGGGGGAACATGAGATAGGTACACGTCAAAACAAATTTGTAGACAATATTAAAAGTGACACAAACTCGTGGAAAATGTGATATTTAAATTACAAAATCTCTTTGTGTGCACTATTTGACTGTGCCGTTTCGACGCATCCAGGGAAATAACTTTTGGGCCAAAAGTCAATTTTTCACTCGATTTTTAAAGAAACAGTACGTGTCATTCTTAATTAATGGGCTTGTGGCAGCCTTGTGGTACAGCGCGCTGGCTTTCGGTGCTGAGGGTGCTCGGAACAAATCCCAGCGTCGCGGCACGAAAAATGCTTCCGTTTGTGTCGTCCCTTTATAGGGGGTAATGCAGTCCGCCTATATGGTGCCCCTATAATAAAATGGACAGGAAACTGTGGCGTAGTATAGGCGAATGTTTGACAAATATGCCTCCGTATTAAAAATAATATTCTGAATTAATAATATAATTTGTCAGAAGTGGAGAACTTAATCTTTAAAATGATACCTCATTTATCGATTTTGATTAAGTATGAAGGGAGAGAAAGGGATCTTCACAAAAAATCCCCTTCTAGAAATAATATATATGGTTTTTTCATGCACAAAGAGTATTGTACACCTACGCGGATGTTGCCAATAAAGAAACTCATTAATGAAATCACAGAATGTGAATAAAAGCAAACGATTTAAATTCAAATGTTCAGTGCGATTGATAATGGTAAAATAAAAAAAAAGCTAGCCTCGCCATCTAGGGGAAGAAAAATTGTTTAAAATGTTTATACTTCAATTTTTAAACAAACAATAAGATGTGTAATTCTAAATTAACAATTTGCACAAAGCGGAGACCTTAATGTTTAAAATGGTACCTCATTTATCGATATTGGTTAAGTCTGAAGGGAGAGAAAAAGTGATAAAAAAATCTTTTAGAAATAATATATATTGGGATAAAACGGATATTCACTGCTAACTTTTGTTGTACTGTTGTTGGGGCTATCCAACAGGTATCGCGTTGCTAGATAGGAATTAAAGTTAACAGTAGGAAAATGAACTTCTTGACTTGTCAATAGACATAAATGGGTGTTTGAATTAAATGGAAACGATTTGTGTCTGCTTTTTCAGTTCAAGACGGGAAATTTTCAGTCATAATCCTCAGCTACTTTATTCTGGTGATCGGTAAGTGAAATAAAGGTGAGTTTTGCTTGGAGCGACTACAGCGATGATCGCAGGTCTATCGACGGTCCAATCGCGGTCCAATATCGACTCAGCGATGATCGCTTGAAGCAAACCGAGACAAGACAAAACAATAGTAAGCAGTGCTCCGCGATGGTCACTACGCTACTATCACTCTACAATCGTCGCAATAGTCGTTCCAGACAAAACGCACCTTAAATGCTTTATTTTCGGAAACCTGATGGATGGCTAGAAGGTTGCGTTGCTTGTATTTGTATCGGTAAATCGTACAGTGATGTAAAATTCGAGGTAATGGTTAATGCAGCGAAAGGTAAACAGTGTCTACATCATGGGTTCACAAACTTTTTAGTGTCCTTTTGATAATCGAGACTTAAAAAGACTTAAAAAGACGTTTAAAGGAATCAGTTCTGTAAAATTTTACAAAAAACTACTACCGTACAGTCGTACGTCGGATGGAATTCAAATTCAAAGGATACTGCGTAGTTTATTTTTAAATTTAAAAATGAACGTGTGCATCCATCTTAGTTTCCATAAAAAGTCTGCAAATGTGGGTTTTATGCATGACCTTCTGAAGAAGTGGAACTTAAACTAGATAACGTCCTTCTGGTTGAGACCTTTTTGGCATTGACAGTTATCTTTAAAGAATGAAGATGTATGGTTTTAAGACGGATAGATACCCTTTTTACAGTGCTTGAAACTTCTCTTTATTAGCTTTTCATTCGTCTCTGGTAAATATCTGATAAATGTGTCACTCGCACACAGAATTCAGAACGTGAAATATATACAGTGAATAATTCTCCAAGGAATAATTCCGAAAATCTGTATATATATATATATATATATATATATATATATATATATATATATATATATATATATATATATAATCCAAATACCACTCACTTACTCACTGTATCTCTGGAACCATAAGTCCCAGGAAGCTGGAAGCTGAAACTTGGCAGAGATGTTCTTCTAAGGCCCTAGGTACTTATCAAGAAAACTTTCTAAAAAAATGCAACTTTTAAGGGAATTGAATTCTGAAAACAAAACACTGACTGATTACGGTATCTCTCGAACCATAAGGTTTAGAAAGCTGAAATTTTGCTGACTGGCTCTCCTGAGGTCCCAAGTGCTCCCTCAGAAAGCTTTTAAAACCCCCAAAAGTTAAAAGGTGCCAAAGCCTCCCCCCAAAAAAATATATATTTCACGTAGTCTCTTCTAACGAAACTACCGGGGGTTATTAACGTAGGATTACTTATCGTTGTTTACCTCTTCTTTTTTTTATGCATTTTGGTACTTTTCTGTTTAACTGTTTACTACTACTGAGTTTCGCGCGCTGCCAAAATTATAACTCGCCACGGACTCTGAATTTTTTTCTTTCCGGTGGACCGTTATTGAGGAACGTAATCCTACGTTAAAAAATATATAACTTATGTTGATTGTTGAATTACGATCAGTAAATTACAGGGTGAACTCCTCTATGAAATGATGACACTTGACTGTTCTAGTTAATTGAAATGAAATGATCCGAATCATAGGCGTAGCGTGATTCTAACTTTTAGGAGGGCACGAATTGAATTCAGTTAGGGCCCTCCTCAGCGCATTGGCTGCCGAACGGTCCTTAAAATATGAAATATTGTGATTTTTTGAAATTGAATAACAATAGAATTGATGCTTGAATAGTGTTAAAAAGTTATACAATGAGAAAATTAAATATAATATAAATAAAATGAGAAAAAATATATAGCATCGAATTTTTGTTATGGATCATATGATTGTTAAAACTATGTTAAGGCTAAAGACACAATTGGAATCTTCAGTTTCACAGTTTCAAAAAGCGGAAAAAGACCAACTCTCTTAAAAGTTTTCTACAATTTTCCGATTTTAACTGAACTTCTAATAATGTTTTAATTTATTTCAAGTTATGTTAGGGGGCACGTGCTCCCGCATGCCCTCCCCGACGCTACGCCTGTGATCCCAATGATATAATGGATGGTACTCATATATACCGTAGTAAAGCACGCGTTTTGAATGGAATCTATATAAATAAAGCAAATTCTATGCTGTCGTGTCACAATTTCGGGTGAACCGGGCTTCCATTATGAAATTCGGCCATATTTGAAAATGTCGAAATCGATGTATTTTTTTTTATGAAAGTATATAAATATTATATATTTGGAAGAACTTAAAAACTGATAATTATTTCTGCGTACACTTATTCTGTTACTTCAATAGTTTTAGAGATATTTCAATTTTAAATGCATACTCCACCGATACAAAACGTAAACACAGAGTGATTCTTTCACAGCGTGATTCTCACTAAAAAATGAATCACTGAAAAGAAATGTTTCATCGTGTGTCTAATTTTAAATTATTTTTAATCATAAATATCATAAATAGATCATTTGAGGACCTACTGATTTTTTTGGGATTTTTTGGCCATTAGAAATGAAAAAAAAATTTAATTCAAGTAAACTGTGATACGAGTGTCAAGTGATTCTATTTGGGTATTCAATTAATAATAAATAATTCAAAAGAGATAAAAATTGACGTCATCGCATTGGTATATTTTTCATTTATCTCTTGATATATTACGCTAACGTGCGTGGCACTGGAATTGACGTTTATGTATAATGAAGAATGGCAACTGCTACGGCAATTTTATTTTGCTTTTACACATTGTTGGCCAATAAATTAACAAAAATCATTAAAAAATGAATTTAAAAAAATAATTGAGCCCCAATTTTCGTTTTTCCTGCGTTGCCTTTCTCGGGTCCTAAACATTAACTGTGATGAATTTGGTCCCCGTCGGTGAAACAGTCTAGGATTCTATAGCGTATAAACAAACAGACGAGGTCTTTTATACATATAGATATAAAACAGTTCCGTGACTAAGTGACTAACTGACAGATAACGCACAGACCAAACCGCTGGACCTAAAGTGCTGAATGTACTTTCATTTGAACACAATCAACACGAAATTGGCGGCCATCTTAAACTCGAAAGCGAAGTACGTTCTCAGCGATTCAAGTTTTGTGGAAAGTTTTAACGGTAAGTGAGAAATACGAAGTGAGTTTAGCTCCCGAGAAATGGCCTGAGACAACTGATTTTCTTCTAGCTTGAGAGAACGCCCTCATCATGACGTCATTTCTGAAGTTCCTCGATAGCGAATTCTTTTCGAAAGGCCTGAGACTAGGCCAATATATCCTTTCTTGAGGGGTTGTTGAATCATTAAACGTGAACATGTGACATAAGATTCTCTTTGCTCTCATTTCATAGTTCTATATCTATCTTCAGTTTTGTTTATACGTGGTTTTCAGTTTTGATTTTAGATATATAGAATCACGTTTTAACTGTCCAAACAACAAATAATTCTTTAATTTTTATTTTCATTTTACCGATTTTTATCCAAAGCTTTTCATATTTCATGTATTTCTTTCGTTGCTGATTAGTTTAGTTTTTGGTTTTAGGTAAATATTCTACTAAGATATTTTTGTATGAAGTTCACCATTTCTTTGTTTTGTTAATTACACGCTAAAATATTTAAAAAGTGCATATTCACATTTTCTTTATATAAATATTTATATTTAGGAAATTTTGGTGTTTATTGAGAGGTTTATTTGTTTTTCGACAATACCATATGCTCCAAAAACCTGTTTAATATTTCAATTATTCCTATCTTTTGACTATACCGAATACAGAAAATCTTGCAACTTAGACATGTATAATTATACCTAATACATACACTCATATAATTTCAACGTACAATGCATTATTATGTCACCAATAACACAAATTTCAGGAAATTTGAATTTTTGTATTGCAGGAATATAGGCTAAAGTAGCCAGAGGATTTCTTTTCACATGAAAATTTATCTTTTTGTAATGCAGGTATGTTCATATCATACCAGGTGGTGGTGGGTGTTAATACGAATAACAAATTTTTCTTTTTGTGGTTTTGTGGGGGGAGAACAGCAAATTAATAGTGCCTCTTATGAAAATTCACCTTCTCATTCAATTCAAAGTCTGGTGGACGGATGGCCCGAGCATAGCAGGGCTTCGCCCGGCTAGAATCTAATGAACCTCTTTACGAGCCCCTATTCATCATTTTACGGATTTTTCCTTTGTTAATGTTTATTAGTTAAAAAAACACATTTGATTGTTTTTACTCAATGGATTCCTCTCGCGTTCTTCTTGGTGTAGGAAACAAAGAAAGAGAGGTCCGCGTTTTTAAAAAAAGTCGTCGGAGGAAGAATCGATATGTCAACATCATCGAGGAACCTATTCATGCATCGAAAAAGCAATTCGCCACGTTAAATTTCTAAACCATGCTTTTTTGAATAACGGATGCGCCCAATTTTCTTGTGTTCGCTCTTTTAAAGTTTGGTTATTCGGAATTTCAGAAAAATAAATAAATAAATAAATAAATAAAAAAATATTAGATCAGGTCGCGAATAAAATTGCTTCGGAAATCAATTATGAGTTTACAAACAATGAAGTTAGATAGAGCGCAACATTTTTATGGCGCTTCTTTTGATATTTGTTGATACACATTTTAAAAAGAAGCTGAAACTCATAAATTGTAGTCAAAGCGAACAATGGATTGTATTCCCGGAAGGAATTTGGGATGGATGGGACTCGGGAGAACGTTTATTGAACATTCTTCTTTTCTCGTCGAAAAGATCTTTTACTCTTTTTTTTTTCCTCTCTCGTTACAAGTTGACTTCGCTTTCTTATAGTCGAAGCTTCATAGTTTCACTATTCCAATATTTTTTATTTTTTAAATCTATTAAAAATTCTATTTCAGGAAAAATAAGCCATTTCTTAAAAAAACCTTCTAAGAGTAAAAAATTTAAAACTACCAACTTCATCGGCACATCATCGGCATTTGTGGAAACGTGAATATCAGAAATAACAAACTATGCAAAAAATAAAGAGAACAAACAATTCAAATTATGGTCTAATTCTTTATAATTCTGTTTTTGCATATCTAAAAATGTCGGTATTAGGCAAAACCGGTAGTGAACATATATTAGAAGATATTAAAAAGGTAGTGTTTTCAAGACCGTTATATTTCATAATCAGTCAGTATCCTTTGATTTTCTGTTTTAGTGCAGCTTTTAAAGCACTGGAATAAAAGTGCTTGAAAAGCTGCATAAAAGTATTGCAGAACGGGAATCAAAAACGATGAAGGAAGCGGATGGCTCCAATTTGCATTCCTTTATTGTACATGGTTCCTTAACCTGCGACCCATGGACTCTCAGGGGTCCGTTAATCCATTTCAAGGGGTCCGAGGACTTGGTGGAGAATTCTAGTCCTGGAATACATGTCGGGACTTTTCGTAGGAAACTAAAATGGATGCACGTTGCGACGTTTTCTCCATTACTACACGAAAATTGTAATTATATAAGTATGTGATGTCCGTGCCTACCCCTCAACATGAACATGTCATCTATCGGCGAAATGTTAAACTGAGCGGTCTCATAAACTCTAGGATAAGAGGCTATAAATTTCGTGTAATATGCGGTTCTGGCGTTATAAAAGGCATAAATCCCAGAGTGGTTCGAGGGCTCTTCAGAATTTTGACATTATAGAGACATGTGGAATCCCATAAACTTTAGACACTTACGAGCACTTAAAACGCCGGAGAACGCTTTTGAATTCGCCGACCGTATAAAAGAAGACCCCCAATACTCCACGAGAGAAGAGATTTGTTTTGAGTGCCAGAGAGGACGCAGCTCTCCTGGTCTTTCGGCCTGATAGGCCGAGTTGTCGGTGAACCCGAAGCCGTCCTGACATATCTAACTGTAAATTCTAACTCGCTGTACATACTTGCTTTTTGAAGTTGTAGTGTTTAAGATAGCGTAGTAAAGTAATTGAAGCGAAACGCTTGTCTTATTATTGCCTACATTACAACGTGTTTAGTTTGGAAATTTAAGAAAAATCACGAAGTTGCATGTGAACTGGAATTCAATCAGACGTACCACTCTGCAATTGTTATTTGGTCGTAAATAATACGTCGTCAAAGTACAAATACATTATCAATTTACAAAAATGTATGGGCCCGAGGTAGTCTATCGGTAGCGTGTCGGCTTTTGGTACTCAGGGTGCTCGGATCGAACCCCTAGAAGCACCGTTCAATACATTCGTGTCTAGGCCGGATATGGGCACGTTAAATCCGCAGAACGGAAAGTCCTTCTATGATGCCAGAAAGGGTCCTAGGGATGTTAGGTCATTGTGGTGGCACCTAGCCAAGTCGGACTCCGACCTTTGAAGTGCTAATATAAACTGGAGCCGCACTACTCAGCCCGAACCCGATATGGATCTGGAATAGAACTTCTAACCATGGAGCACTAGGAACAACAACAAAAAATGTATTGATATATTCCATAATTCCAAATATTTTATTTTATGCATATCCTTCTAACATAATAGGAATTTTTAAAACAATTTGTCATGGTATGAGATTTCCCACATTTCCAGTCTGAAACGGTTCGTCCTCTGAATGTGTATTATCTGAAGGAGGTCCATAGCTTTCACCTAATTATTAAATGGACCAGTGGTTTACAATGTGAAACATATATATGTTTTCAGTTTTTCTTCGACGCTGCGAAGTATGGATACGGATTAGGGTCACAAGCTCTAAACGAGTCTTTTAATGCTCCGAGATCCATTCACAATCTGTTTTTTTAACTCACTGGAGCCTGCTGCTGTGTGTGATACTCCTAATTAAGTCATTTTTGGTAATCTTGATGTTCACTACCATACGTTAGAACATGTTTGGAAGATTTTAACGTATTTCAAACTACACTCTCTTCATGTACGCGACTAATTATGTCTCAATGATTCATATGCACAGACGCGAAGACTCTGGCAGTTATACCTTTTAATATATTTTAATTCAATGGGACAACTCCACCCCACCCTCACTCTTAAGAAAAGAAAGAAAAAAAAGAGAACCAAAGGGTAAAAATTAACGAAATTCGCATTCAGTTAGATTCCTATGACTCGGTCATCCTTCCGACACGATGGTGTATTTTCGAATTTGTGAAATCCTGCGGGGCGAAAAGCATTCCCTAATAAGAAATTCTATTTATAGTATGCATGACCCGAAATGATGTCAATATCCAGCTTCTTTTAGCTTCGTTGATGGTGCTTCTGAGGTTTTATCTCCTCGGATGTCATTCTCCCAGTGTCGTTATGAAGAACGTCTCCAAATGTGGCGTGAAAAGCGAAACGCTTTCCGTGGGCAATTGAGCAGTAGTAAGTATCGAGTCGTAGGAGAGCATTTCTGGCCACTAAAAGGAGAGAAGAAGAAAATTGCTCTCACAGCGACAATCCGTGACTTGTGATAACATATATATATATATATATATATATATATATATATATATATATAGTTTTAATGCACAGTCGTAAATGTAAAGTAAACAGGCAACAAGCCGTTTCGAATGTCAAGAGAGACACAATATATGCAAAATAAAGAGGGAGAGAAACATTTTTAAATTTTGAGCGTCATTTTTCTATTCGAAACGAACGCTCAAAATTTAAAAATGTTTCTCTCCTTCTTTATTTTGCATATGTTATGTCTCTCTTGACATTCGAAACGGCTTGTTGCCTGTTTACTTTACATTTATGATGGTGCATTAAAATTCGAACAGTGTCTGCTGGATGCTTATCCCGATAAAATAAAAACAAAGCGTTATAATATATGTACACAAAGCCTATATATGTATATATATATATATATATATATATATATATATATATATATATATATATACAGGACTCGATATGAAGCGGAATGCGTCGGAACGGCGTTCCGGTACCTCTGTTTAGGAAAAAAAATTACCATAGTTAAAAACATTAATTTAATCACATATTACTCTGCTCTTAGTGAGTAAGCCTGGTCTACTACTTGTTACACTTCACGTAAAAGAACGATTCGCAGGCCGTAACGATCGATTATGATTTGAGGCTACAGCCAGCCTTTGAACTTGCAAAAGTTTTAGAAGGCACTTAAAAAGTCTATTCAAACAAGACTGTTCAGAGAAAGAAACTTTGAGCTTGTTGACACCATCAATATAATAGCTGAGGCCACAACAACAGTTTCTGGCCTGTTGTTTATAAAGGCCTATGGGCCTCCTTTTCGGCTCTTTATCCCAACTAAGTATGTTGACTCTTGGTTTGTGTCTGGACACAATTCAGCATTAGCCGTCAAGAGTAAGTATTGGTCAAGAGACATGAAGTATGAAAACATGTTGAAGATTCGGACAATCTTTTAGGATGGGCAGACAACTTAAACAATCAAGAAGCTGTGCTTTTTACTACATTTATTACTTTACTGCAACACATTTCTGTACTTGTTTTGAAAAATAAAATTTGGAATTAAATAAAATGTTGAAGTTTTTGTATAACCAAAGATTTATTTTTCTGCAGGCCAATAATTTGGAATTTCCCCCACCCCCCACCCGGGAAGGTTACGGTTCCGGCACCTCTATTTCTAGAAGTCGAGCACTGTATATATATATATATATATATATATATATATATATATATATATATATATATATATATATATATATATATATGTATATATATAACTTAGTCGAAAGTATGGCAAAATTTTAAACTATTTCCATTTCTTTTAACGATCCCTCAAATAGAGTAGAAAATCGTTTTCTTGTATTAGAAGAAAAAATAGTGAGTTCTCGGACAGGTGCATAGCAGAAAGTTGTAATTACGGCAACCTATAATTACGTGAAGATTAAGTTTTCGAAAAATCACAGCATGTCACTTCAAGTTTTATTTCTTTCCCCGAGTAGGGGGGAGGGGAGTGTGTTTTACGTCTACAGATGCAAGACGTTAATATTAGGTACACGCTTTTAGATGCAATTAAACCCATCATTTTAAACTTGTTTCGGTACAGAATTAATTATTACGTTCGGTGTATCGGAGCAATGAAAGTTTTATCCGGTGCCCGGCTATTAAGATCTAATTTTGAGTTCATCTGAAAAGTTGGAATCTGTTATTAAAGCAGAAGAAATGAAGCGGTTTATGGATTTTTGGGTAGCTCGTTATCGGATTCATTTTGTGGATATTTGGAAAGGAAATTTCGAGCATGTTGATCTATATATGTACATATTTATTTATTTGTGTGCGTGTGTGTGTATGAATATACACATACACTCACACACACACACACACACACACACACACACACACACATATATATATATATATATATATATATATATATTATATATATATATATATATATATATATATATATATATATATATATATATATATATATATATATATATATATATATACTAGCATTATTGCCCGGCGTTGCCCGGGTAGATATATAGATATAAAATTTTTCATGCATTCCAGCAAAAAATTTCTGGGCTGCAACCCCGCTCTTCATGTTCATCTGGCCAGACAGAATGCGCTTAGCGTGTTTCTACTGAAATGATATACCCTGTATTCTTTTGATGGAAAGAATAAAAAATTTCATATCTATATATCTACCCGGGCAATCATTCTTTAAAAATAATTTCATAAATTTTCTTATGCCTTAATATAACTAATGGACTAATAGTTCGTGAAAGTTATGTGTCGTTATGTTTCTCTGTTTAAAGAGCTTTCCCTCCCACTGCTTAAAAAGCCCCAAAACTCTAAAAGATTTATCTTATAGGATTTCACGGAATAAGTAATTCAAATACATATCGTATGTTAACTCTGTTTCGCGAACTTAGGGGAAAAAACCTGTAGAACTCTTAAACTTCTTCCCACTTTATGATCCTCAAACAATTAATATATTTAGATCAACAGAAGGCTTCCAAAAACTGGCCATGGGACAAACTTAATTTTTCTTTTTTTTTTCTTCCTTTTTTTCCCATATTTTATTAAGTTCTATTAGTTTGAGCGCCATTGTCTAAAATTGTCTAAAGCAGCGGTTCTCAACCTTTTTAGACTCACAATTCCACTAAACGTAAGAAAAATAAACACCTCGTCCTCCCCCCCCCCGTTACCCCCAGACCAACTCCCAAACCACCCCAGATTACCCCTCAGAATAAACCGCTTTTCCCCCGCGTATCGAATTTGAAGGGTCGTGGTAAAGGGGCTGTATCCACATTTAAGAGGTGCGTTTCGGTGCACAAAAATCGTTAAAAAATTAATTGAAAAAAAAACTGATTGAGCCCCAAATTTTGTTTTTCCTGATTTAAGTTTCTAGGGTCCAAAACATTAACTGTGCCGAATTTGGTCCGGGTGGGTGAAACAGTCTATGATTCTATAGCGGACAAACAAACAGACAAGCTCTTTTATATATATAGATATATAGCTTTTATTTTCTTGGTTTGAAACCGCCTGCAGAACTTTTGGAATCTAATAACATAAACCGTAGGTTTTATAGAAGAACTCCGTGACCATACAGGATACTTTAATACCACGCTGTTTACGGTGTTTACCTGTTTACTGTTTATAAGATATTTCTTGATCAAATAAGTTACGGAATTTTTCTCGTGGTTTAAAATAGCTGTTTTTGAAAAATGACTTTCTGCAAGTAAGCAGATAATTAAGTCTAATCTATATATGAGCCACTCGTTTGCCGAATCGGTTAAGTTCATAAAACAAAAAAAAGGGAAAGAAGTGATAAAATAATATACATTGTTTTTGAAAATTCCTCTGAAAGTATAAATTTAAGTAAACATTGTTGAATGTTACTTGAAGTAAATATCATTTTTATTACAATTTTTGCGTGACTGAGGGACTTATTTGATTTAGCAAGAGAGAAAAAGAAATAATATTCAATTCATTCTTAATTATTTTTTTTTACTACAGAAATTTTTTTTGAAATAATTGTTTAATGACTCACAAGCACTTACTTCTGCAGCAGTTAGACTCAATCATTTATTTTATTTTTTCTCTCGAAAAAGCACTGAATGATTTCCCGTTATCATCAAGTACTGCATTATTGAATTGCATTATTGCAACGATTGCATTATTGCAGCGATTTACGTTAGATGGACTAATTTGAGTGTATTCTGAAAAAAACTACTTATTATTCAATGGCCAAAATAATTTTTGTCATTTCGTGATGTCAATTCTTATTATGGGGGAAACTGATTATGAATGTAAAAAAGTAGGAGTCAATCAAATGCTTTGACGCTAAAATATAAAAATTTCATAAAGTGGACCAATTGGGCTTGTGAATGGCTCTTGTATAAAAGCCAAATACCACTCCCTGACTGATCAACGTTATGACACTAGCGCTTCTTTCCCAACTCCCTTCCCTACGTGTGGAACAGTCGATTTTCAAACAAGAGGTGAAAACAAGCGTCCACAGACAGCAATCCAGCATCAGTTTCGTTTTGCTCCTGCTTACTCCTAAATAATCTGTTGAATTATTTAGGAATCTTTTTATTATAAGTTATATAACACAGGATGTAAAGAGATTTTAACAAAATGAATAAATTGAAATAAGTATATTATTGAATTTTAAATTTACTTTCTTCAAATATCCACAATAATATTAATTTGTTAATTAGAAAATAAATGTATTTAATAAGCTTTAATTAAAAAAATTAAGTTGCATAAATTAAAAAAATTAAGTTGCATAAATTTAAAAATTTAAAGTTTTAAATTGCAATAATTTAAATTTATAATTTAGTGTTTTTGATCTTTTGATCTTTCTTTGCTGTAGATTTTTTTCTTTTATTTTCAGAATTTAATTGAAAATAAGTGCATTTGAAAATCTTGCACTGAAGGCAAGAAAGTGAATGAAAGTCCAGTACTGTATGTGCTGAAGTATATACAATCTGATGAATCTTGCCCAAAAATGGTTCTAAATCTTTTGCTAACATATTATCAGCTTTACATATCATGTCATCATCAATTGGAAATATCTTGCTTCCTGTACATTCTTACCTTAAAATTTTGGTCAAGTTTCAAATGTGTTGACATCTTTACTTTTAGCTATAATTAATTCTGTCTGTTGTACGTTTTAAAAGTTTCTCCTATGCTGTCAGGTGCACCTTTCCCATGGCCTGCCTCTCTATAATTCCATGTCACGTTTTGGATGCTGGGAAACAATTATTGTGTGCGTTACCTTAACAAATGAAACATTTTGTTTCTGTATTGTGTACAGGGTCCATCACCTAACATATGAACAGTATTAATTGAATGCTGGTTCTTGAAAAAGTATTTTGAAATGGTCTGTAGATGAGCCCAGATGGCCGATGTGTCATGTCTGTTTCATTTTCTTGCAGTGGCAAAAGGAATCAATGTTAACGAAACCTTTTGTGCCTGGTAAAGAACACAGTTTCGTTGCACATATGTTTGAAGTTACTCGCTTCTCTTCTTCTACTCTTTTTTTTTAATTACACTGCACATTAACTGTAGAAATTAATTTAGTTGTTGAACAGGAAAGTAGTCAGTGATTTAAAGTAAATAATAAATAAATAATATATCAATTCAATATTTGATAAAAGTTGGTAGCCAATAACAAAATCTTATAATTTTAATGTTAATATAGTCTCTTAATATTTATCAATTTTCAGACTTTTTGAGTATTCAAAGACTGATTTGTATAGTTTTAACGGGTTTTTATTATGTTGGTTTGAATATTAAAGATTCAGAGCATTTCTGAACATAACGTAAAACTTCTGAATTCAACATTTTTATTTCTTGTGTTATGATCATATAAGTCTTTGGGTATATTTTATGTGATACAAATACACATTGCTTTTTTTTATTTAGTAAATATATTTAAATTAGGCATTTAATATACTTTCTTATCAAGACCTGGAAAGATTATATTTTTCATTTGTATTGTACAGCTGGAAAAACAGAACTACTTTGTATTGGGATGCTAGAGGACAGCTATGGTATCTTGACTGTCTCTCGACGCAGGGGAAGAAAAAAATGTATTGTATATAACAATACTACTGAACTTCTAGTATTCAATAACCTCAGAAGCCAGAATAACAATATTTTTCTTCGGTACAAATTGAAGGATGCTAAGTGCTTTTTTAAGATTACCAAAGGGAGAAAATTAAACACTATAAATTCTGTAAACCTTTTCAGTAATAGAGATAAATATTTGTTTCTTGGGATTCCATGAGATCAAATTGTAAGAAAAGTTACGTACATATTACACTAGATAACCCAACAAGCCATATTTAACTCCCTTAATTAGTACCCTTATAGTCTTCAACCTTTGAATTCATCTATTAGCTAGAGTTTATACCTGAATTTTAATACAGGTTTATGATAATGATTGAGTCATTTTTAAAGAGCAAGATATTTTTTATCTCAAATTATGTTAACCTTTATTTAGATGATTGTTTTATTACAAATTCACAAAAATAACAAAGACAACATTAAATTTGGACTATTGGAATCGGTTCGTTGATTTTACCGTCCTAACTTTTCGGTTATGACGGTAAAAATTACCCATTTGACTAAATGTTGTATGACATTTGTCACAAACAATATCAGATGAGTTGTTGCGCCGTTTTTTCAAAACAATTTCAGGGTTGTTTGGCCCTGAAAAGGGCCGTTTTGTTGAAAGAAATTCAGACATTTTGTAACAGAACTAACTTGAAACAGACAAGAAAAGCGAACTTAACTTGGTACACACAATTGAAGCGAACAACTTGTTACAGGCAAGTGAAGCGTAGAATAGCGAATAGATGGCGCCACCTTTAAACCTATTTCACCCCTTGTTTGAAATGGACTGTTCCAGACGTAGGGAAGGGAGTTGGGAAGAAGCGCTAGTCGTTATGACGAGGCCAGACTCCTAGTTTCTCAGTCTAGCTACCGAGTAGCTCGGACCTTATTGGTCTCAAACCTGTTCACCTTAACTTTTCAACAAAGAGTACAGAGACGGGCAGTCGAGCTCAACTCTTTTTATTTTAAGCATATATGCAAGATAATATGTACAATAATTAGAGTAAGATGCACGTCCGGTGCGGTTCAGGCCTCTCGCCTAAATTATCATCGAAATCTCAAAGGGAAAACTATGGCAACCCGTGCCCTTCTTCAAATCTCAGCCATTCTCGCCTCTCGACCGAAGTCAATCAGTTCTTGAGCCCTCTTTGTCTGTCGGAGTCGCGTGCCGTCCCCTTTTAAAACTTCTCCATAAACCTGCCACCTCGAACAAAAGACGGTCATTCTGTCAGTGGTGCAATCGTCTCGGGGATCTTCGGCGACTCGGTGCCTGGTCTATTCACGGCCGCACAGGAGACCTTTGTTTCGTCGGGAACGTCCCTCAACGAGAAATATCATTCGCGCCTAAATGAAAAACTGCTAACTGGAAAATAAAACTATAACTAATACTAATAATAAACTTATAATTAGTTACATTCCACCCAGCGACTTTAAAAGGATGGCTGCCCTTTCAAAGCCACGCCGACCCATCACAATAGGCTTTCCAGTTCCTCGAAACTGTCCGAATTTAAGGAGAAATACTTGGGCTTTGTGACAGACATCACAACGTATATAATAAGTCCAAGGAAGTTGAAAATTTGCTGGGTGGTTACTCTAAGGTCATAGGTTCTCGCAAAGAAATCTTTTTTAAATTTCAAACTTAAATGGGGTTGAAAGGTGCTTAGACCTCCTCCCGGAATAAAATACTGGCTGACTGATCACTGTATCTCTGAAACCACAAGTTCTAGGAAGCTGAAATTAAGTATGACGTCTCTCCTAAGTTCTAGGTGCTCACCAAGAAAGTTTTTTAAATAACTCAACTTTTAAGGGATTAAGATACTTTTAGGATCTTTGACCAACAGATAAAAAAAAACCCGTATTGAATGTCGCGTCACGGTCGTTTCATGACGAAGTGAAATCCTCCGAGATATGACAACGCCTGAATGTCAAAGTTAATTTAAATGAAATGAACCCAATGACATAATGAATGGTACTCACGTATTCCGCAGTGAAGCCCGGGTATTTAGATAGTTTTAACACATTGACTGCCAATCACGCGCAGCATGAATTGCATTTAGGGCAGACGGATGAGTATTGTGGTCACAGTTGAATTTGAGCTCTTCAAATGGACACTGAAAAATGGAGAGAGTGCCGTCTGAGTGGGTCTGTCGCAGATGAGAGCAAGGGATCTTCATCCAAGTCTGCCTATCAAGATCCACATGAGAAAGGATCCACTGTAAATGTACCTCATAGAAGGAAGAGATATGACTGAATAGCTATACTGGTATTGTCTCCCACACTGTGCCTCAGAACTGAATTGTGAAATTTTTAATGTATTACTCTCAATTGTATTAAATAATGAACCTTAAAAACAAGGACGTACTCTTTAATAAATTTAATATGAACGGAAATTCCAATCTTAGCAATTCAAAATATAGATAAAGAATAATATAGAAGTTTCACAAAAATCAAAAATTTCTGATGTCCATAGCACAAAATAAATAATATTGGGCAAGAGAATATGAGTTCATCACAATAAAAAATTTAGATCAATGGATCTCAACTGGTGGTCCGGTAAAACCCAATAAATTGTCGCGAAGCCAACAGTCACAACAAAATAGTTTCATCGTTTCAAAACGACAGCAAATTTAAGAATTTTATAAAAACGAGAAAAAACGGACAATCGAAAATCCGGATAATCTGGGTAATATGGCTAATAAGCAAAAAAAAAATCCTTAACTCAGTAGACTTACCGTTTATTACGATAAAAACTATGTTTTGTAACAAAATAACACAGTATTGTTTGCAAGACATTAAAAGATTTTTTTTACCAATGCGGAGGCACGTGTCGTTAAGACATTCGCCTATAACTCGCCGCAGTTTTGCTGGCCATTTTATTATGGGGGCACCATATAGGCGGATCAGTATTACCCCCTATGAAGAGAAGACACGACCGGAGGCATTTTAGTGACGCTTCCTCGGGATGCACAAGGTCGCCACGGCGCATACATTAAAATATATAAAGTAACTTTCCTGAGTCAATCCACGTCAACGTCCTGTGACATTCTAGAAAATCTTTTTTAAACTCAACAAAAAGCAATTTATTACCATAATTCATTGCACAATCTATGCAGGAATTATACATTGAATCAAACTAAAAAATGAGTATTTGGTGTACTTATAGTTACGTTCTTGCTATCATAGTTAAAAATTACACTGCTGGCCACTGTAAATGCAACACCCTGAATGAAACATTCAAATAACATGAAATTTACAACATGCATTAGCGGAGGTGAGATATGCAAATGATTAGAATTTCAGTGCAGACGCACATCACGCGCGCCTGTGGCGCCACTTCAAAGCGCTATTTAAGGCTTGGAGATTTCGACGATTTCAAGTTCGGCAATTGTGTTTTTCTTGTGATTTTTTAAAAAAAAACGATCAATTATGCCTCGTCGAAAACAGCGATCATCTTTTGATCAAGTATCCGAGTTCGACAGTGGAAGGATAGTGGCCTACCGAGATTGTGGATTATCTTTCAGGGAAATCGGTAGTCGTGTTGGACGAAACCAAACAACTGTAATGCGGATATGTGATCGTTGGATGCAGGAGGGTATGACGGACCGGCGTGTTCGATCGCATCCACCTCAGCGCACCACTTCACGTGATGACAGGCAAATTGTGCGCATGGCAGTGACGGATCGCTCAGTCACATCACGAACCATAGCACAGCACATGCAGTCTGTAACGCATCATCCAGTGTCTGTGCGTACCATTCGACGCCGTTTACAGCAGAGTGGTCTGTCCGCAAGACGTCCATTGCTTTGTCTACCCTTGACGCAGAACCACAGACGTCTCCGCCGCCAATGGTGCGATGACAGAAGTATGTGGACGGCAGAATGGAATGAAATTGTCTTTACTGACGAGTCACGCTTCTGTCTGCAACACCACGATGGTCGCATTCGAGTCTGGAGACACCGTGAAGAGAGGATGCTGAACAGCTGCGTTATGCACCGCCACACTGGTCCTGCACCGGGTATTATGGTATGGGGCGGTATTGGATATCACTCTCGCACACCTCTAGTACGCATTGCCGGTACTTTAAACAGCCAGCGCTACATCTCAGAGGTGTTGGAGCCAGTTGTCCTTCCTTACCTCCAGGACTTGCCCACAGCCATATTTCAACAGGATAATGCGCGACCACACGTGGCACGCATTGTCCAACGGTTCTTAGTCAATCGCGAGATTGAATTGCTTCCCTGGTCGCCTCGCTCTCCGGATCTTTCGCCGATAGAAAACATGTGGGCCATGGTTGCTCTACGATTGACCCAGATTCCATCCCCAGCTGCCACAGCAGATCAACTTTGGTAACGTGTGGAAGCTGATGGGTCTTCTGTACCCCAAGAACTCATCCAAAGTCTCTTTGAATCAATGCCGAGGCGTGTGGCAGCGGTGATCTCCAACAATGGCGGCTACTCTGTCTACTGATTTTGGCAGGAACCACACTTCACAGAAGTCTGTAAATTTAATCATTTGATACCTGGTCAACATGTTATCTACAAAATAAATTTTGTTGTGATATCTCTTGTCTTTCTTGGTGTTGCAATTTGGGTGGCCAGCAGTGTATTATCTAATGTGAACATTAAATGAAAAAAGTCTTCAAATCTGATCCGGATTATCCGGAGATCCGGATCAACGGGTGCCGGATAGAAGAGGTTTTACTGTAATAAGTTCTGAATTAAAAAAAAAAAATTCCAGTTTTGAACACTATCGATAATTCCTATCGCTATTCAATTTGTAAAATTCTAATCTAAAACTAATCCAAATAAATATACATCTATTAATATTGAAAAAAATAATTTCTATATTATGTGCATATTATATGGGAAGGTGAGAATGATATTCTGAACTAGGATGGAAGGGGGTGGAGCAAAAAAGGTTGAGAACCACTAGCCTAATCAGATCATTAGAGTATATACCACGCCATAGACACGTTTGCAATATTCGATGGGCTCATTTGTAACCAGGAATCCATTTCTTCCTAATTTTCTCTGGTGAAGTGTTTGGTCACAGGGATGGGTGTAAAGTGATTCTTTTCTGGATTCATTTCCCCGCCTCACGTAAGCGCTCAAATTAGGTGAAACTTTTCTAATCCAATTTCCAAATCTACGCTCTAATGAATTTCCGTTTGCACGTACTTTCGTGCATACCTAGATTAAAAGGTGTTTTTGATAAGAATACAGGTGATTTGATATATACAGGTCCCGCAATTTGATATATACAGGTGGTTATCAAAATAATGGAAACACCTATCAATATTAGTGGTGTTTATGAATGGGCTTCGTATTCCTTAATAAGTCTGGCCACAGGTATTTTTTTATATAATATAGTGTATGTATTATTCTACTGTCAGGTAGCAGTAATAAATCTAGGGGCATTGTGCTTTTGAGGGGAACAGCGTAAAATATCAAACCTTGCAGATCTTGCGTAAAGGTAAAATTGTTGGAGCGCGTTTAAACTGGAGTATCTGTTATTGCAACCGTCCGGTTAATGGGTGTTTTTCGAGCTATGGCATCGAAAGTCATGATAGCATACAGAGTGCATGGAAAAACATCCCTTGCCAAACAGAATAGCGGACGAAAGGGGGAGCTGAGTGAAAGAGATGGACAGGGTATTGAAGCGGATTGCGACATGAAGAAAGAAAACAACTGCAACCAAAATGACCAAAGAGCTCAATCTGCAGCAGCATGTTCCGGTATCAACCATTATAGGTAGAAGGGAACTTCACAAACAAAGTATTTAAGGAAGAGTAGCTATTCCCAAGCTACTTGTAATAGATGCAAGTACAAAATATCGCCCAAAATGGTGCCAAGAGTGCAAATCCTGGTCGAGTAATATGTCGAAAAACTGTATTTGGTCCGACGAATCATTGTTCACATTGTTACTCGCAACAGGATGTGCGTATGCCTGGAGAACACCTACACAAGCGCAAGATTCTAACTGTCTCATCTCAACTGGGAATCATGGAGGTAGATCTATCAGAGTTTGCGATGGTATCTCATGGTTTATTTCAGGCATTATTGTGACCCTAAAAGGGAGATTAAATAGGAAAGACTGTGTCGAAATTTTAGCTCACTAGTCCATCCTATGGTGAAAACACTGTTTCTTGCAGGAGATGGTGTTCTCCAGGAGGATAACCCCCTTATACATACAGCTAAATCTATCAAGTATTCGTGTGAAGACCATGAAAAAGAAGTCAAATATCTTATTTTGCCCTGTACAATTCCCCCGACCATATATCATCCTACGACTGTGATCTGTATAAGCGGATAAAGCCAGGTATCGACATCCACCACAGAATATCTACAGGCAGTCTCATGCTTTTTACCTGAAAAATGGTATAATATATTCTTAACCACTATTCATGGCTTGTATAATCGAATTCCAAGGTGAATCAGGTGGTAGTACATGACAAAAGTGATACTGTGCCGTATTTATAAAGGTTTTCATGATGTTTCTTAATGTTTCCATCATTTTGATAACCACCTGCATATATATATATATATATATATATATATATCTGTGTGTGTGTGTGTGTGTAAGTAAGTATGTAATAATAACGCTCTACCATTATTAGCTGTTTCGCTCCACCTATTTTACTTAACGCATATTCTAAATTATTCTGTTTTCAATAAAGCACAGTCCCTTTTACCAAATTGCGACAAACAAGTAAAATAATTTACTAACTAGTTTGTCCCTTAAGGCACGCTCTGAAAGTCAGGCACATATGATTCATGATGATTCAGAAACAACGCGGCTTACATCGCATGTTCGGAATCTTGAGTTATGGCTCACGTGGTTAAGTGAGGTGTTCGGATGTAACCAATTAGAAGAATTTTAGATTCCTACTGCCCCCATACTATAAATACGTTGAGCAACGATTTTCTGCCTTTCCTTGCCTCGCTTTCTTGCTCTTCTGACCCGGATTCTATCGTCCCTTGTATGTGTACTTCTCCCACAAGTACCATGATGTAATCGTATCATATTTTTCAAGCTCCGGCAGAGCCGGTAGCTTCTGTCGTATTTTAATGTTCCTCCTGCGCTGCCTGTGTCATCCGGAGATTCTTGTATCATCCTTGCGTCCATGTCGCCATCTTGATTTATATCGTCGAGTTCTTAATAAATTCTATGGATACTTTTAATGCGTCCAGTCTCTATTATGTTTGTTCATGAATGCTTCTCCTCTCGGATGTGGTTTTACTTTCCCGATGTGTCAATGGCTCTCCTGAAATAGTCTTCATCCCATCCCTCGGTGTTTCGACCATAGCATGTTTGTGTTTCATCTCCTCTACATAGTTAAAGTTAAAGTTCATCATCGATATTATATATATATATATATATATATATATATATATATATATATATATATATATATATATATATATATATATATATATATATATATATATATATATAAGATAATAATCACAATATGGGAATAGCTGCGTACAAGTTATTGGAGATGCAGTCTGCCGAAGTGTTCATCCAGGAAAGCACTAACGGAATTTTGGAGTGAAGCACAAATTCCACGTACGTATTTTATTTATCAGTAAGCATTACGAAGGCTGCAGTGGCTACTGGACTTGCGGCATCCATGCAACAGGACTTGCCCATCGTCCGCCAGGACGGGAAGCGAAAACAGCAGTGCTTGCATGACAGACTTAGAAGAAGCGTCGTGACCACCGAACTTCTGGCGTCCGCGGACAGTAGATCTGACAGCCAGGAGAGTTAGGCGAGAAGAGGGAGAATTCTTCTGTTCAGGCAATTATCAAATGATAATTGTCTGGTCTTGCCACCAGGGGGCCGAAATGAATAATAATTTAATTGGACGAATGTAGTGTCGTGTAGTTCATGTGTCCACGTCGTGGTTCTCCCGGGGATTAATTAATTACTAGATCACGCGCTCATCTGCGTTTTTCCAAAAATAAGTAATTTGAAAACAAGTATTATTTATTGTACACAAATTTAATGAAGCCTTCGGTCTCCGACCAGATATATGGGGATGCAATTGAGATCAGATATTTCACATGCCTACTTAATGATCTGCAGGGCCAATATAAATTATAACCTACATTATTTTTAGTTAAAGTTTGGAAAAGTGGTTGTGCTTTATTTAAAAGAGGATATGCTTTAAAAGTAATTTAGGAAGACATGTTTTTTTTTGCTTGTTACATATATAAGTATTAACCGAACTCCTTTCCTTTTAGACCGGTGGTACTGGTACCAGCAGGCGAAGAGCCAGCTGCTGAAGAATCTGGACGACGACCGGAACTATAATGTGGCCAGGAACCTTATCCTGTTCGTGGGGGATGGCATGGGGCTGACCACGGTGACGACGGCCCGCATCCTCCGGGGACAAAAGAGGGGCCACTCGGGAGAGGAGAACGAGCTCGCATTCGACAAGTTCGAGTACGTGGCCCTGGCAAAGGTGAGCGACCATAATGAATTGGCTCAGTTTGGGCCTGAGCGTAAAACTGATGTTGAGGAAAGTATATATGTACTGTAAAACTTCTCTATGGCGGTAGTCATGAGAAAAAAATGGCCGTTTTGAGGGGTGGATGTCGAAAGGGGGTTTCTTTCTTAACACTGGCTGTATGGAGTTCTGAACAAAATATGGTGGTTAAGAGGGGTGTTTCACTATATATATATATATATATATATATATATATATATATCACTATTATATATATATATATATATATATATATATATCCAAAACCGAACTATATATATATATAGTTCGGTTAATATATAACCTGACTATATATATATATATATAGTCAGGTTTTGGACGAGCGGGATTACAAGTCAGTGCATTTATTTAAATTCTTGAGTATATAGGGACGACACAGTTACGTAGAATATTTACATTGGAGATTAATAAAAAGTTACGTCTTGATTCAATAGTCTTAAAAGTAGTTTCTTTTAACAAAGTGCCGTCGTTTTGCGTTACACCTAACATTACGAGTCCGTCTTTAGTGGAATCGACTTCCGGTCTCATCTCCTCTCCGAAAGTCAGATTTCGCTCCAACCGAGGCGAAGGCTTCTCTTCTGTGTGGCAACGCCACGTTAGCAGTTTGACGTCACACAGGCAAAACAAAATGATTGAAAAATGAGGTGGGGGAAGGCGGCTCACTACACTGGGCCATGCCTGCCTCTCGGCAGGTCCTCCTGACGACGGGAAATAACAACTGAAAAAACAAGAAAAAAACAAGCGAAGAACACAAATAAATGTTACTATAATCATAGATAGATAGTTCTTGATGATCTTCCTAAAACACAACTGGCACAGTTTTTTCTTTCTTTAGATTTCTTACGTTAAATTCATACGTCTTATACGTCTTTCACAATAACATCTTTTCTTTATACTTCGTTAAGATTATAAATCTTTTAAAATTCTACGTCTTTTCTATTTTCTTCTTGAATTTATACGTCTTTTAGAATTTAATTTCTTCTTCCGTCTTTAAAGTCAAACTAAATCAAAATTTTACAGTGCCACCGGATAAAATTATGGTATGATGAATTCAGCACAGGTGGTAGTGAGAGTAGGTCCTTCATGATACTCTTCCTTAACCACATCGTATGTATTACCACCTTTGATCTTTGTAATTTTATAGGGTTCGAAGTATTTATTTTTGAGTTTCAGGTGTGGTCTTAACTTTATTCGCTTGATCGCATCCAGATCATCGACGTTGTAGAGTCGCGGTTGTCGTCTTCATAGGTTATATGACTTTTCGTTTTTCTTCTGAATTTTGAAGATTTGTTTTCTGGTGCTTTTACGGAGTTTATCTTGCTGGGTCTCAAAATCAGCACGAAATTCGGTTTCAATCTCGAGTTCTCTGATCTGATATTCTAATGAAGATAACACTTTCTTTGTTATTGAACTCTCGGAGTATCTGTTCTTTCAACATTTTGTTGTAAGTTCTAAGTTCATCGATCATTTCATTCATCTGGGACACTACATCTTATTTTTGTGCAACAGCAAAAATATTTGTTTGATTAATAACAACAGCAAAATATAAACTCATTACTCCTCCTATGATACACCAATCATAGCCAGACAAATTACGAAATAATTCTATTAACACAATATACCAGTCAAAGAAAGATCGGCGACTCATAGTCTTCTGACATTCAAATGTTTGAATATGAACATTTTCTCTCTTATTTTCATCTTGTGGTTTTTGCCGAACATCATGTTTTATTCCTATATTTTCAGTACTTTCGTTTATTTTAGAATCTTTCAACTTTCTTATCTTTGGTCATTTTATTTGATTCATGATCTTGGCTATCTTCAGACTGAGATGTAAATGATTGCTTGCTAGATGTATCAGCCACTAAGGAATTGATAGGCAACGGTAAAGGAGATATAAAAGAACTTGTAACGTTTTCTTCAACGTTTTCATATATGATGCCATTATCACTTGAACTTTCTATGGCAACAATTTCTTGCTTAATATTTATTCTTTCTGGTATGAGCTCTGGAGTATATTGATCGAATTCTTCACATCCTTCAATTTCGAAAGTCATCTCAGGACTATCTAGATTATTATATATGGGACTTTCAACATGTACAATGTCCATAATGTTGTCATCATCTTCTGGGTTTTGCTTAGAAGCATCAGTACTATGTTCAGTATCTACATTTACTTTTTCTTCAACAATATCATCAGCATTTATTTCAACTTCTATCTCAGTATCTTCTGTAACATCAATAACAGCACAGCTCTCAGACTCAGTTGTAATAATGCTCGGTTCAGAAGTATCAGTACTGCTTTCAGGTTCAGTCTTAGTATTAGTCTCACAGCCAGGCTCAATATTACACTCAGGCTCAATATCAATTTCAAACACATCGTCAGTTAAGTTTGGTAAAACAAATACGAAATTTACATATACATTATTTTGAGGTCTATTTTTAAATATAATTCCATTTTCATTAATTAAAACTTCACCTTGCATGAGTACATTTAAACCAATTATTACATCGTAAGGTAAACAGTAATCTTTTACTACACATATATCAGCAGTACACATAAAATCATCAATCTAAATTTCACTAGAAAAAGATCCCAGTGGTTTAACAAAACATTTCCCAACACCTGTTACAGTTGAATTTACCTGGTATAATTTATTAATCTTCAATTTTTCATAGATTGATTTTCGAAGTAATGTAACTTGACTTCCAGTATCAATCAGACCCTTTACTTTTGTATTATTGATTTCAACAGTTTTGTCCATGTTCGAAACAACGTTAATACATAAAGAGGTTACTTCGGGTTTAGTTTCTGATGTGCATTCTGATGCCTTGTGTCCAAACAGATCGCATTTCAAACACTTCAAACATTTAAATCTGTGTTCACAAAATTTTGATATATGATTTCCAGATCCACTGTTAAAACAAATTTTACGATTCCGAAATTTAGAATGAATAGAATTAAATTTCACTTCTTTAACATTACCAGATTCGGTTTCATATTTCGGTTCAACTCTTCCAAAATTAGACTTAACAGGGGCAATAACATGGTTATAATCAAATTTTGTTCTCGTTTTATCAAAATTACTTCTGTTTTGCATAGAACCAACTGTTGTTCTCGTTCTTTCATTAAATTCTGAGCGGCTTTTAATTCGTTGTCTATCCTCACACACTTTCTGATACAAGCTTAAATTTTCTTTAAATTCAGGTAAATTTCTAGATTTATAGAGCACGTACTTATTTGTTGGTGAATCCTGAATACCATTTATTATTTAATGAATTAAAGCTACATCTTCAACGTTACCTTTAATCGCGATCTCTTTCATCACATAAAAAGATTCATGAAAAGATTAATTTTATTTCATCTTTCTTTTATTTAACATCATATGAATATCCGCACTGTTATGTTTCTCTCTAAACTCTTCTGTCAACAGTACTTTTAATTTAACCCACGAGTTAACATTACGTTCACTCTGAAAAAATAATTTTGCAATACCATTTAAGATTTTTTAGCAAAAATGAGTTTCTGGATATCATTCCACGGTAATAATGTAGCGGTTTCCTCAAAATCAGAAATCCAATTTTCTACGGAGTATCATCAGCACTAAAATGCTTAATTGTACCCTCTACATCACGGACACTAACCGTTACTTCTTTTAAGTTTGGAACTGACGCAAGGTTTGGAAGATTTAATTCACTAGTGGTTTCTGTTTCACAAGAGACTTCTTCGTCAGTTTCATCAGTGTCAACAGAACTAGTGCTTAGCAATTTTAAATCATTTAAATTTGTAACAACACGCCCAACAAGTTCGTTTGGTTTGCCTTCATCTTTTAAATTTAGTAAATTACAAACAGTAATGGGATTATTCACAGTAAAATTATCAGTTACATATTTAATTTTATCTTTATACTCTTTTAAATTAACATTGTAATTAAATCCTGGAAATGGTCTAGGTCTTTCTCTATTCTTTCTGTCACCTGGATCATTTTCAAAAATTAGTCTCTGTAATAATTTTATGGCAGTGGAAGAAAATTAAGTTAAATTCTTTTTTATACTTGACACTTCGCCTAACGTAGCCAGTTTGACATCACATAGTAAAAATCAGTCAATAAAACAAAATCACTCACGTTTAAAATCTCTGTAAATCAGCAACTTGGGGAGCACAATAATCCAATGGAGCACAAATTATGAAAATAATCTTTATTAATAAGTGTCCCCTTTAATCGTCAATCTAAAATTAATCTTTAATCGACATCTTAGAACATCTTTAAATACTTTTTGAATTGTTTTGTCGTAAAAACAAAATTCGTCTTCATACAGCTACTTTCATTTGGATACCACTATCCATACACATTGTCGCGATCCCGCAATCCCGCTTCTGAAATTTTTGTAGTCAGGTTTTGGACGAGCGGGATTACAAAACAGTACATTTATTTAAATTCTTGAGTATATAGGGACGACACAGTTGGAGATTAATAAAAAGTTACGTCTTGATTCAATACGTCTTAAAAGTAGTTTCTTTTAACAAATCGCCGTCGTTTTGAATTATACCTAACATTTCGAGTCCGTCTTTACTGGAACTTTACGAGTCCGTCGTTACTGGACTTCCGGTCGTATCTCCCCGCCGAAAGTCATAGTTCGCTCCAACCGAGGCGAAAGCTTCTCTTCTGAATTGTGTCAACTGCACGTCAGCATTTTGACGTCACACAGGCAAAACAAAAATGATTGAAGAATGAGGTGGGGGGAAGGCGGCTCACTATATATATATATATATATATATATAACCGAGGTCACAGCACGGGGAATCCCTCCCTCGAGAGGGTGTTTCCATTCTCAGTATGTGCACAATCATAATAATTTTTCCTTTCTCAGACCTACAACACGGACAGCCAAGTGGGCGATTCCGGCGCATGTGCAACGGCGCTGCTGTGCGGAGTGAAAGGGCGGTTTGAGACGGTGGGCTTGGACGACTCGGCGAGGTACGATGATTGCGAATCCAGCTTTAAGGCACGAATCCCCTGTTTAGCGGACTGGGCCCAAGCTGAGGGTGAGATATCTGTCTGTAATAAGAATATCCAATAAATTAAAATTTTCATTATGTATATATATATATACATGTTATGTGTTTGCAGGCAAGTCTACAGGCCTGGTGACAACGACACGGGTGACGCACGCCACACCAGCCGCAATGTTTGGCCACTCGGCCAGCCGCTACTGGGAGAGCGACGATAAGGCGCCTGACCCCCACTGCAAGGACCTCGCCAGACAGCTTGTGGAGGACGACCCGGGGAGGAGCGTCAACGTGAGCTCACCTTTATATATATATATATATATATATATATATATATATATATATATATATATATATATATATATATATATATATATATATATATGTCAGATCCGGGAGTAGAACCGAATTCCAAATGTAATGTCCAGGGGAATTTCCAATAACTAAACGTTAACTTACCGACTAATATTTATTAAAGATTAGAAATGTCGGCACATCACATGAAACTACAATGTAACATAAATTATAAACTCGTCTAGTATTTAACACTGATATATTTCTAGCTTTCGTATACGGCCCGCTATGTCCGCATACGCCGGCTTCCACTCGCCGAATGTCCAGATGTGTAGACGTTCGCTCTGGTCGCTGCGTACAGCGCCCGCTGGTGGATTTTCCACTCTACATCGCTCGGCCATCAGACCTGCAGAGTCCTCGCTGCACTGGAACAAATCTGAAAAACAGAATAAAACAGGGGGAGAGAGAGGGTATTTACAAGGAAGTGTGTGGAAAAGTTAGTTAGTCCACGGTTTTAGCATATCAGCCGAAGTGTTGGTCAGGTTTGGACCTTCATGTTCTCCTAGTTTCTTAACTTCATATCTGTCCTTGGGCTTTACACGGATCACTTCGTAAGGTCCGAGAAATTTTAGCCTTAACTTCATTCCACTACAAAATTGAGTACGTTGGATAGCCACAAGATCTCCTTCTTTATAGACATGGGATTTTTTTCTTTTCTTGTCAAATCCTCTTCGGTATTCTTCTTGTATCTTTAAAATATTCTTCTTCGCCTCCTCGCGGATCTCTTTAAGGTTATTCATCATGAAGTTGATTTTTTCTTCTTCTAAAATTTCTAAAATTTTGGATTCCTCTCTGCTTCTCATCTTGACTCCTGTTAACAATTCAAATGGTGTCTTTCTGGTACTTCTCGATACTGTTGAATTGATCGTTCTATGCAATGTGTCTACATGTTTGTACCACTTGGTTGGATCGTCTAATGATAATTTGGAGAGAACTGGGATCAACGTTGCATGTAATCGCTCTACCTGTCTTTCCTCGTGGAACTCCTGTGGTAACTTTGATGTGTTCAATATTTTCGTACTCACAATAGTCTTGAAATTCCTTGGAAATAAATGCTCCACCACGATCAGAGATAATACGGTGAGGATTTCCAAATATCGCTTGCTGTTGTTTTAACTTCGCTATGGCATCTTGGGCGGATACAGTCTTTACGGGATATAACCACGCAAACTTTGTGAAAGAATCTATCACGCTAAAGATGTGATTGTAATTTTTGTTTGTGGTCGGAAGGGGACCAATAAAATCAACATGGTAAGTAGACAAAGGTACGTCTTCTTTAGGAATCGGATTTAAGAAACCTTCTGCTTTTCCTGCTTTCTTATTTACTAAGATACATTTAACACAGTTATTTATGACGTTTTCAACACATTTTTTAATATTGGGAAAATAAAAATCGCGTTTAACTACATCCTCAGTTTTTGCTATGCCAAAATGTCCTAACTGATGAGCGTTTCTAACAACCTCAGTCTGCATCATTTGCGGTACTACCAAGACTTCTGAATCGTTTACAATTTTATATAGCACATTGTTCTTCAAAATAAAATCTGTTGTCTTACCATCTTCCAATAATTTTTTAATGGTTTCTATATACTCGTCATCTTCTTGAGACTTAATTATTTTATGTGTTATACCTTCACATGTGACACTCATAACTGGATGTCTGCTAAGTGCATCGACATGTCTCATACGTTTACCAGGGCGGTGTTTGATTTCGTAATCGTATTGTTGTAGGAAAAGAGACCACCGTGCCACTTTAGGTGTTGTTTCTATTTTATTCATGGTTTCCACAAAAGCTGAACAATCAGTATAAATTTTGAATTTTGTACCTAATAAGTAGTGTCTGAATTTTTTAAGAGCTTCTACAACGGCCAGTACTTCTAACTCATAACTACATAGCTTCTCCTCTTGTAATGAGGTTTTGCGACTCATATAATGAATCGGGTGATAATTATCATCATCGTCCTTTTGTAGCAAGATTGCTCCAAATCCTAGCTTAGAGGCATCCGTATGGAGTTCTATGCTTCTCCCCGGTTTAAACAGGTGTAAAATGGGTTCATTACTTAAAAGTTCCTTGAGTTTCTGAAAGGCTTGTTTTTGATCATCATCAAACTTAAAAGGTGTTGAGGCACGCAGCAAGTCACTTAAAGGCCTCGCTATCGTAGCATAGTGTAGGATAAATTTTCTAAAAAATCCGGTTAGTCCGAGAAAACTTTGAACTTCTTTAATATTCTTAGGTTCAGGAAACTTTTGGACGGCTATTGTTTTTTCTTTAGAGGGTCGAATACTACCTTGTTCAATAATATGTCCTAAGAATTCAATCTTCTTTTTCATAAACTTACATTTCTTTAAATTAAGCTCAAGACCGTATTTAGCTGCTGTATTTAGAACTCGTACTAATTTTTCTAAACCATCAATTTCATCCTCAGAGGGAATAATAATATCATCTAAGTATATAATCAAAGTACCATCCCTTAACAAATCTCTAAATATATGATTTATATACCTCTGGAAAACCGCGGGACTGTTAGCTAACCCGAAAGGAACTTTCAAAAATTCGTATTGTCCGCTTTCTGTAACAAACGACGTGTATTTTTGGCTATTTTCATCGATGTCAACGTGAAAAAAGGCATTTTTAAGATCAAGAGTAGTAAATACCTTACCTTTCTCTAATTTATCTATAACCTCTTCTAAATTTGGCAGAGGATATTTATCCTCAATCATTTTTTTGTTTAATTGACGGTAGTCAACACATAGGCGCATTGTTCCATCTTTCTTTCTACAAATTTCAACTGGTGATGAATAATTTGATACGCTTTCTTTTATAATACCTTGTTTCAACCACTCGTTGATTTGGCTTTCAACTTCTCTTTTTTCTATCAGCGGTAGACGTCTATTACGAATCGAAATTGGTTCCTCGTCTGTTAAAATTATTTTCATTTTTAAATTTGTTGTCTCTGTTTTAATCGGGTTGTAATCGGAAATTAACTTATTTAATTCATCTTTTATCTCCGCGTTCGAAATATGACTCAAATCGTAATTACAGTCCTCGGTCAGCGATAAATTAACTAAAAAAGATTCAAAACATTTTTCGCTTCCGTTTTCTAAACAACTGTGGTTATCGCTTAATCCCGTTTGTTTTTCTCGATTATTCGTTTCAGGGCAACGCAAAATCTCAGGCTCAGAAGTATGAATCACTGAGTCATCATTTTGTTCAACAAACATCGGATGTTTATGGATTGTTTCTTTCAATGTATGTAAAACTTTAGGAGGAATAATAAATGGTACGTGTAATTTATCTGTGACAGCACAATTTACATTGGAAGGTTGCTTTGAATCTTCCAGCGACACAGAAATAGTTGCGGTATCAGCAATTATTTTTTCTCCAAACGCTGAAGTTAGTTCAATTTTCCCGTCACACTTGATTGAGACGTTTGGGATGTATTTCGGATTTAAAACACAAATTTCACTTCCTGAATCAATCAATGCTTTAATTATATTTCCATATAGGTTAATATTCACACGTTCAAGAGACTGTGAAGAGGGGATTTTAACTTTAGCTACCAATTTATTTTCAGTTTTTTCACTTTGTTTTGAGGGAATAGATTGTCTTTCGGTTTGGTTATTGATTCGATTAGCGCAATATTTTGCCAGATGATTAAAACCTCCGCACGTGTAGCATTCTTTGGACGGATATCTATATTTAAATGAATTGTTTCTCATAGGGGGTGGAGTGTATTTAGCCTCTTTGGGAAATTTCTGAAATTTATTATTGTTTTCCTGTGTCTGAAAATTTACTTCACTAAAAGATCTACCTCTATTTACAAAGTCAGTTTCCTTTCCTAAAGATTGCGGATCTACGTATTTTTCACCGAACTTTATATTGATGTATGATGACACTTCTTTATCCAAAGTTTGAAAAAGCTTATCGGATACGATTAATTGACACAACGTTTCAAAATCATTAACTTTACGCAAACTACAATAATATTGAAAATTAGCCGACAATCTTGACGCGAATTGAGTATGCGTTTCATTGATTTCTCTTCTGGCTTTCCGAAAATTATTTAAGCATTCTTGCGCAGTAGGTTGGAATTCTTTGCATATTATCGACTTAACGGTATTGTAACATTTAATATCATCTTCACTTATGTAAAACAATATGTTTTTTGCTTTATCACCGAGAAGGTTGATCAAAATTTCTGCTTTATACTCTTCTGGTACGTTTTTAGTTTTAAAGGCTCTTTCTAAAGTTCTAAAAAACAAACTAAAGTTTTCTGGTTTTTCTGGAATAGAAATTGTTAAAGTACGTATACTGTGAATCAACTTTTCTAGGTTACATGAACTAGATACTATGTCACTACTCGAACCAGCGATTTCATTTCGATCTGCCCTTTCATTCCTAACTTTCTCCAATTCAACCTGTTTTTCTAATTGGGCAAGTTTAATTTTCTCTAATTCAATTTTTTGGTTTTCTAGAGCTAACTGCTCTTTCCTCGCTCTACTTTCGTTTTCGATTTTCGATTGTCTGTCCTCAATTATGGACGTTAGTAAGTAGGCAACATGTTCGGGGTCATCTTTAAATGCTTTACATCCTTCAATTCTATCCTTTAATTGTACTATTGTCAACCCAGCAGGTGGTGTTTCCCCAATTTCACTTAGTAAATTGACTAAATCTTCTTTCTTTGAATTTTTATACATTTTGATCAATCATTTATATTCGCTAGCAGGTAAATACAAATCGAAATCCTCCTACCTGTTTTCACTTGAGCTGGAGTCAGTTCTGGTTCAAAATCGCAATAAATAATGTCCACATAAAGTTCATTATGGCCAAGGGATCATCGCGGCCAGACCCCCCACTGTCAGATCCGGGAGTAGAACCGAATTCCAAATGTAATGTCCAGGGGAATTTCCAATAACTAAACGTTAACTTACCGACTAATATTTATTAAAGATTAGAAATGTCGGCACATCACATGAAACTACAATGTAACATAAATCATAAACTCGTCTAGTATTTAACACTGATATATTTCTAGCTTTCGTATACGGCCCGCTATGTCCGCATACGCCGGCTTCCACTCGCCGAATGTCCAGATGTGTAGACGTTCGCTCTGGTCGCTGCGTACAGCGCCCGCTGGTGGATTTTCCACTCTACATATATATATATATATATATATATATATATATATATATCCGTAGTACCGGAAATTCCAATGTAGAAAATCTCAGGCTCGAAAATTGGCATTTTTATGGAGATAGTCTGGTTGTCACGCTTCACAGTTTTATCTCTATGTAATATAAAATTAATCTACTAGGAAGCCTTTGTTCTAAGCGTAACCACCAGGGGGTTTCAGCGGTCCTGGGCAAAACACTTTTACTGGCAATCAAATCTCTCTATGTACGGTGTATTGGATCTTGTAAGACAACCCTGATCATCCCCTCCCGAAAAAAACTGCATCCACTGGTGAGTTTACTGATTATTACTTTTAATGCACTACGTTTCGATACTAAAAAAACCTACATTCTAGCTACGTAAAAGAAAATTACATGAAATTACAATTGGACCACTAAAATATAAAATTAATCAATTTGTATGACTAATGAAACAATGAAAAATTATTTACACGATTCAGAAAATGTAAATTGTTAAAAAAAATACTTACATGTATGAATTTGTTGATTATAAAGAAATTTTCTTGCTTTCAGAACAGAAAAATTGTCTATTAAATGTGAATAGTCCAAAGATGATGAGAGATCATTTTCTTTAGAAATAAGTGCCAAGGAGGACAGGCGTACAATGCAAGTTGTTCTTTAAACTTTCGTTGATCAGGGGCCACATGTCGATATAAATAATTAATCGAGGACCATCCCGTGACCAACTCTTTGAAAGGCAAAAATGGGTTTCTCTTCCTCAATAAAGAAACTTTATTTGATTAAACAATACTTGAACAAAAATTTACATAATACACTTTATAACTGTAAGAGCTTTAACGTAGAAGTAAATTTAACAGCAAAAGAAAAAAGCCTATATATATATAAAAACTCCTATATATATACTATTTTATTCTCCAGTATAGATTAAATGATTAAAAAGTGAACCCCGCTAGTTTTCTGTTTTGCAGGTGATACTGGGCGGAGGCCGAGGTAACTTCCTACCTATAAAGAAGAAGGGCGCGAAACTGCAGACCGACATGGGCCGGCGGCAAGATAAAAGAAATCTCATCGAAGACTGGATACGAGACAAGAAAAACAGGCACCTCGCTCACAAGTACGTCTCCAGTAAAGAAGAATTCGACAGGGTGGACCCTAACAAGACCGACTACCTGCTAGGTCTGATAACTGTTTTCTTCGCATTGTATTCTCTGGTATTGTACACAACCAAATGCTTTTGATGTTATATATATATATATATATATATATATATATATATCCTCTCGTTATTGTTCTAGGGTTAATTTAAAGTAAGCAGTCATAAACAGTAAGCAGTTTCGATAAAAAAAAAACAGCAAATTTGGCCATGACATCTTTTAATAGCTTAAAACACAAGACATATAGACACATACGTTAGATGAGTACGGAGACCAGCTCTCGTGAAATGATGATACGTGAAATTCATAAAACAGACTAAAAACCATATTTATAAGCATCTATACGATCATCTATAAACATCTCTTACATCTAAAAGATATCTATCGCGATGGGTACATCCTGTATCATGGTGGGTACACCATCCCTACTACCTCGCTTCGTACATGACCTTAAATACTACGGGTGAAGGACAAGAAGCTCTGTCTGTATCCATACTAAGCCGGACGTGGACGTGACACACTCTTTCATTGGTCGCGGCCACATTACTGTAATGCGCAACAGTGATGCAGTTCACACTTTGGAATAAGACAGCGAAAATGGATGTTACGACTCATTCAATATTAAAACCACGTTTTAATATTACTCACGCACACACACATATTCTTTTCATATCCTGATTTTATTGGGAAATATTTTTCCTTCAGTGAATAAAGGAATTTTAATAGAGTATTTATCCTCGCTGAAATGCTTTACCCAAACACTTCCTTTACACGAGGATGCTTTATATATATATATATATATATATATATATATATATATATATATATATATATATATATATATATATATATATATATATATATATATTGACTATTGAAGCCTTTTTTCTCCCTTGCAGGCCTCTTCAACTTCGGTCACATGGCCTACGAAGTGGACCGCGACCCCGGTCCAAATGGGGAGCCCTCGCTTGCAGAAATGACTAAGAAGGCCATACAGATCCTGAGCAAGAATCCGCTGGGATATTTCCTCATGGTAGAAGGTATTTATTGCATTGATGCCTATTAAAATAAATGTGGCAGAGTAATAGTGGGTGTTTTGGGTAATACTAATATAATAATAATTAATAATTAGTAGTTATGTGAATTAAAATATTTAGGCGACTATGGTTTACAATAACAGATAGATTTATTGAATACATCACACAATAATACAATTTCATTAACCACAACTGATATCAGTAACACTATTTATACATTTCATTACAATTATATTTTAAAAAACGTAGGTAATCCTTAATTTCTCAGTTCATTATTTTCATTTAATTACTTTAATTAACATTGTTCAACTAATAACATAATTATCACTTAGAGTTAGGCTCATTTCTATTTCTACAAGTTGATCATAATAGATCGTATTAATCAGAAACTCCTAACCCGATATAAATATTAATTGATTATTATGGCTCTAATAATCAATGATATTTGTGGTTATGTAATGTGAGAGAACGACAGAATACCTATTTCGCTGATAGCGGATTGATGAGCGGGGGTACGCGTATCATCTGACAACCTCACGAACACCTTCAACTGGAAATTGTACACTCTCTAATTCGATGGTGGGCGCATAGAGCTCGTCTGTTGTGGAAGGGCTCTCTCGGCTATTTCGGCATCTTTCCAACATCGGTCGTCATCGACGTGCGTCTTCAGTAGTTTGTTGTCTCTTTCGTTTCGGCTTTCTTTTTGGGCGCACTCAGTATCATACTTACGGACACTTTTGTAGTACAAATAAAATAATGCTACCGGACTTCGCTCTTCGAACGCTCTATTCCCTAATCGGCTATTGGGTTATCAATTCTCATTTCCTAGCTTCCGCAGACATACAGATTTCTGCATCCGTGCTCACGCAGCCTCTTAGCCCCTCAACCTCTGAATAAAAATGCGACTCTATATCTACCTCTATATCAGTATCTATATATATATTCTATGTTATATCATTTTATATCTTTATCCCTCTGGTACTTCCCCTCTGGCGCCTCCTTCTCGCTATCTCATTGGGTGAATCATTACTTTCCCCCCTTTTTTATTGGTCTTATATCTACCATTCTTCCACACCTCAACGTAGAGCGACCGCCTTCTATCTCCCACTTCCCGGAATTAGGGAAAGCATCCTCTTCTCTTCGCTTTCTCATGGTCTTCTTACGTTCCACTTCCGTCTTCCTATTTCTTCATGTATTCTCCCTTTCTTCTACTATCCTGTCTCCTGTAATTACCTCGACTTCCTGTTGCTATGCCACATCTATGCTCCTCTCTCGATTTTTTCAATTAACGTATTTTCGCATACACTTTTCCAATTTCCTTCTTCGACCTTTCCAATGCCACAAAAACCCCACGATAATAAATTTATATTTTATTTTATAAATATATATATACCGGGTGGCCATAATTAAACTGACAGTGCTCAGTGTTCTGTAGCGCGATCTATTTGCGAGAATGACGCCACATTTTGTAGGAAGATTAAACAAGACGGGGGACGAAGGATTCCGCGAAAAAATAAATTAGTTCCAAAAGTCACCGCTAGGGGAATATTTGGCGCTGTGTAATAGAAAATAGAGTGTTAACAAATGCAAATTAATACGGAATAAAATTACCTTTTATTATGCACATTTTCTTATTTAGTTCAAGTGCAATATGGCAACACTTTTAAAAAAGCGTAAAATCTACATAAACACCGATAAAGTCTCGTGATCTGCAATATCACGTACGCTGAGCAGAAGAAGAAGTTCTTTATTCAAATTTCACGTTACATCCATTGGCACAGTGCCAACTGCTTGGGTTTTAAAAGGCAGTGTGTTACGTTTCGAATCAATCGGATTGAAAGTTTATGTGCAATGTCTCCTTCTTTAGTCGAGCGTGCGTTACTGGTCAAATTCTTTTACCTCAACCAGTGCAACGCGTCAGCCGCTCTTCGTGCTTTTAGAACGCACAAGAAAATGCGTAAAGGTAACGGTCCTGTGTCAGTTAATGGGCTAAAAGCAATGGTTGCGACGTTTGAGAAAACAGGTTCTCTGAAGGTTCAGTCAGGCAGAGGACGAAAATCTGTACCACAGGATACAATCGAAGCAGTTGCCACGGCGATTGTCGACAGAGGACCAGACTATATTGCTGCCACCTCTAGCGCTCGTGGATTAGCTCGGAATATGGATATGCCTTACAGTACGGTATGGAAAATCTTACGAAAGATTATCAACTTCTATCCGTACAAGATCAGCCGTGTACAGGAGTTACTGTACCCCGACCATGATAAGCGAATTCCGTATTGATTTGCATTTGTTAACACTCTATTTTCTATTACACAGCGCCAAATATTCCCCTAGCGGTGACTTTTGGAACTAATTTATTTTTTCGTGGAATCCTTCGTCCCCCGTCTTGTTTAATCTTCCTGCAAAATGTGGCGTCATTCTCGCAAATAGATCGCGCTACAGAACACTGTGAGCACTGTCAGTTTAATTATGGCCACCCGGTATATGCTTGCCTTTGTATTTTCAGGTGGCCGGATCGACCACTCACATCACTTCAACAATGCGCACCGGGCCCTTGCTGACACCTTGGCCTTGGAGGACGCGGTGGTGGCGGCTCTTTCCCTGACCACACAGGATGACACCCTCATCGTGGTGACGTCAGACCACTCCCATGTCTTTGCCTTCGGGGGAACGCCCCCTAGGGGAAACCCTATCCTCGGTAACACCGTCTTCTCTCTATACACACACATATGTATATGCAGGTGGTTATCAAAATAATGGAAACACCTATCAATACTAATGGTGCTTATGAATGTGTTTGAAATTCATTTAAAAATTCATTTAAAAAATCCTTAAAAAACGTCTGGCCACTAATAAATTTTTGAAACAAATTAGTGTATAAATTAATTTACTGTCAGGGAGCAGTAATGAAGCTGTGATGGTCGAGCTTTTTTGTGGATGGCGCAAGATGTCAGACCTTTCAGAGAGGGCATGACAACACACAGAGTGCACGGTAAAGCATCCCCTGGGAAACGGGATAGTGGACGAAAAGGCAAGCTGAGTGAAAGAGACCGACAGGTGTTGAATCGTGTGACATTGAAATTGAAGATACCGCAGCCAAAGTGACCGTAGAACACAATCTGCATTTGTAGGCTTCAGTATGAATCATAACAGTTAAGTGGGAGCTGCACAAATAAAACATTTTCGGAAAAGTAATAATTCCGAAGCTACTTGTACCAGAATGCAAAACGTCCTCTACATAAGTGCCTCGAGTACAAATCCCGATCGAGTAATGTGTGGGAAAATGTCATTAGGTCAGACGAATCATCGCTCAAAATATTTCCCACAACAGGACGTGTGTATATCTGAAGAACGCCTACACAAGCATATGATCCTGAATGCCTCATGACATCTATCAAACATGGAGACGAATCTGTCAAGGTTTGAGCAGCCATCACATGATTTTCTGAAGACCTTATCGCAACCCTAAAAGGGAAACTTTAGCCAACTAGGTCCATCCTAGGGTGAAAAGATTTTATTCCTGTGGGAGATTGCGCTTTCAAGGATGATAATGCTCCTATCCATACAGCTAGACCTATCAGGTCGGGGTTTTAGGAACACGAACACTAGGTCAAATATCTTATCCGGCCCGCACACTTCCCCGACCTCAATATCATCAAAACGCTGTGGTCTGTTTTAGAGAATAGTGTCAGGTTTCTGTATCCATCACCAGCATTTCTACAGGAACTTTCAAGATTTAATGATTAGAATGGTCCCGATTACAATGGTATAATATGCAATTAACAACTATTCATAACTTGTATAATTTTTTTCTAGCCGAATTCTGGTGGTATTATATACCAAAGGTGGTTCTATACTGCATTAATCAAATAATATCTTTCGCCATATTAATTTCAAGTGTTTTCGTGATTTTAATAGCCATCTGTATATACCTGTACACACACATAAACAAACACACACACACACACACACACATATATATATATATATATACTAGCTGAAAACCCGTGCTTCGCTACGGAGTACATTCAAATTAAATACAACGGTCAATGTATGCAATTAATGCCAAATATATATATATATATATATATATATATATATATATTTATAATAAATGCGACGATCAATGTATGCAATTGATGTAAAAAATATATATATATATTTATAAAAAAATCGTAAGGGATATTTATTTTGTTTGGATAATATCCAATCGTCTGCTGCATTAGAAAGAAAAAAAAAAGTTTTCTATTTAGTTGTTATTGCACGTGACGATAAATTTATTTAAAGGACCAGAAAAAGAAATCAGCATGATCAGCATTTAATAAATATAATTCTAAAAATGAATCTGTAAAAATTCACCAAAAATCAGAAAATCGAGGTAAAGGTTCGAAAAAGATTACATTTTAAAGGAATTTTTATGATCTTTCTCGTGATATGAATAAATTTATAACCCTCAAATTATTATTTTAAATGCAAACTTAAAAAAGTTACAAAAACAGCTTAAAAATTCAATTTAAAAAATATAAGAATTTTTCTAAAATCTTTCTTAGTGCACCCCTACACCATAAGAAGAATCTCCATGCAAAATTTCAGCCCTTTAGGTCCAGCGGTTTGGTCTGTGCGTCGTATGTCAGTGAGTAAGTGAGTCAGTTACGGGACTGTTTATATATATATATATATATATATATATATATATATATACATATATGGAAAAAAATAGAACAGTGGCGAATTCAGGACTACGCCAACTTGGCCGTAATTTAAGAAATAATTTTCTTTGCAATTTTCGTAACCTATTTAAAATATTTATAAACAAATAAAAGTTTCACTTTTTTTTTCAAATATACTGAAAATTTTTTAATAAATAATAATACAGATATCTATGATGACCTTTATTGACAATGTAACAAGGCAAAGCTCGGACCAAGGTATTATCTTATGAGTAAATTAAATTTAACAAAGAAAGTGATCGGTAGTAGATTAGGTAGCTCTGTATTGCCTTACATAATAGTATGATGTAGTATGATAACAGTATAAATATAGTGTGATAATTAACACTTAAGGAACAGATGTTTTCTGGTGAACGGTAAACGAACATGATGAATAGGTTATCACCATTAGATGATTAAAAGGATACTACGAATAAACCGGAGGCATGTGGGGGTAGAAAAGGAAATCTGGCTAAGGTCCGGAAAACTTCTTAATCCGACACTACACATACACTAATAACAAGAAAAATATTCTTAAGAAGTGATATATCAAATTTGAAACAATGTACAAATACGGAGAATAAGACTTGAAACTCATTAGGGAAAATTTCAAACCCGTTTATAATTTCACCTGAAACATCTAAATGTTGACGGTGATAATGTACGATTGTAAGTTTGGTACAGCTTAAAATGCACGCCATATTAATTATGAACTGTCATTCTCAAGTGAATATTTCAGGTTTAGATAACAAACAATCGGACGTGGACAGCATGCCTTACACCACTCTACTGTACGCGAACGGTCCGGGATATAACAGGAATTTCCCGAGCGGAAGAGAAAATCTCACAGGTGCAGACACAGGTAAGACAATCTCCTTTTGCTTCGAATGTCTCTTTCATGTCTATAGCCGTATTGTGTGGAATACATAAAGAAATCACATCGGGGTTGTTTTATAAGTATTATTATTATTTTAAGTGAAGTATTTTCTTAGGGGGTCATGGTTTAATTCTATTAAAATAACTTTTTATCGAATTTTCCCGATAAAATGTGTCAATACCTATTGACCTTGAAACTGTAGAGCAGTGATGACTCTTTAATGAAGAAGTCTTGTTCAAAGCGCAAACAGGTTCGCTAGAAATCTCCCGCCCTTACTGCGTGGTCAGTAAAAATCGCGGTTACATACCACGTGCGGTAGACACATTCAAAAAGTTAGTTTATCTTTCATCAGTTTGTGACGTCACTGTTGGCATATCTATCGTGGTATCCCTGACGGAATAGCTCAATTTTATTTCGGTAAGAGCTTTTCTATTTTTATTGTTATATAATTCTGAATTCATACCGTATGTGCGCTATTTTTGTTGAGGTTCTGTGTGTGACCGAGAGATGAATCTTTTTTAACATTCTCCATTTCTTACCCATCCCTTTTTTTGTTAAATTAAACATTTGGTCGGAATTACATCATGAAAAATTCATTCTAATTTATTTCTTTTATGTCTCAAAATGGCCTTTTTAAATGAAAATAAACATGGTTGGAAGGGATGGGAGGTGAAACCATTAGAGGGGGAGGGGGGTCTCGACTGGAGAAAGGTTGACTATAAAGCAGGCGTGTCCCGCAAGAATAATAATGCCGCTGTATGGGGTGCTATTTGATAGAATTGGGTGAAGAAATTCGAATAATGTTTCACGTTTTAAAACCCCGTTTCATTCCCTTCTTTAGCTACTGAACATCGGGCGCGATACATATTCTTCCTGCGTGACATCTGCCCGATCTCCCCTCATTTGTTCAGGTCTTTAATGCACCCTGTTCATGAAATACGGCCCATTCCAACAATGGCTCCCAAGTTTTCACATCTTCGAAATTCTTTCAAGCAGCGAAGATTACTCCGACATATCTACAATTGATTAACAAGAAATGGGCGGTCCTGATGAATGAACTCGAACATTTTAAGTTAAACAAATGCCACGAAGATTAACAACGAGGCAGAGATTAAAGATGAAACTACTTCATTCCGAATATGAGCAACCTATAGTGCCGCGATTTTAATCCAAAATCATCGTACTGTGCACCGAACGAAGCAAAATAAATCATCTTGTTTTCAAGATAAGTGTATGTCACCTCCATTCCTGTTTCTAGAAATTATAAAGTTTGTTTGGGGTGAACAACCAAATTTTCCGAGCACATTCTGTAACTGCCAGCTTTTCTAAATGCAACAATATGGATTAATTCCTTAGAGAATATTGAGCAAGCAGATTTCCCACACTAACGAACCTATAGATTCACATCCGGAAAAGTAAAAAAATGTATCTCGGAAACATTACTATCACGGTCACCAGACAGAAGTTTCACTATATATATATATATATATATATATATATATATATATATATATATATATATATATATATATGTAGGGTGTTCCAAAATTCGACCGACAAATTCAGAGGGGTGATAACAGGCATCAAGGCGACATAGGCATAGGCACATAGGAAACATAGGCACATTAATAGGCATAGGCACATAGGAATACATGACCGGAAACGCACACCTGACGCTGGAGGGTCCTTTTTATTTAATCGAACAGAACCTATTACGAACCCTACTAGATGGCCGGAAATATTGAAATTTCTGGAAGAGGGAGAAAACACAAGCACAAAACTGAATCACATAGGAATGTATGACCGGAAACTCAAACCTGGTCAGCTAGAGGGGGGGAAATGCAGAAATGAAAAGCCAGCATTTCTGAATTTTTTTTATTTTTCTGGATTTTCTGGATTTTTCTGTTTTGTTTTTGAGTTTTCTACCTCCTCCAGAAAAATGCTATATTTATGGCCATCTAGTGGGATTGGTACGATCCGATTAAGTAAACAGTGCTTTGCAGCGTCAGATTTCTGTTTCCGGTCATACATTCCTGTGTGATTATTGATCGTCCTGGTGCGTACTATCACCCCTCTGAATTTGTTGGTCGAATTTTGGAACACTGTATATCTATCCATATATATATATATATATATATATATATATATGTGTGTGTGTGGGGGGGGGGGTGCGCGCGTGCGTGCGTACGTGCGTGTGTGTGTGTGTGTGTGTGTGTGTGTCGAGCGTAAGACTACGCCCGTCATCTTATAAATTATGGCAAGAAGTAATCCAATAAATAATTGAGCAGGCATCAGTTCAAGTTATTCCAATTTATTTCTTTTCACGCAAACCACAGCTCCAACTCAGCGCGTTCATTTTGCAAAATTTCGCTTTTAGAGACGTGGTGAACATACGGCATTACGGACGTGGTGTCCGACGGCATTGACTTCTATCCCGCGCTCTCCTAGATCTCACGGCCAATTCCGCGCACCAACTCTCTCTGCACATGCGCAGACACCAAACTAGATATGTTTTCAAGGAAAATTATACACTCATGGACAAAAAAATTAGCGCACCAAGAAATAATTGCGGGATCGTAACGAAACTTGCAATGAAGATACATGTCGGGGAGATATGCAAATGATTAGAAATGCAACGTGATTGCGCATTACGTATAGCCGGTAGAGGGCGTTGAACATCGTACTCTGTGGAGTATTGGACCCCCTCTAGCGCGAATGCACGATGCGATACGATCGGGCGTTGCGTCATACAAGTTCTGTATGATGTCTTGAGACATTTCGTTCCATATTTGCTGTAACCTTGCCTCTAGTTCGTTCAAACTCGTGGGATGCCCAACTCGTCGTCCCAAATGATCCCAGATATGGTCGATTGGAGACAAATCTGGGGATCGGGCAGGCCAAGGAAGGGTAGTAACAGTGCGGAGACAGTCTTGTGACACCCTTGCCGTATGAGGCCGAGCATTGTCTTGTTGAAAAATGGCTCCTGGGAGCCGTTGCATGAGTGGCAACACATGTGGTTGCAGGATTTCATGAACATACCGCTGGGCTGTCATGGTGCCACGGAACAATACTAGGAGTGACCGGGTATTGTAGGCAATGGCATCCCATACCATCACACTATCTGTGGGAGCGATGTGTCGCTGTACAGCAAAGGCAGGATTGAAGCGTTCACCACGGGCTCTCCACACACGAACACGATTGTCATCACTGCCGAGATTGAATCTGGATTCGTCGCTAAAGACGACCTGGTTCCATTCCGCTGCAGTCCAGTTTCCTCGTGCGCGGCAAAACTCCTTTCGGAGGCGTCGATGGGTGGGCGTCAAGGGCAGCACACGTAATGGGCGCCGCGATACCAAATGTCCTTCAGCCAGGCGCCTTCGTATGGTTCGAGAAGACACAGAGGCCCCTAGTGAAGGTGCTACCTGTGCCTGGATGGCGGCCGATGAAGCAGTTGGCTGTACGCGTGCATTTCTTACGATGTGGCGGTCTTCTCGACGATTGGTCTGTCGAGGGCGTCCTGAGCCTGGTCTTCGTGTACATGACCTCTCTCGGGTCCACTGGTCCCAACACCTCCTCACAACACAATCAGAGCGGTCTAATTGACGAGCTACTCGCCTAGCTGACCACCCAGCTTCCATCATCCCGACGATTCTCCCCCTCTCAAACTGCGACAACTGCTTATATTGTCTTCGAACACGGCGTAATGGCATGTCTATCTCAGCTCTTCCTTTGTAAATGATTCAGCACACTCAAACAAGCTTTGGTTACCTGTTTTATACTCCACAGAATACGATGTTCAACGCCCTCTACCGGCTATACGTAAGGCACAATCACGCTGCATTTCTAATCATTTGCATATCTCCCCGACATGTACCTTCATTGCAAGTTTCGTTACGATCCCGCAATTATTTCTTGGTGCGCTAATTTTTTTGTCCATGAGTGTATAATACTTCCTCTTCGAACGCTTAAACCACAGACGCGCCAAGATTATATAATGAAAAGGGGAATTTCCCTTTCCCAATTCGCGTGTCTTGAAATATGAACAATTAGAGGTGAATTACTCCAGGCATATAATTTAATTCCCAAGCCCGCTTTAATTTTAAATTAATCATTCCTTTTCCACTAATTCCTTGACACACACACACACACACACACACACACACACACATACATACATATATATATATATATATATATATATATATATATATATATATATACAGTGGACGCTCGTTAATTCGAACTCGAAGGTTCTCAGAAAAAAGTTCGAATTATCCGATGTTAAGAGAAAATATATAACTTTAAATATGTATCACTGAAGAAGAAACTCTCCTAGTATGTATAACCCCAGAAAATATATTATACTATGTTATCTAAAGTTAAACATATTAAAAAGCAATACAGACTTACCTTAATCATAAAATGAAGCAGAAGATATGCAGTATAATGTAAACTTTTATTAAAAATATGAATTACACTTTGGGGAAAAACTGTAAAATGGATGTTTGGTTCTGTTTATGATGCCTACATTGTTCAGCCAGCTTCTCGATTTGAAGTAAACATTTCAATTCATTTTCAGAGGAAGGTTCCTTCTTTCAGAGTTTTAATAGAGTCCATTATGGCTTTGTCCGTTATGGCCGCATTAAAAATATCTTTCGGCAGGTAAGTAGAAAAAAGCCCGGGCAGTTTCCTACCGAAATTAGTGCATACGTCTTCGTTTACATCAGAGCTTTGGCCACATACAGTTTGATAAGAAATATTGTGCCTTGACTTAAATCGAGAAAGCCATCCATCACTGCATTTAAAATCTTCAATACCCATTCGACTTGCCAATTCATCAGCCTTCGTCAGCACTAGGGGTCCATTTATCGGAAAATTTCGAGATCTAACATCCTGGAACCATAGCAGTAGAGCTCTTTCTAGAACTTCTTGGGACGCATTTCCCATGCGTTTCCTTCCTCTAGCAAATTTTGATTTTTCCCATGAATCTAAAATTGACTCCTTGTTTTTCAAATTAGTTGACAAGGCATTTTTTTTAATTCCATAGTCAGCTGCTAACTTTGTTTTACATTCGCCATTCTCTACTTTCTTTAAAATTTCTACCTTTGTCTCCAAAGTTAGGGTTTTGTACTTTCCACGTGTAGACATCCTGAATTTTTACACGTTCACACCACACAATGAGGAAGAAAAACTAGACCACATTAACTTGTGTGCACTGCAGTTATAACTGACGCAGCTCCCTAGAATCTGTAGTAAAGACTAGTTTTTCTGAAATTCTAAGAAAATCGATCCAAATAAAGGAAAATTGCTTTTTCGGTTTAGCACTAATAAGAAGGACAATAGCTACTAACGTTTAGCGGACATGCAATAGTCTAGGAATGCAGGCATGTGCCTCTTTACACAGAAAAGAAATTTTGACACACAAAATAATAAATACGGTGTGTATTTTCTCCATTAAACGAGGAAAAAGATTTTTTTTGTCAAATTTTTAGTTCGAATTAACCGAAGTGATAAAAATTTAGTTCGAATTAATGAGATATTTTTAACATTAACTCCAATACAAGTTTTTCGGGGCTTTGGATTAGTTCGAATTAACCGAAAGTTCGAATTAACCGAGTTCGAATTAACGAGCGTCCACTGTATATATATATTTGGAACCATCCATCCGCCCTTGGAACCATCCGTCCGGATTTAATTATACTCCTTGACACGGCTCCTAAGGCCGAAAATCAATACGAACAGACGGACCCTAGGCTGCGTATTCAGCGACTGGTTATCTGTACTACCACGTTTGTGCCTCACGACGGGAAACATTTAGTGTTACGTGATTGTACAGTTAAACATAAAGAGCACTATGCACCCATACAGCCGCGTTCTCACCGAAGCCTTTGTCTTTTCAGAGGCCAAGAACTACGTGCAGCAGAGCGCCGTCCCTCGTCGCTGGGACACGCATGGGGGCGAGGACGTGCCCGTGTACGCGCGAGGCCCCATGGCCCACCTGTTTCGAGGGGTGTTGGAGCAGACGTACGTCCCGCACGCCATGGCCTACGCAGCCTGCATCGGGCACTACCGCGACGACTGCGAGCGGAGGCACAGCTTCCATAGGCGGGTCATCGAATGCCCCTCCGCCCACATGGACTCGTCTGCAGACGGGGTTGGGCCGAACGTGACACCTCTCATCGTTCTACTAGTCTTCGGACTGTTGGTCAGGTGATGATATCTGTTCGGAAACAAAGACACTGCGGCTGGCTTTCTCGAAAAGGAAACTTGTCGATTACCCACTTGCTGGAACGGTGGTGTGCACCGAATTCTGTGATCGAACTCTCCTATGTGTGACCATTAGGGTTTGCCGATCATGGCACTAATCGTTCTTCATAGTGTTCGGATTGCTATTCAGATGATGATCGATATTCGTAGAAGACACTGCTTGCTCAAGAGGCGAAGATTGTCGACTGCTCATTTTGAAGACGCGGTGGTAACACCGGATTCTGTGATCGAAAATTCATATCTGTGACCATCAGGCTGGAAGATGTGCATTGTTGTGTACATTTTATTGTATATACATATATATATATACACACACACTTCATACGAATTCAGCCTACGTTTCCATTTCTATCTTGCAAAAGAGAGTTGACTCCTTTTACTAGACATTTCGTTACAGTAATTTTTAGACTGTAAAAATATTCTATAAAGAATTAAACGTATACGACTTGATTTTTATCTAATGAAGAAATCTAATAATATTTCAAATCATCAGTTTTAATATCTCATACATAAAACATAAAGTACGCACACACACACACGAATATATATATATATATATATATATATATATATATATATATATATATATATATATATATATATATATATACATATAAACGTTTTATGTATATTGATGGAAACAAAGCAAACTTACGTAATCTCATGGAGAAATATTACGTATTACAGAAGAGTTTCGTGTATTTCATAGGACTATAAAACAAATACTTTTTAAATACGTAAACAATTTAAGCATACTTTATTTCTCAAGTCAAATGAACATTTAATAACGTATTTCTATGTAGTTTTTCACTTATTTTAAATATATAAAAGCAGTGATTATTTCAAATTGCTTTAATTTTCTATTCCCATGTACTTCAGTGAAATAGATATGTCCCGTTGAACCTCGAATTTGTGTCAAATTAAAGTATTTTTTAAGAAATGGCGTTCACTGTTTTCTTAAACAAATGACTATTGAGACCATACACCCGAATATTGATATATATACATATATATATATATATATATTGTGATGGCTCCAAGGCGAAGACGCTTCACTGCTGTGCCCCGGGCGATCACCTGCTAACTGTCCCGGCTTTGACTAGCCGTGACTATCTCCACAACCCAAAAAACTGACTCGAGAAGCGGAATTCAGTGTTTCAAACACTTTATTCTTTTCTGGAAAGGTTCACAGGGAAATGCACTGTACATAAAAGTTAACATACGCCAAGGCAAACTGCCTTTCGGTTCACACGGCCCACAGCCGAAAAAAACGCTCACGCTTCTACGGTCCTGTCGAGCCACGTGGCCCGCTGACGAGATCACTTCAGTCCGCTGAAAATCCGGCGTCCAACGCCTCGCAGAATCTCCCAGCAACCAGCCGCCGTCGAGGGCATGCAGTCCTTTATATAGACCTCGTTTCTCAACTGAAACTCGTCCCTGGTGACGTCAAACCTGTTCGCGCCAAAAAGGGACTCGCCTGAAAATTGTCTTTTCGTCCCCCATACACCGTTTGGGGGACAAAACCCTTTCTTCACCAGATTCACTTCTGGCACATTTTCGTAAGCGTTATTCCCACGCTATTACAGCTTTCCCCCCCCTAATAAACTTTTTTATACTTCAAAAAGTTCAGAAGTTAGTCCCTTAGATGCGTCCAGCTGAAACACACTTCTAGAGAGGTATCTATATTGTCGACTTCTCTGGTCGTTAATCTTAGCAATTATACCCGCCTGTTTGAAGAGCTACGCGTCTGGGACACAGTACTCAAGTTAGGACAAACTGCCGTGGGTTTCTTTTCATTTTTTTTCGACCGGAATGCAGGACATCGTTTTGTTCCCGCAAAACCACATAAGATTCACACTGAATCTATACACATACAATCATGACATAGGACATATGGATACATACACAAAAACAAAAAACATAAATAAATTTTGCACACATCATATACATAACACAGAAACATACATTTGCATAAAAGATAAGTACGCCCTCGACCATTACATGTCTTCTAGAGACGGCTCGAGGTGCCCTTCTTCATCTAGACCCTCTGTCCTACTCAAACCATCCGCCTTTCCATTCAACTTTCCGGCTTTGTGTTCTATCTCAAAGTTATATTGTTGTAGGCACAAAGCCCAACGGGTCAGCCTGGCGTTTGTTCCCATCATTTTCCTCAGAAAAACGAGAGGATTATGGTCCGTTTGTATTCGAAACTTTTGGCCGTCTAGATAATGATTTAGCTTTTTAAGCCCGAATACAATGGCTGCCAATTCCCGTTCTACGGTGCTATAGTTACGCTCCGCCTTTGAGAATTTCCTACTCAGAAACACTATGGGGTGCTCCTCGCCTCCCTGATTTTGGGACAAGACCACTCCCGCCCCGAATGCACTTGCATCCGTTTGCACGATAAATTCCTTACCGAAATCCGGCGCATACAAAATCGGACTGGTGATTAGCCGGGATTTTAACTCTTCGTACGCCTCATTTCTCTCGGGGGTCCACTCGATCTTTTCTCTCTTAATTTTCCCTTTTAGCGCGTCCGTTAGAGGGACGGCTATGGCGGCATAATTCGGGACGTATCTCGAGTAATAACCTGTCAACCCTAAAAACGCTCTCAACTGGGTCTTTGTTCTAGGGGTGGGAAATTCCTTAATTGCCCATATTTTCACCTCACTAGGCGACCTCCTCCCCGAGCCTACCTCGTGCCCTAAAAACTTCACATGATCTTGGGCGAACTTGCACTTGGTGGGTTTCACCGTTAGTTTCGCCTCCCCAAGTCTTTTCAGCACAACATCAATATCTCTCACGTGTGTCTCCCAGTTGGGGGAGAAAATTGCGATGTCGCCAATGTACGGCAGGGCAAATTGTTCCAGACCGGTTAAAACACTCGCCATTAATTTACAAAAATAGAACGGAGCGTTCACCAGCCCAAACATCATTACCCGAGGAATAAAAGTTCCGAACGGGGTGATAAAAGCCGCATACCGTTGCGCCCGACTCGTGAGAGGTATCTGAAAATAACCCTTCGTTAAGTCCATCACGGCAATTAACGACGAGGCGCTGACCCTTTCAACAACTTCCTCGATGTTTGGAAGGGGGAAAAACTCTGTACGCGTCTTGGCATTTAAACGGCGATAGTCCACGCAGGGCCTAGGGTCTTTCCCGGGACATTCTACCAGTATCATCGGTGAGGTGTAATCCGATTGCCCCACTTCGATTACCCCCAAAGCTAACAGCCTCCGGATTTCCTCCCTCAGAATTTCGACCTGGCGCGGAGACATTCGGTAGGGTTTTGCCCTAACCGGGGTCTCATCTTCCAAAATGATGTCCATTTCAGTCAAATGCGTCCTCCCTGGATCGGAAGAGAAAACCCTCCCCCGTTTTTCTATCATTTCTCTAAATTTGCCTATCTGATCAGCCGACGCACGGCTTTCTAAATCGCTTCCGCTGACGATTTCCCAGAAGTCGAGCTGGGTGGAGTCCGCGGAGGGATAAGGAATTTCGACTTCGTCCACTCCTTCCTCACTCCCCTGATCAATGATCATATTTATAAATTCGGGTCGGCGATGGTATGGTTTTAGCAAGTTGACATGATATATAATGTTTTTATCCCTTTTTCCCGGTACATCTACCACATAATTAGTTTCGGATAAAACCCTGGTCACTCTGCCGGGTCCCACCCAATTAACCGCCATCTAATTTGGTTTTGACGTGGCCAACACCAGGACCGGGTCCCCTTCTTTAAACTTTCGTAGGACTGCGTTCCTATCGTACCACACTTTACGCTTCGCCTGACTCTCTATCATACTTTTCCCAGCCAGTTCTTGACAGGTTTTCAGTCTTTCCATCAAGTTCAGCACATATTCGACCACGTTCTGATCTACCTCCTCCCGCTCTAACCAATTTTCATACACTAATGAATGAGGGGCCCTCAGATTCTTACCGTGTACTAGTTCAGCAGGACTAAATCCCGTGCTCTCGTGACTAACGGACCGTAAAGAAAATAAAGCCATGGGTAGCACCGCTTCCCATCCGCTTCCCGTTTCCAAACATAACGCCTTAAGTACCCTTTTTAAGGTAGAGTGCACCCTTTCCACGCTATTTGACTGAGGGTGACAGATGCTACTATGTTTGACCCTTATTCCAAATTTGGAAAAGAATTCCGACGTTAACTCGCTCGTGAATGACCTCCCCAGGTCGCACTGAACCTCTTTCGGGAAACCGGTTCGGGAGAATATCTGTAACAAAGCTTCAATTACTGAGGTGGAGCTTATGTCCCCTACCGGGATCGCATCGGGATACTTAGATGCCACACAAATTGAGGTAATCAAGTATCGGTTGTTTTTCTCGCTAATTGGTAACGGCCCAACCGCATCCACATTAATTTTAGAGAATACTTCGGTGATTATCGGGACTAATTTTAACGGCGCCTTCCGTTTGTCTTTATGCTTACCCACCCGTTGACATACATCACATGATCGGACGTACTCCTCGATTTCTTTGTAACAATTGGGCCAATAATAGCATTGCAGAACCCTGTCTTTTGTTTTAATAGAACCGAGATGTCCGGACACGAGATTATGACACAAGTCCAAGATCTCTCTGCGAAAATCAACTGGGACGCATAATTGAGTTCGTTCTTCTCCCTGCTTAGACGTCGTAACCCTCACGAGTCTCCCTTTTAACGTCACAAATTCTCCGGGCGGTTCTGCCTTCGCTTTTTCCCACAGGCTCGATAACGAGGGACACGCCTCTTGCGCTCTCACAAACCCCTCGGGGCTGATCGCCACCAACCGGGATTCCTGGAAGGACTCGCCTGAGAATACCTCCATTTCTTTGGCTTCCCCCACCGTTTTCCCCCCGTTCTCTGAAACCTCCTTTTCTCCTACTTTCCCCTTTATATCCGAAATCACGATCCCTTCAGCTTCGTCCCGAGTCTTACTTCTCGTGAGAACAGCATTCACGGGGACACAATTTAATTTCTTCTCTATTAATTCCGCAGTTTTGTTACCTAACAGGTAATAACCCTGCTCTACTCCGACGGGCTTAATTGCGGCCTTCGTCACAACCCTTCCGAACTCGCCCTCAATTGACACCCATGCCAGAGGCAAACAAACACATTCGTTGTCTAGGGGTTGTCTTACCCAGGTGACTTCACCTATTAGGTCTTCGTTTTGTACCCAAGAATGATCGCATAAATCAACCCCTGCGCTTTTGTCTCTCAGGTATTGCCTGGGGACCCCATTTATTACCGCTTTCTTCAGGTAGGGCTCAAAACAACTGCTCAAATTCCCTTCTGTCCCTACGTGGTTCACAATTTCCCCTTTGGCGATACTTTTCTGGTACTCCGGACACTCATATTTGAAATGTCCAGCCTTTGAACAGAAATAACAGGTCAACGCCTTCTTTTTTTCAAAACCCTGCTCTTTGCGCCAATTTGAGCTAACGGAAACCTCCCTCTTATTTCCAATTTCTGGTCCGGGTTTAATTTCGGCTTTATCCTTTACGTACGACTGGCCTTTGTTTTTCTCCCTTAATTTCTTCTCTGGTCTCCTAGTGCCCTGTCTTATGGTTTCGTACCGATCACACTTATCTGTTAAGATAGAAACCACTTTCAGCTCATCCCACTCGTCTAGATATTTTTCTCTTATCTCCATCGGTACCCGTTTTTTTATTTGTTCGGTCACCATAAGCTCTTTAAGGGACTCGAAATTGGTCACCTCCACCGACTCCAACCAATTTTCTAGATATCCCCTTAATTCATATGCCAGATCTGACCACAACGCCCCAGGATTTCGCTGATGCGTCAAAAATTTCGTCCTCAAAGCGCCCGTGCCCAGTCTAAAACGTATTAACAGAAGACTTTTCATATAAGGATAGTCGTCGCCCTTTTCCCCTGGTTCCTTCACGATAATTTCGGCCATATCTGCCGGTAATAACGGGATCAATTGGCTAACCAAATCGTTTTCGGGTAAATTAGCCTTCTTTGCCTGTCTTTCAAAGATCATAAAAAACAAAGTGATGTCTCCCTCCTTAGGGTCAAATTTGGAGACTAGATCTTTTATGCTGTTTCTCGGACCCCTAGCCCCCTCTGTGTTAGAGCCGTTCGCAATTACCCTGCTCGTCTCTGCCGCACCCTGTATGCGTAATTTCTCTAATTCAAATTTCCTCCCTTCCTGAATTTCTCTCGCTTCTCTTTCTTTCTCTTCTAGAATTCCTTCTAGACACGCCTTGGTCCCTACTTCACTATAATTTTCCGCTCCAATGATTCGTCGGACAATTACTATTTTTTTATCATTTATCGACGCCTCAACGTCCAAATCATCGGCCAAAGCCAAAAGAACTACTTTAGTCTGTTTAATTAGAAGAGCTTCCATTTTCTGCAGCTAAAGACTACCCACACTATCCCCAGACTATACCCAGAAATCACAATTTCTTATTCTTAACCTAATGCCGTACACTGAATACACTCCCAGAAATACACATGTAATTTCACTTGCCCTACCTAACACGGAAATATAGGACAGGTACTAGATATAACGACGCTAAAATTATTATCTTAGAATCTTCACTTATACACATAAACTGGTACAATTAATCACAAGCAATCCTATCAAATTACATAATAATAGCTCAAACATATATCACAATATATTATCAAACATTTAAAAGAAACACACATGTATCACATTATATTATAGCATACAACATTCCAAACTGAAATTGCTTATTCACTTCTAGAATTATGACACTAATACAAATATACTATTTGAAATCAGCGTTTCGTCCCAAACTGAGTGCATTTCTTACCAAACCTATGTTCTTCTAGAACCTAACCTGGGAGATTTATCCCAAAAGCAAACACTTTTCTTCTATTTTTGCACAACACGTGCCCGTGAGGTTCCCTGTGGATTTCCTCACCAAATTTTTGATTACTCGAATCACTTTTTAACACCTCCACTCAGAGATTTATAACCCAATTACAAAAATCAGAAATACATTAAAACCTCTCTAGAAAAAGTTTCAAAATGGACTCACCTGTCCTTGTGTCACAAACAGCTTCAACCGCTGGTCAATTTCCACACTACGATGCCTCTGTCGAGTCACACTCGTCCGGCTCCTTTCACTGTAATCCTGTGGTATCACTCTCCTTGTGTTACAAACAGCTACAGCCGCTGGTCAATTTCCACGCTAAGATGCCTCTGTCGAGTCACACTCGTCCGGCTCCTTTCACTGTAATCCTGTGGTATCACTCTCCTTGTGTTACAAACAGTTACAACCGTTGGTCAATTTCCACACTAAGAAATCCTTAGCACTAATGCTTGAGTCCGTGTACCTTATCTTCCGGCAGAATATTCCACGAGCTGCCACCAAGCTGTGATGGCTCCAAGGCGAAGAAGCTTCACTGCTGTGCCCCGGGCGATCACCTGCTAACTGTCCCGGCTTTGACTAGCCGTGACTATCTCCACAACCCAAAAAACTGACTCGAGAAGCGGAGTTCAGTGTTTCAAACACTTTATTCTTTTCTGGAAAGGTTCACAGGGAAATGCACTGTACATAAAAGTTAACATACGCCAAGGCAAACTGCCTTTCGGTTCACACGGCCCACAGCCGAAAAAACGCTCACGCTTCGACGGTCCTGTCGAGCCACGTGGCCCGCTGACGAGATCACTTCAGTCCGCTGAAAATCCGGCGTCCAACGCCTCGCAGAATCTCCCAGCAACCAGCCGCCGGCGAGGGCATGCAGTCCTTTATATAGACCTCGTTTCTCCCCTGAAACTCGTCCCTGGTGACGTCAAACCTGTTCGCGCCAAAAAGGGACTCGCCTGAAAATTGTCTTTTCGTCCCCCACACACCGTTTGGGGGACAAAACCCTTTCTTCACCAGATTCACTTCTGGCACATTTTCGTAAGCGTTATTCCCACGCTATTACAATATATATATATATATATAATAACAGCTGAATGTAAACAAATGTATGTTAGTGAGCAGACACGGGGACGGGCTAATCTCGCGAACCGAGCATAGCAGGATATCGCGACTGGTACCGATAGACGCGGACGGACGAGACGCGTTCACTGATGCTATCCTCAACTTTCAAAATTTTAAACTTGTTAATTATTAAATTAAAACAGCCGAACTCAAAAGAGGCGGCCAGCAGAAACAGCTGACATTCCGGGTGGGCCAGCTCCTTTCCGTTTCGTAAATTCCGTTTCGTGAACTTTTCCGCGAATCGACAATTTTTCATTTCCATGTATTTTACAACTCTTCATCTTTAAGGATATACAGATTTTTATAAAGTTAAAAATGTTTTTCATTCCAAACGAAGGTTTTTTCCAAAAGTAGTTTTCTGAATTCCACGAAATCGACAATTTTGATGGACAAATATTTCGGTTTTCAGCACCTATTAATGTCAATTTTAAGATTTATCGGCATTTGCTAGATGTTCAGCTTCCAAAATATACCAAATGCATTAAAAAATATGTTATCATTCTAAAAAAGCGCACTTACAAAACTTACTTTTGAAATTTCCCGAGCTGATCGCCATAGTATCTTATTGTAAGTGAATGGAGAGTTCGTAATTTTTCGACTTATTATTTTTCTCACTAATAATTCCAGCAAGTTCGTGAAATTTGTTTCGAATTAATGGGGAAGTGATGAGGATTCTTCCGCCACCAGTTTTGAATTCCTGTGAACTGTCTTTCTATCTTTTTAAGCACTTTTTCTCCTATGAGATTTAATATTTACATTCGGCCATGTTGCCAAAATGAAAAATTATTAGTTGAGAACGAGTCTGAGAACGAGTCATTTAATAATTGAAATCCAGAAATAATTTTAAAGTACCAGAAATAATGTTAGTTTTAGGAAATGAGAAGTTAAAACCTTTAGAATTTTTTCTAATTGAATGAACTTTTTTGTTTAAAAAGCAAAATTTTAAAACGGAAATTAGAAAGAATTATTTCAAAAGCCAAAAACCAAAATATGAAAAAGAGAATTTTAAATAATTATTTCGTTTAAAAATTCTAATATATTTTTAAATGTCATTAAACAGTTTTTAATCTTTAAGAAATAAAACTATTTCATTTTAAATCGAAAAAGCAACACATCGGATTGCTACTCAGCTAGTATATATACATGTGTGTAATAATAACGTCCCACCATTTTTAACTGTTTCGCCCCAAATTTTTTACTTAAAGCGTATTCTAAATTATTCCCTTTTCAATAAAGCCTAGTCCCTCTTTCAAAATTGATCTAGAAATAAACGATTAAACTAACTAGTTTGTCCCTTAAGCCACGCGCTGAAAATCAGGCGCCTGTGATTCAGGATGATTCATAAACGTCGCGCCTTGCATAGCATATTCGGAATCTTGAATTACGGCGCATGTGGGCAAGTCGGATGATCGACCCTGGCCAATTAAAGAAATGTTAACACCTAGTGTCATATTAGCGCCCCCATGGTTTAAAAGGTGGGACAGAGGATTTTCGCGCTCTCTCTCAGCTTCCTCTCTTCTCTTATTAACCTTGTCCTTTCTCCGCTCTGCTAAGCTCCTATCCAAATATTACGATGTAAAGTCTGTTTTCTGAATGCGTCCCGGCAGGAACCGGTGGCGTTAATATTGTGTGTGTCCGGCCTTAAATGTTCCTGTGCCTAGCTGAATGTCTGCTGATTTATATCGTCTAGTTTTTGAATAAATCAGTTCCATGGATACTGTTTGTGCGTCGCGTCTCTGTTCTGTGTGTTTATCAATGCCTCTCATCTCTGTGGTGTTATCTCCCCTATGTGTCAGTGGCTCTGCTAAAATAGTATTCTTCTCGTCACTATGGCTACGTCTACAACATATTTGTGTATCATCTCCTCTACATAGTTTAAGTTAAAGTGTAACGTGCGTGTAAAGCCGATGTCATTACATATATATACACTCATGGACAAAAAAATTAGCGCATCAAGAAGGAGTCGTCAAAATGAAACGAAATTTTACATACGTAATGACTACTTTGATATAAGTAAATGATAAGAAAATCAAAGAAAAAGGATAATTTATTTCAGAGATAAAGGCAAAAGAACGGAGGAGTTAATATTCCGTTGGACCCCCTCTAGCGAGAATGCACGATGCGATACGATCGGGCATTGAGTCATACAAGTTCTGTATGATGTCTTGAGACATTTCGTTCCATATTTGCTGTAACCTTGCCTCTAGTTCGTTCAAACTCGTGGGATGCCCAACTCGTCGTCCCAAATGATCCCAGATATGCTCGATTGGAGACAAATCTGGGGATCGGGCAGGCCAAGGAAGGGTAGTAACAGTGTGGAGACAGTCTTGTGACACCCTTGCCGTAAAGACGACCTGGTTCCATTCCTCTGCAGTCCAGTTTCCTCGTGCGCGGCAAAACTCCAAACGGAGGCGTCGATGGGGGGCGTCAAGGGCAGCACGCGTAATGGCCGTCGCGATACCAACTGTCCTTCAGCCAGGCGCCTTCGTATGGTTCGAGAAGACACAGAGGCCCCTAGTGAAGGTGCTACCTGTGCCTGGATAGCGGCCGATGAAGCAGTTGGCTGTACGTGTGCATTTCTTACGATGTGGCGGTCTTCTCGACGACTGGTCTGTCGAGGGCGTCCTGAGCCTGGTCCCAACACCTCCTCACAATCAGAGCGGCCTAATTGACGAGCTACTCGCCTAGCTGACCACCCAGCTTCCATCATCCCGACGATTCTCCCCCTCTCAAACTGCGACAACTGCTTATATTGTCTTCGAACACGGCGTAATGGCATTTCTATCTCAGCTCTTCCTTTGTAAATGATTCAGCACACTCAAACAAGCTTTGGTTACCTGTTTTATACTCCACAGAGTACGATGTTCAACGCCCTCTACCGGCTATACGTAATGCGCAATCACGCTGCATTTCTAATCATTTGCATATCTCCCCGACATGTACCTTCATTGCAAGTTTCGTTACGATCCCGCAATTATTTCTTGGTGCGCTAATTTTTTGTCCATGAGTGTATATATATATATATATATATATACATACACACACACACACAGAGAGAGAGGGGTGAATTTAGATAGATAGATTATGAAATGGATAAACTGTATTTTCATTCACTAGTGATAAAATTAATATCCTTTGCTATAATTGTAGCATTGCAAGATCTCAATATTTTTTTCTTTAAAAGAAAGCCCTGAGAGTGTTTCCCATCTTGCTTACAAATGCCAAACACATCGAGTACGAGGTTATTTCTTAGCATGTGGAGGAGGAAAATAAATTTGAAGGAGGAGAAACCCACCAAAAAACACTTCAAACGATATTTAAATAAAGGTTAATAAAACGCAAGCTGGAAAGACGTATCGAGAACACTGCAAAGCTTTAATAGAGCTGCAGGAAAGAAAATAAACTCGCAGTTGCATTTGACAGACAGACGTAAACGGGTTGATTTATTGCACGCTGATTGGTTAATATCTTCGAGGATAAGGAAATGCTATTAACCCCCGGCCGAAAAATACTCTAAAATTACTCAAAAGTTTTATACTCCACAGAGTACGATGTTCAACGCCCTCTACCGGCTATACGTAATGCGCAATCACGCTGCATTTCTAATCATTTGCATATCTCCCCGACATGTACCTCCATTGCAAGTTTCGTTACGATCCCGCAATTATTTCTTGGAGCGCTAATTTTTTTGTCCATGAGTATATATATATATATATATATATATATATATTATAATATATATATATATAATGCGCTATTCCCAGAATGAGTGGGAATAGAAACGGCAAGCGTTTGTGCGGGGATTTGAACCAGGGACCTCTCGCTCCGTAGTGCGAATGTCCGATACTTCGTAGTCCGATGCGATAACCATTCAGAACCCAGAGTCCATAAGAAAAAGCTCTTATGAAGGGAGCATAACGCTTTTTCGTTACGTGACGATTCCTGTCAGTTCACTCTACTGTAAGCCGCGTAAAAGAACTTCGTTCCAATAAGGAATTCATATCCGAATCTTGAAAACGTAGTTTTCAAGAGCTCGTTCAAATTATAAAGGTCAGTAAATACGAAGGTATCGGCTTTGCAAAGTTTAAGTAAAAAGTAAAAAGTAAAAAGAAACTATAACATTTTCGTAGGATATCTGTTGAAATAGAAACAGCAGAATGGAGAGAATTTGCCACAAATGAGATATATTCCGAGCCATTGCTCAATGAAATCTTTCTTCTCTCTGCTTCCCGTCTCAGGGATGTGTCTTTCTATATCCATTGGGGAACCTTTGAGTGATTCACTTACCAGCACAGTTGAAATAAGTATTCTTTTGACACAGCGTTATAGACGTCATCTGGACACGAGCTACTTCCTTTCAAACTAAAATCGGACCTATTAAGGATGAATACAATTCGACCGTTCGCCCATATTCGAACCTTGAGAAATAAGTTTTGTGTAGGAGAGGTTGGCTTTGATGAAAGAGAATGTTTGTGTCAAAGTAAAGACCATACCACTTCATTGTTTCTTTTGGAATGAGAGCAGCAATATCGACGGAATATGAAAACAGAGGGGCTTATTGCAATCTCACATAGGAGTTAAAAACATTTAGGGGGGAAATATTCTCAAAACAACCTCGCCCCCCCCCCTCTTTAAGAAAACTGTTTTCCTGTATTTTTTTTATCCACCGAGTTACTCTTTTATCGATCAATTTATTGACACATTTGTAATGAACATTCTTTGAACGTACCGTTTACGACATCAGTTCATTAAGAATAATTTACATATGAAATAATTTAGATATCGAGTTGTTTTACAACTGCTCTATTCCTCCATGATGAAACAAAAACTTTGAACCACGCTTTCTAATCGTCCTCACTCAGTTGTGTACAAGTTGGTGGTTATATCTTTGTTCAGTTTGCTGAAAATTTTCCGTTCATTTCTCTGATACAAAGCACTTTGATTTTAAACTTTTATTTGCTGTTCATTTATATACACATATAACTATACACACAAACACACACACACACACATATATATATATATATATATATATATATATATATATATGTGTGTGTGTGTGTGTGAGTACATGTATGTATATATTTTTTCAGTTTTCATCATATGAACACTACTTGAAATATGAGCAAAATAACTCGGATTTTACCCATTTTTAAGATGATTTTCAAAATCATTTAGTCCAAAACGAAGTCACTATGTTTAGCAGAAAGAAACAAGCTCACCATACTGCGAGAGAGTGAACAAACGAGTCTGAATACTATGAAAATATATTCTGATGACCAACAGAAATCGGCGGAGGGTAAACCCCTTGGTTATTCGTACATAATAGTTCATAAACTCATAATCTGAACAATATCTTTTCTAGAAAAAAATATTGATACAATTTCCTTTTTTTCATATTCTTTTGACTGGGCTCGTTAAAATATCATTATTCTGCTCTTCGAAAAATAATATAAGAGAAACTGCTTCAAAAAATGACTTGTTTATTGGGTCTGAAAGATTGTTTTTCATTTAACTAACATGTGCGGTCGTCATGTTTTGTTATTTTTAACGCAATCGGATGATTTTCTGGAGATTTTTTTGTTTTCAGTTTGTTTTGAAAGAACATAAAACTATTATTTAAACGATATTTCTGACAAATCAAACAATCGCAGTTCAAGAAAACAGAAGGTTCTTTAAGAGATTAAATTTCCTAAAACATGCTTCTTTTTTATGAAAGAAATAACGCCGTGTGCACTATAATGTTTTCATATTTTCTTTAAACTTCTCTTTGCCTCGTGAGGAGTAAAACAAGTATTTACAAAATGATCAATTAAAGAAAAACAAAATGCGTGTGCTATATATATACACATATTACACATATACAACACACATATAAGTGTATGCACATTGAACACTATAAGTGTATAAACACAAATTACACACAGATAAATGTATACATACATACATTAAAGTGTATATACACATTACACGCTTAAAAATACATAGACATCCTATTGCACACATATAAGTCTATAAGTATAAGTGGTTGTATATATACAGAATATAGAAACACGCGCAGAAATACGTACACACGCCCATATATATATATATATATATAATAGTGTGAGTTTTTTTACACTGACACTACTTAGAGCCATCTGTAGTGCGATGTATCAGCCGGAAATTCATCAAAATTGTTATATGGAATAAGGACGATATGGGAAAGAGTTTCCATGAAAAAAAAATTAGTTCCATAAGTCAACGATAGGGGAAGATATGGCGCTGTTGTTGCCGGCGCACCCAAGAGTTTACTTAAAAGGTAAGTAAAACATCAAAATGCAAATTTATGACTACATAGTCGACAGCAGCGCCAGTATTTTAGGTTATAAACTGCGGAATCAGTTGCGCCTTCGTTTTACAGAAGAAAGGGTCATCAGTCGCTTTTTTCCACTTGCATGGCCACCTCGCTCCCCGCATTTAACCCATGTGACATCTTTCGGTGGGGTTATTTAAAGTCTGGGGTGTATCTTGGTGGAGTCTCGAACTTGACGACCCTAAAGGACAACATATCAGGGACTTTGATGAACATTCCTGGTGACATGTTACGCTCGGCAGTTGAGAACGTAATGTTCTGGATGCAATGTGTCGTCCACCAGGACTGTGGTCACATTGTAGGAGGGAGAAATGAATTTGCTGCATAAAGTGGTGTTGTAGTGATATTTCTTTGTCATTCATTTGTCTGCTTACAACTTTTTCGGTATTCATACCTTACCTTTATAGCCCGAAATACTGGCTCCGCTGTCGACTACATAGCCGTAGATTTGTATTGTGATGTTTACTTGCCTTTTATGAAAATGCTCGGGTGCGCCGACAGAAGAGCGCTATATCTTCCACTATCGGCGAATTTTGGACCTAATTTTTTCCCCGGAAACTCTTTCCCGTGTCGTCCTCTATCAATTTTGGTGGGATTCCGGCTGATAGATCGCGCTACAGATGGCTCTGAGTAGTGTCATTTTTAAAATAAAAATCAACCTGTATGTATGTCTATATGTATATATATATATACATACATATATATATATATATATATATATATATATATATATATATACAGGTACAAGACAAAATAATAGAACACCCATTTCCAAATATGTCGTACTTCGACCGTCCAATAAAAAACTAATACCTTTGGCAACAGTCTGCTACCTAGTGGCGGCGAAACGGAAGGTATCAGTAAAGCATTTGCCAGCTTGACAGTTGTATAAGAAAGTTTCGTTCCCAGCAAAGCTCCTTTATGTCCGACCTGTCTGACGTGCGATATACACTGAAGTGCCACTGAATTATGGATACCTACCTAGTAACGAGTTGGGCCTCCTCTGGCCTTGATAACGGCTACCACATGACAAGGCATATATTCAACAATTTTCTGGAAACGTTCCACGGGAATGGCTTGCCAAATATTGGCTAAAGCTGTCCATAATTCAGTAAGGTTCTTTGGTGCTGTGTGATGGCCTTTCACGCCTTGTTCAAAACATCCCAATGATGCTCAATAGGATTTAAGTCTGGGCTTCTAGGTGGCCAATTCATGACAGAGAAGTCAGAGGAATGCTCATCCAACCAGCCAGTAGCCAACCTGGACTTGTGAGAGGTACAGTTGTCTTGCTGGAAAACTCCATTACCGTGCGGATAACAGAACAGCATAAACGGATGGAGGTGATCACCCAGCAACTCTACTTACCGAATTGCATTGAGGGAGGTTGGTACACGCACCAAAGATCCCAAACTGTGCCACGAAAAAAACACCCCTGACCATGATTGAGCCACCATGCCCTTGTACAGTTCCAGCCAGGCATGCAGGATACATGGCTTCATGAGCCTGACGCCATATTCTCAGCCTCCCGTCGGCGTTAAGCAGTCGGAATCGAGACTCATCACTCCATGCTACTCGTTTCCCGTCCTCTACATTCCAGTCTCTGTGCTCTCTGTTTTTTCGTGATTTCCGACACTGTGACGTGACAAAACGATCTGAGAAAGAAAAAAACAACTAGTTATAACAATATACCTTTATTTGAGATGTTCAAACTTCTCACCGTCAGCTGCAATGCACATTTGGATCATTGTTTGAATGTCACGTTGCACACGTTGGAGCATAGAGCATGGCACATTGTTACAAGCGTCCGTAATGCGTCGTTTAAGGTCCTGCAATGTTTGTGGAGGGTTCGCATACACCTGCTGTTTCAGGTATCCCCACAGGTAAAAGTACAGTGGAGTCAGATCACGCGGACTTGGAGGCTACTCTTCGAAACCGCCATACCCAATTATTTAGTTCCTGAGTCAGCTTGTTATTATAAATTACACACCGAACGTTAATAGCATACCGCATTTGATGTCGAACGTCGGTAAAACATCGCTCGGTGTCCCCGTTCACTTAAACCTGTTGAGCCGTTGGTCGGTATGGATGAGCGCCTAATTCGCTTAGGACTTTCCAAACCTGACTTTTGGAGAAGCCACAGTGTTGACTGATCTATTTTGTGCTGCATTTGGGATATGCGAGGGCTAATACCTCATTCGATTGAACTTGCCGTCCTACCTTAGCTGGTCTGCCAGATCGAGGTCGACTAGTAACGCAGCCTGTCTCCCTTAAACCTTTTACAACAGTTAGGATGGTTTGATGAGAAGGATGCGGGCCTGCATTGAAACTTTTTCGGTACAACCTTGCTGCTGATCGTGCCTTGCGTCCAAAATCACCGTACATCAAAACCATCTCACAATACTCAGCTCTGGAATACTCAGTCATGACCATGAGCATCAATATACTACAACCCCAAGAAGATGTGTCTTTTATAGCTGCCTCAGGTGAACAGGCGTGACATTTCCTAAGTATTTGCATACTGCAAAAATTTCGAACACCAAGCACAAGTGGAATTGAGTTGATGCGACACTATTTTACACGATCTACATATTGTCTACTCAGTTTATAGAGACAATCAGTACAAGGATGCAACCCTCGGGGTTTGAACCGCGGACCTTTTGATTGGAGATCACAAGCGATATATCGCTGTGCACATTGCGGTGTCGATTTTTGCCCGAAAGATAATCATTTCTGCTTCCGTTCAAGTTTCGTGACGTTACAGTGTAGGAAATCACGAAAAAACAAATGCGCGTTTTAACCGTTCTATTATTCGCATTAATGTCCACAAGGTATTATTTCTTACTAAATCAATGATGGTCTATAACTTTGTAAATCACTTTTTTTCCATATTTCGTTCCGTTTTCGAGATAGGAATGCTTACTCCACAGTTTTCCACCAGCTGCGGTAGGTGGTTTCATTCAGTAGCGCATAGCTACTTTACTATACCTAGACACCACTTTTATGAATATAGCAGAAGCCGTTCCGAAGTTAAGAGGGTGGGAAGGGACTTTAGTGGGCATACTGTATATATATATATATATATATATATATATATATACAGTATGCCCACAGAGAGAGATTCACATCTTTCCGAAATTTAATATGTAAAATCTAAATACGCAAAAGAAAAGATATAGACCAGGGGTGTTTAACCTTTTGCAGCATCTGGGCCACACGGTAAATTTTTTGAAGGCAGGCGGGCCGCATAAAAAAGTCAAGTACATTCAAAAGTTTAGTTTTATTATGAATATGAAAAATACATTGTATATAATATTGTAATCTTGGTATGCAATGTGGTGTGGTAATTTTTAACGAACTCGATCTTAATGTGAGTTTTGAAATTGGTGTCTTTATAATATGTCTGCTATATTTGGTGCTATGCTACTCGAAGCCAATCGAAATGTATTTTTAAGGTGTGTATCAGTCAACACACTCCGTTTTGATGTTTTAGTTAATTTCCTCAAAGAAAAAAATTGTTCACACATATAAGTTGTTGAAAAGAGCGACAATATTCGTGAGGCAAATTTTCGAAGCTCTGGAAATTGTTCGAATGAAATATAATTTTTATAAAAATCTACAAGATCTTTGCTATTAAATATATCCTTCAGCTCTGAGTTGGACTGCAATTCTATTATTTCCATTTGCAAATCATCCGGCACATCATCAATATTTAAAAAGATGGCGAAGTAAAAATTCGAACTTTTCTTTATCGAGAAATGCTGTGAATCGTTCCTCAAATTCAACTTTTAATTCTTTTATTTTCTTTGCATACATATTCATTTTTCCTAATGAGTGAGATTGTAAATTGACAAAGTTGAATGCATTATTTTTTTCCAACTGCTTTTCCCAAAGTGATAGCTTTGCTAAGAATGATTTAATTTTGATGAATTCGGAAATTATAATGTTTTTGCCTTGCATCTTTATGTTTAATTCGGATAGGTGAGATGTAATATCCACCAGAAACGCAAGATCAGCAATTCATGCAGTGTTATTAAGTTCTTCAATCGGTTTGCCTTTCTGATCCACAAACAAAACTATTTCTTCTAAAAGATCGTAAAATCTTTGCAAAACTTTTGCCTTGCTGAACCAACGCACTTCGCTAAAATAAATGACACCTCCATATTCAGAATCAAGTAGTAATAAAAATTCTTTAAATTGGCGATGGTTTAACGCACGTGATCTTATAAAATTTATCGTTGACACTACTATCTTCATAACACTATCGAATTTTAATTGTTTTGCGCATAAATTTTCAATATTCAAAACACAATGACAACAATAAATTTGTTTTTTATATTCAATGCTCAAAGAGTTAATTATAAGTGAAGTTAAACCTGAATGACGACCTCTTATAGCAGGTTCCCCATCAGTTACTATGCCGCTAAGTTTGGCAAGTGGAAGTCTATACTTTTCCAAAGTTTCCTGTACTGCTTGGAAGATATCTGAAGCTGTTGTTGTTCCTTTCATGCTGACCAAGTCTAGTAATTCTTCGGTTACGTTCAATGCTGTGTCCACGCCACGAACAAAAATTGCAAGTTGTGCAGTATCAGAGATATCCGTGGATTTATCGAAGCAAATTGAAAAATGTTCATAAGTATGGCTACGTTTGATTAAATTGCTTGCGACGTTTTCTGCCATTTCAGCAATTCGACTAGCCACAGTATACCACGATAAGCTTAAGTTTCTGAATAGATTTGATTTTTCAGGGCATATTAATCCAGCGGCTATTTCGAGACATTCTTTTATTACACTACCGTCAGAAAAAGATTTTAGTTTCTTAGCTAAAACGTGGCTTATTTCATAGGTAGCTCTTGTGCAAGCCTCCCCATCAGCCGACAATTTTGTGAATAAACTCTGTTGCCCCATTAAGTTATTTTGCATTATACTTAACTTGTCTTTTCTTAACTGACCTGTAAACTTTTCATATTTTTCTCCGTGTTTTTGCATGTAGTGGCGTTTAATATTGCATTCTTTCACCACAGCAAGTTTCTCAGAACAAATTAAGCACAAAGGTGAATTTTTGTAGTTAATAAAAAATAGTCATTTGTCCAAGAATCATTGAATGTCCTATTTTCATCTTGAATTTTAACGCTTTTGTTTTAATAACGCCATTTATGGGTTCTGAAAAGACATTTTATAAAATGAAGTAATAATGTTGAAATCAATTTTATGAGAATAACAATTTTAACTTACTTTCTCTTATTAACCGTATGAATTGTACTGCACCAAATACAAGATACACAATCTAGTTAGCAAAATAAGTTTTAACTTTCACAGCTATATTATTCTATTTTTATATTATCAGCCTATCAATACACAATGATTTGCAATATATTAATCTGTTAAAACAAAACTGGAATAATAAAAAAAGGATTCTAAATGTGTGCTCTTCAAATATCTATCGTAAATAATGATGTTCGTCTAACAAATTTCTATTGGTGTGGTACCAACCTAAGAAAGAAATCTAACGCATTCGAGTAACAAGTAGACGGCAGAAAAACGCTCTCATAATCAGTGCTGTCGAAATATTCCAAACGTAGTAATGATACACCGTGAAAGCATAGTGGAATTAAGTACATTAGGTTTTCAAATAAAGAATTTAGATTAACATGTTCAAGTAACAAGAAAATGATATAAAGAAATCCATACCTAATAAAAGAATCTTTAAATAAAAGCAGTAGAAAAGTGCGCAGCAGAAAACTGACGCTGCCGCGTTCGGTAAAGGGGAATTTCTTTCTCCTTCAAAACTCGGCAAGTCAAATGCGAGATTGCGCCAAAGGCTTCAGATTTGGCGTGTATCGCCATAATATTTGATAAATATGAAAGATACAATTTTACATGTAATCAAGTTTAGTGTTATAAAGGCATGAATTGTCATATGAACATGGTGCATGCATGGCTTTATAATAAATAAATAGGATTTTGAATTAATTTTAATTGCATTAGGATTAGAAAAATGGTGAAACACAACATCAACATTGGAATGATTTATATTTGTTATACCATGCGCGGGCCGCAAAATATTGTGTGCCGGGCCTCATGCGGCCCGTGGGCCGCTGGTTAAACACCCCTGATATAGACTGTGCTCTGGCATAATTCATTCAAGTATAGAAATATTTGAGTACCCAGTAAAACTTTGCTTCTATCAATAGGACGTAAGATTTTCCTCTAAACAGTCCACTGCAATCAAAGACATCCTGTAAGTATTCAAACAGATAAAGTAATTTAATTTTTAAAAAATCAGTCACCTGTGACTTCACCTGATGTGACTAACGGTCGTTCTCAATAAACAGTACATTTCACCAAAGTCTATTTCACGAATGCATTCTTCCGTTTCCTGTCAATCAGAATGCCTCAGTTACACCTCTGAAAGCAAATGTTGGTCCATTATCCACCCATCGCGAGATCATTTCCGAAAAGAACATCCATTTATTTCCATAACAGTGTCCCCAAGAATTAAACTCCGTTTGATTTCACCCCTCGTGCATTCTAAGAGATAATCTTCTCCCTTCGAAAATTCGACAATAATCCGTTCGCAACAATCATCCCGTTCGCTTTTAATCTGCCTCGATATAAAAGATGTCTTAGCTGGTCTTCGGGTCCGTGGCTGATGCTGCCATTGTTTCCCCGACGATAAATCGGCTTTCCCTCACTTTAACCGTAATGAAGATTGATCTAACAGGAGACGAATTTCTGTCCGTGAATAGGTTAATGTTCGTAACCCCCCCCCCCCCCCCCCGAAGAATGGAGAAGTGAGAGAGATGGCTTTGTATCGGAAGGTATCGATGATAATTCATAGATTAAAAGCGTTCTGCTGTGCTTGAAGATAACATTCACTTACCTGTGAATTGGCATCGATTTTCCCTGACAACTCGCCTAATTTCTTGTCCAATACATTTGAACTTGAGAGATAAGTCCCGTTTGAAATAGGGTCTTCAACGCGTGTGTGTTATAGATTACTTCCGCTCAACCGTCGCTCTGCGATTTATGACAGGCAATAAAGTGGAACAGAAAGAAGATAAATGAGACATTTTATATTTAAAGGGAATTTGGGAGAGACGCGTACATTTCCATCGCATTCATTTTAGGAAATCGAACGACCGTTTCGGAAAGCATTTAGTTTTACCTTTACGAACAAAAAAGCGTCTGGATCCTTTCGGGACTATAGAACTTAGGACGGATTTCACAAGTTTTTATCCATACCTACGTACGGTGCTTAAATTATATTTTTTAATCAGTCTGAAAAAAATCACTATCTTTCGTGAGCTTCCTTGCACTCCCATAAAACTTAAATCTAGCGTTCTTTCTTCAATGTCCATGAGTATGGGTACGAGAACATATCCTCTTTTTTCGCTCTCGATCTTTTTGTTTACTTTTTTCATATATATATATTCTGATCTTTAACTGTCCTCTCTTTTCTTAGCAGAGTTTTTTTATGTCGTAGCGTCCTCTCTTGTCAATTAAAAATATTTATATCGATTATCACCTACAGAAACTCTTATTTTCAAGGAATGGACCTCAGTTTAACTTTGCTTTCAGAGTGACGGTATGGCATTATGAGTTTAAAGAGATTCTTTTGCTTTTATTTATAAGTGTTTTGTTTGAAAAAGTGAACTATACTGAAATAAGAGCGTTCTTTTGTCACACATTGTTCTTTTGTCACACATGTATTTTTATTGACGCAATAAATATAAATGATTGTCGGCTGATGTGAATCAATAGTATATTCCCCATACCCTGTACTCGTTATATGCTTTCAACTTCTGGCACATCTATCTATGAGGCCAATCAAAATCTTATTCAAGATTCCAAAATTTTACGAGAAATCTGTCATGACTCGTTATCTATTTCAAATCTCAAGAGATTTGCTGGGACTGCAAACGGGGAAAAATATCGTTTATTCGATGAATCATTTACTCTTTTCAAGTATTCCTCTTCGCTCTGTATGGACGCATTTCTCCAGTTGCATCACTCACCTCGAAACCTTCAACAACAGCTGTTCTCAATTTTTTACACCTCACGTACACCCTAGAAAAAGTCATAATCATTGTAGGGTCAGGTAAAACCATAGTAAGAGTGTAACAATGGAAGTAAAAATAAACATATAAACATACTAATACATATACATATGTTGTGATGTAATATACATATACATATACATATGTATGTAAACTGTCACAAAAAAATATATGCACCCAGAAAGAAACGAGTTACTATCACGAAACTTAACATGTATGTAGTGTATGAGGAGATAAGGAAATGATTACAAATTCAGAAGAACAAACTGTTTTATTATGAAGATATGGCATGAAAAAGTTTACAAATCAGTAAGTAGTAAATCCACTTCTGACAGCTATAAAAGCCGAAACACGGAGTGGCATCGAATCAATGAGGTCACCTATGATCTCTGCGGAAGATCATGCCATAATCTTTTCAAATGGGCAGTTAGTTCACCAGTTTTCAGAGACGGCTGCAGTTGCCTCCCAAGCACGTCCCAGACGTGCTCTATTGTCGAGAGATCTGGTGACCTGGCAGGCCATGGGAGTACGTCATATCCTTGAAGACATTGTTGGGAGAGTCGCTCAGTATGTGGGCGAGCGTTGTCCACATACTGCTGATAAATGCCACCTGGACGACTTGATAGCATAGGCAGTACAACTGGCGTTCAATTCTCGTCCACGTAACTGCGTGCCGTCAAAGTGCGTTGAAGGCCGACTAGAGGTTATCGCGTGTCCCAACAAATCGCTCCCCACACTGTTACACCTTTGTAATCGCCGTATGCCTCTCGACAACAAATGCCGGATCGCACCGGTGGCCTGGCCGCCTCCACACGCGTATGCGCTGGTCATCAGCATTGAAACTGAATCGGGATTTATCGCTGAAGATCACACGCCTCCAGTCGGTCATACTCCAGCTTGCCCGAGGTCGGCAAAATTCCAATCGACACTGCCTATGATGTGGGGTCAGTGGTAGGCGTCTTAATGGACGTCGGCTCCTTATACCTGCTTCGGCCAGTCGTCTCCGAATGGTTTCCCTTGATACCACCGGATGTCTGTAAGGTGGTAAATGGCGTCGATGCAACACCGGCGATGTTGTTGGTGCGCACGTGGCCGCTCTTATGATTGCACAATCCTCGCGCGCATTTGTGTTCCTTGGAAGCCCTGACCCTCCGCGACGGTATACTATCCCTTCCATGATCCATTGTTGCCAACACCAAGCAACTACCATATCGCTCCGACCGAGGTGGCGGCCGATACGCCTGTTCGACCAACCTATTTCTCTGAGGCCGACTATACACCTCCTCTCAAAGTCCGACAATTGTTCGTACTGTCGCCGGTTACGTCTCAGAGGCATCTCTAGTCACAATACCGTCCATCCAAGTCGACAGATTTGTTTGAATAACCCAATGGCACGAGCAATCATGCTTTTAAACTCTCCCAGCTGCGCATTTCATATGCGTATAGCACTCTTACCCTTGTCTCATTGGCGTCGGAATTTTAATCATTTGCGTATCTCTTACCAGACTACATTCCTGCCAAGTTTCGTGATAGTAGCTCGATTTCTTCTGGTTGCATATATCTTTTGTGACAGAGTGTATATACATATGTTGTCTTCACAAAATCCCAACACCTTTTCTCTATTTTAAATATTTAATTATATAAAAACAATTCATTCATTTATGTATCTAAATAATTGAGTTCAGGTTCCGAGTACCTCAATCTAAAAGAAAAAGACCATCGTCTACCAGTCCCCGAGTAGAAATCCTCCATCGTTGGATGAGTGAGTAAAGGCGGTGAGAGAGGGTTGAAGACACACACTCACAAAAAGGTCATTTTCTTTTTAGCTGCTAAACATTAATTCCTTCTTAAAGCAGCACATTGCACAACATATACAATAATCGAAAATAGAACATATGCAGCTCCTTACGTCAGCCAACATGGCTGCATCTCCTTCTTCGTTCCTCTAAAACTAAAGTCGAGTTGAGTTGTCTTTTCACAGTTCTTACAACTCCCATCGGGGCAAGCACATCCGTCACATGAGTGTCGATGTTGCTAAAGTAAATATAACTCGGAACAAGTATTCGTTCTATCACACACAAGAAAATATATTAAGGTGAGAGCTCTTCATTATGCAGCTCCCACTTAATATAAACAACATACATACAAATTTATAAACATAATACATATATATTCCAATAAAACATTAACCAAATAATATAATCAATAGCAATATTGTATTACCACACCATTTAAGATCAAGTATATATATGAAAAGATAAATTCTTAAAATTAATTAGGAGAATCAAATTTTAAACTAGATAAGGTATCAGCATTACCATGGCGACTACCCTTTCTAAATGTAACCCTCATATTATAACGTTGTAGAGCTAGCGAGAAAGATTTGCACCATGAGGGTCATTTTGAGTTAATTAAGTCGATGGGTTATGATCAGAAATTATTTGTATTTCAGTACCAAATATCCCCGTATCAAACTTTTTCAATGCCTCAAGGACACAAAAAGCTTCTCTCTCAATGGTTGACCACTTCATTTAACACGAATTCAGCTTGTTACTAAAGAATGCAATGGGTACTTCCTTTCCTTGTCCATCGTTTTGAGCTAGACATGCACCGATAGCTGTGTCCGATGCATCTGTATATAACTGGAATGGTTTATTAAGATCTGGAGTATGTAAGGAAGGCATTTTGACCAACTCCTCCTTGAGTTTCGCAAAAGCTTGGTCAGCATCAGTACTGTACGGTATGACGGTTGGCACACTTTTCTTAGTCAAATTTGTCAAAGGTAACACAATTTGTGAAAATTGTGGTATATAATCACGGCAGTAGCTAACAAGTCCAAGTAAACTTCTTACTTCTTTCTTCGTAGTGGGCTTTGCTAATCTTTTTATGACTTCATCTTTCTCTGGATCTGGGGAATGTTGATCGGATCCAATCAAATGGCCTAAGAACTTCACTTGAGTTTTACCAAACTCACACTTTTCTAAGTTTACTGTTAAACTTACTTCCCTTAGTGTCTTGAAAACGCTATTTATGTGATTAAGATGTTCCACCCACGTTTTAGAAAATATGACCACATCATCAATATATGAGCGACAATATGCTATATGAGAAGCTAGGGCCTTGTCTATCGATTTCTGGAACGTACTCCCAGCATTTTTCATTCCAAATGGTAACACGTTCCATTGGTAATGGCCAGAATGTTTCACAAGTGCTGTATAAAGCTTGGATTCTTCCTTCATTGGGATTTGCCAATATCCCTTGGTGAGGTCGATTACAGTAATACATGTTGCTTGTCCTACCTCAAATAACATATCTCTAGCTATTTTCATGGGGTAAACGTCTGGGATTGTAAAACTATTCAGTAATCTAAAATTAATGCATAACCTAACGCTTCCATCCTTCTTAGCGACACAAACTACTGGATGAGCCCATTCACTGTCACTTGGCTCAATGAGGCCCATATCTAATAACTCTTTGATCTGCCGATCTACTTCTATTTGTAAACTAATAGGAACCCTATACGGTTTGAGTCTCTTTGGTGAACAGTTCTCCGTAACTTTGACAGAGTGTCCTTCAACCTTGGCGTGTCTGGACTTGGAACTGAATATATCTACATATCTCTGAAGAATAGCAAAGAGTTCCTGGGTTCGTTCCCCTGATAAACTAGTACTTTTCATATTATGAAGATGTTTTCTGATATCTTCAACATTTTTATTCCTCTTGTCAGCAGGTGCATAGTGAATTGTCCCAAAATCTTCATCTAGTTCGAAAACCATACCAACATGATTTATTCTTTGAATGTAAGGTCGGAGCTTATTTATGCGGAGTTCCCTGATACTCCCATCTTCCATTTCGACTTTTGCAGAATGTGGTCTAGTAAGTTGTATAACTGTGGCAAGTCCAATCTAAGTATTTAAAAGTTTGTGAGAGGACGATGGTAACAATACTAAAACCTTTTCACCAACAACAAAAGATTTTTCTTTCGACAATAGATTATAATTAGAATATCGTTCTTGAGACTTCTCTGCATTCTCAGATGCAATTTCATGAGCTTTTCTTAGGTTTTCAGTTAAAGTTTGTAAATAATCTACAATTGGACGAGATGTTGTGGTTGGAAAACTCCATTTGGCCGTCCAAACTTCTTTTAACAAAGATAAAGGACCCGGAGGTAATCTGCCGTAAACCAACTGGAATGGTGACAACCCAGTAGTGCTATGTGGTACTTCTCTATACGCGAATAAAAGATAAGGATGATGCAAGTCCCAATCTCTGCCATATTCTTGAATATTTTTGTTTACCATCTCCTTTAAAGTTCGGTTCCAACGTTCGACAGCACCCATATTCTCAGGATGTCCTGGAATGGAAAAACGTGGAGATACGCCTAGGAGATTTTCAAAAGCCTGATTGAGCTTGGATGTAAAATTTGTGCCTTGATCGGTACAGATCGTTTTAGGGAATCCGGTCTCAGTGAATATCTTCATTAACACGTTACATGTAGTTTTGGCGCTAATTTCTCTTACTGGTATGGCTTCTGCCCATCTAGTGCACAGATCCACAGTACATATTACAAAGATGTTTTCTTCCCGATGGAGGTTCTAATGGTTCTATACAATCTACGCTCCATACTTCAAACGGAGTTTCAGGTCTGACAATAAGTTGTATAGGGATCCTATCCTTATATGTAGCCACTTTTCTCATTTGACATTCTTTGCAACTTCCACAATATCCTTTTACGTCTTGCTTGACTGTAGGCCAGTAAAATGAGTATTTAATACGCTGAGTGGTTTTCTTTTCCCCAAGATGGCCAGCTAGTGGTATTTCATGTGCCATTTTTAACACAATGTCCCTCTTTTCTATTGGTAATACGACTTGCTTAATATTTTCACCACAGATATATTCATTATGCTGTAAAATTCCATGGTCAATAAAATAAGAGTTTTCTCGTTTTTCTGCCCATTCAAAACATTTCTTAAGCGTTTCATCATTTTTCTGAAGTTTGATGAACTCTAAGTTTGTCTCTTCTATTGTGCGATCATCTTTTACGTTTTGTAGAGACTCCTTTCCGTTCACTGCTAACACTGTACTGGATACACTCGGAAGCATGTCCTTGTCATCATTATATCCCCACACTTCATTATTCGGTTCTTTTAATTCTGAGACCGACGTCTCTGAACAATGGCTATTCCCGTGGAGTTCAATATTTTCTTTGAGCACAATGTACGCTGAAAAGCTTAGTAATAAATCGTTAGTAAGTCTCTTTGAAACAGCACAGGTGACTGGAACATCCCCATGTAAATCGTCATTAATTTTCATTCCAAAGATTCTGAGAGGAGTTGTTTCACTTTCCCCAAAAGCTGAATTCATTTCTATTTTGCCTTCTCCTTCATAAGGCATATCGGCTACCAAATCTTCACGCACTACGGATATTTGTGCACCCGTGTCTACGATACCATTCAGAACTGCATTTCCACATTTGATTTCGATGATTTTTAAAACATCCACGCCATCATAAATATCAACTGATTTGGATACTGGAATGGAAATTTTAGCTGTCAACACATCTGATTTATCATCTTTTATAGACGTTGACTTTTGAACTAGGTTACTTTGTGCGGTAATAGGAATATTTTTAGACTGATAATTTTTCGTACAAAACTTTGAGGTGTGACCTTCTTTTCCACAAGTAAAACAAGTTGGTTTGTATTTAGATCTATATAAATCCTCATTTCGGCGTTGTGGTGTCTATTTGGTTGTGTTTTGGGGGAAAGAAAATGGTTTACTCTTAAATGTCCGTTCTGGAGGTGAAGTATGAGGACGAAATTTTTCATTTACCTTGTCCTTAGAAACCGTTCCCAAGGATTTCTTTGCTGTACTGCGTATACTATCATATTCATCTAATCTGTCCGCCAACTTGGACGGGGAAGTATATTTTGTCCATTCATCTAAGAGATGTTCTCGCACTTCAGGCGGTACCTTTTTCTTGAGCTGATCTGTAATGATTAGATTCTTCAATCCTTCAAAATCTTTGATATCTAAACCTCCAATCCATTCTTAGAAATAATTTGTTATTTCATAACAAAAATCCCTCCAAGATTTCTCAGCCATCTTCTGATGCATCACGAACTTTTTCCTAAAACTTTCAGGATTCAATTTAAGTCTTTTTAGCAAAATTGTTTTAATATACTCGTAATCGTTAAATTTCTCTTCCGATTCTCTACTAATTAACTGAACGATTTCGGATGGTAATAATGTTAAAAGACACGATACCCAGTCTTTAGTATCTATGTTGACTCTTTTGGCCTGTATTTCGAACAGAGATAAATAAATCGTGATGTCATCCTCACGCAAATTAAATCTAGGCATAAGCTTAATTAATTCTGAGCAATGTTGCCCTCTGTTATTGGAAACCGTAGAAGAGCTTGACTGACTTTTAGATTCAATTTCGAGCTTTCTCAATTCAAACTCCATTTGTTCTCTATTCTGCTGAGCTTCCAACTCTCTTTGCTTCTTCTGAATTTCCATTTCCAACTCTCTTTGCTTCTGCTGAATTTCCATTTCCAACTCTCTTTGCTTCTGCTGAATTTCCATTTCCAACTCTCTTTGCTTCTGCTCAACTTCTAACTCTCTTTGCTTCTGCTGAATTTCTAATTCACTTTGCTTCTGCTGAATTTCTAATTCACTTTGCTTCTGCTGAGATTCCAACTCTCTTTGTTTCTGCTGAACTTCCAACTCCATTTGATTTTTCTTGGACACTTCTTCCTCCAGTCTGGTATTAATGATCTCTAATGTTCCCTTTACAAATTCTTCATCATAAGATTTACTTTCTATAATAATTTTCATTAGGTCTACTATTCTCATTTCGGGAGATGTTTTTCCCCCCCATCTCTTCAGCCAAATTTCGTAAATCTTCTTCTTTACCCTTAGTTAAAAATACCATGGTGTTTAGTGTTTAGTAACCCCTTATTTTATAAATATATCTAGACAAAAATATAACCCTTAGAACAAACGGTGATTTTTTTAGAAGCCCCGAAAAATAACATATATATCTGACGATAAATGATTCATGAGGTTAAATCTAATAATACACTTCTAAACATATACTACACTAATAAACACCAATAACCAAAGTTTTATTCTTAACACTAACTCTGTCAACCCTTGAAAACAGTAATTAATAAAAGTTCAATTAAATACCTAATAACACCCGAATAACAATGAATGTGTAATCAGTAAGTACTACACGTAAACAAACTGTTCGAACTAACGTGCTATAATATTATAACAAAAGAAACAAAATATCATACACATTCAAAAAATATTAACAAATCCAAGAACAAACATTAAAGAAGTTTCGTTTTCTCAAAACTGAAACAAAAAATCTTTGAATATCAAAACTTTCGATAAAATATTGTATGCACAACTCAATTTTGTAAAATTTCCAATAATGAATATTAAATGTTACCAACAAAACCGATAATATTTTATCAGAACACTATATAAAATAATCAAGTGTATTTATTTTATTCCACGCTATTCGTCAACATTAAATATCCCACCTAAAATGTAATTATACAATCCTTATGCTAAGAACATCCATCAAGAACAAAACCCAAGTACGTATATCATACAGTAAAATAAAACCAAAACGAAATTCACAATTTTATCAAAATTATTCCATTTATAATATGCATAAAGAATGATTTGTTACATACAGCAAAAATTACATAAAATCTTTCTTATTTATGCTGTTTCATGAAAACCGTTTAAAATAACTTGGCATAGGGCTAAAACAGAACCAGAAGTTCATAAGAATACACTGATGTACAAAACAGAACCAGAAGTTTATAAGAATACACTGATGTACGATTTTACATAGGTTGATTTTCGAATTACTAAATGTAATTGCTAAACAAATACATTCAGACAACAAATCTAACTTATTTGATATGTAATATCTTCAAATTTAAATGCAGTGAATTAGATGAATTATCGTTTGCAAAAACTGTTCAAACATGCGTATAACAAAACTATTCTTAATTATCTGGGACGAAAATTCCAAATCGAAAGGAAAAAATATTTTTCCCCTTGAAAGAACAACAACACTAAAAATTAAAATAAAATATACAAGCAAATAAAACTCGGAATACTGACGTACTGTCCGACCACGGAAGCAAGGTCCCTGGAAGCTGTTACGCATGCGCGAGAAAAGCTAGTCTACTTAGAAAATAGGGGAAAACGTCATATTTTCGGATGTGTTTGTTTATGAAATACGGAATGTATTTCTGACTGCTTTTTGTCCGCAATGTTAAAGTTATTTTTGAAAACTTTATTTTTGATCGAATATGTGAATAATAATTTCAAAATAATAAAAAGAAAGAAGCAAATCTATTTAAAAAATAGGAGTGTTATAGGAGTGGATATTTTCGGATTACATCACAATGAAAATTATCTAATGCTACGTTTTCGGTGGTTCTTTTTTTCTGACGTTTCCTCGGAGATTCCAATTTTGGAGTTTCTTTACCCTTTGCTTCTCTGCGTATTCTTTTTACTCTGGACATGATATCCCGGTCATTTCACTAGCTCTCTTTAGGGATTGCGAAAGTGGAACAATAACATTTCCTTCTAGTGCTTCTTTATCACACAATTTAATTACATTGTGTATTATACGTTTACAATCACTACGGAACGGCTTATTCCGAACTGTTGTGTTGGGTAAAGGATCCATTAATTTTAATATAATAATCAAAATAACAGACGAGGAAAAAGCAAGCAAGCGCAGTTAGAAACCGATTCTAAAGAATGTCGAGAGAATACGAGACTTTTCCCCCTCCTTCCTCAGCAGCCTTACCTACAGCGTAAATAGAATCGTCTTGGCACTATGCCAACCGTGGTTCTTCGTACTGTGGTCGGACAGCATTCTTTTTGATTTTCTCTGGTGAGAATTCGTTATTTCTTCTCTGACGAGAAACATAAACTTTATGTCCCGGGATAGAACAACTTTAAACACTATATTCCTAGATAATTTCGCTCAGAGAATTGAAATATTAAAATGTGGGAGCATGCATTTACACAAAATATAGCCGCTCTCACCTGATACGATCCTGTCGACTGCACCAGTAGAAATCCTCCATCGTTGGATGAGTGGGTAAAGGCGGTGAGAGAGAGTTGAAGACACACACACACAAAAAAAGGTCGTTTTCTTTTTAGCTGCTAAACATTAATTCCTTCTTAAATCAGCACATTACACAACATATACAATAATCGAAAATACAACATATGCAGCTCCTCACGTCAGCCAACAGGGCTGCATCTCCTTCTTCGTTCCTCTGAAACTAAAGTCGAGTTGAGTTGTCTTTTCACAGTTCTTACAACTCCCATCGGGGCAAGCACATCCGTCACATGAGTGTCGATGTTGCTACAGTAAATAGAACTCGGAACAAGTATTTGTTCTATCACACAAGAAAAGATATTACTACGATTCGACTAGGCCTTCAAGAAGGGATTCAACTTTTAATATATGTGCGCAACAGTCATCAAAAAATTCAATTTCAAGGAAATAATTACGATTTCAAGGTGAACGCCGAACGCTGCTCTGAAATCAAACAAGCTCATAAAAACAAATTTTCAAGTTACCATCAGAGTGCTTTACATTCAAAAAAGTTCTTATTTAGTATTGTATTTTATGCCACAACAGTTGGTGCTTTAAGCAGGTCAGTTATTATATTATTTTTTTTTGTAATTTCTAATAAAAGTGAAGCAAGATGAACACTGCCAAAATAAATGTCGAACATGATGATAATTACGAAATATTTCAGAAGAAAATTAAAAATCGGAAAAAAAGAAGTTAAGTTTAAGTAATGAAATGATCATTTAAGTCACCAATATGTAAATCATTCCGCTATCCTTAATCTTTCTAGTTTAGCATTCCTGTCCTATCTCCATCCTAGTTAATTTTGAAGAAACCCCGTGAGTGTAAGTGAAACTCACATATTTTTTTAAAAACTTTTTGAAGCTTACTACATTTTATATGAAAAATACTAAGTACTAGACAAATATTATTGATTTTTTATACTGGGGTTTCCACTCACTGTCCTCCCTGTCTCTTCGCACATTTCAAATGTTCCCTTTGAACAGTTGCTTTTCCTTCTCATGTTTGAGAAACTTACCTGCTCCTTTTCATTTTGTGCAGTTTGCTCAACTTGAGTTTCAGGTTGGAAGCACCTTCCCTTTGGTAAACGCTCACGAGGATGTCCTCACAACAGGTCACATACCTCAAATTTATGTTTGTATTCTCTTGCTTGTTTTTATTTCTTCACAATAATTGAATGTTAGTGTCAATTGTTTAAATTTGTATTTTGTTCGAATTTTTCAACATCAGGTACCAGACCTTTGGTATTGATGTTGAAAGTTAATTTTGACAGCATTTGGTAAATTTATTCTACTAATTGCCAAAAGAATAATTTTAATATTGTTGTGTGCATCATCTAGAGAAAAACTTGAAATTGAAAACCAATGATAAAAAAAAAAAATAAAATATAGAAAGTGTTTTGCGTAAAGAAAAGTCAATAACTAATGTCAAACGTAATAATAATAAACAACAAAGAACTTTATGTTTCTAAAATAGTGACTACAACCCAGGGGATCTCCAAAAGAACTAAACATTATTCAACAACTAAGACTGTGAATAATAATTACTTTGTGTTTTTTAACAAGTTGAACTGTACCCGTCCAGGACTCTGAATACTTTCAAAGACTGTGAAACACATGTCAGGGACGGAGACATGCACAATTTTTTTACTTGTATTTGTATTTGGTACATCTTTACATCTGTTGTTGTTAGTGTTTTCATTTAAGTGTACCATTCCATTTATTTTACTCCAGCTATTTGTTTTAAAAATTATGCCATTTTTCATACTATTATGTCTTTCAATTGTACATTCTAACATGCGAATTTGTGATTTTCGAGCCAGTTTCAACCTAATATTCAAACTACTAATTTTCATGTTCTCACTATCTGGATGTCTTGATGATAATATTACTAACTACCTATAATCACCCATTCTGTACTTCATCTCTGCCCTGGTAACCCGTCCTTCTTGTCTTGGCGTAAACGCTTCGCATTCCCACATACTAACTTCCTCCGCCAATTCTGGCAACCTCTTTGACCTAATTCTATTTTGGCGCGCTTTGCGGGAGACGCCGGACTGGTTCGAAGCGAGTAAGATGTGTTTCTTTACTGTTTAATAAATTAGTTTGTTCCTGAAGCTGGTTTTATTATTTTCCGGTCACCGGTATGCTCCTATTTCATGAGATGTTCATCCGGACATTTCATATATATATATATATATATATATATATATATATATATATACACTGCTGGCCATCCAAATTGCAACACCAAGAAAGACAAGAGATATCACAACAAAATTTATTTTCTAGATAACATGTTGACCAAATATCAAATGATTAAATTTATAGACTTCTGTGAAGTGTGGTTCCTGCCAAAATCAGTAGCCAGAGTAGCCGTCATTGTTGGAGATCACCGCTGCCACACGACTCGGCATTGATTCAAAGAGACTTTGGATGAGTTCTTGGGGTACAGAAGACCAGGCAGCTTCCACACGTTGCCAAAGTTGGTCTTCTGTGGCAGCTGGGGATGGAATCTGGGTCAATCGTGGAGCAACCATGGACCACATGTTTTCTATCGGCTAAAGATCAGGAGAGCAAGGCGGCCAGGGAAGCAATTCAATCTGGCGATTGACGAAGAACCGTTGGACAATGCGTGCCACGTGTGGTCGCGCATTATCCTGTTGAAATATGGCTGTGGGCAAGCCCTGCAGGTAAGGAAGGACAACTGGCTCCAACACCTCGGAGATGTAGCGCTGGCTGTTTAAAGTACCGGCAATGCGTACTAGAGGTGTGCGAGAGTGATATCCAATACCGCCCCATACCATAATACCCGGTGCAGGACCAGTGTGGCGGTGCATAACGCAGCTGTTCAGCATCCTCTCTTCACGGTGTCTCCAGACTCGAATGCGACCATCGTGGTGTTGCAGACAGAAGCGTGACTCGTTAGCAAAGACAATTTCATTCCATTCTGCCGTCCACATCCTTCTGTCATCGCACCATTGGCGGCGGAGACGTCTGTGGTTCTGCGTCAAGGGTAGACAAAGCAATGGACGTCTTGCGGACAGACCACTCTGCTGTAAACGGCGTCGAATGGTACGCGCAGACACTGGATGATGCGTTACAGACTGCATGTGCTGTGCTATGGTTCGTGATGTGACTGAGCGATCCGTCACTGCCATGCGCACAATTTGCCTGTCATCACGTGAAGTGGTGCGCTGAGGTGGATGCGATCGAACACGCAGGTCCGTTGTACCCTCCTGCATCCAACGATCACATATCCGCATTACAGTTGTTTGGTTTCGTCCAACACGACTACCGATTTCCCTGAAAGATAATCCACAATCTCGGTAGGCCACTATCCTTCCTTTGTCGAACTCGGATACTTGATCAAAAGATGATCGCTGTTTTCGACGAGGCATAATTGATCATTTTTTTGAAAAAACCACAAGAAAAATACAATTTCCGAACTTGAAATCGTCGAAATCTCCAAGCCTTAAATATCGCTTTGAAGTGGCGCCATAGGCGCGCGTGATGTGCGTCTTCGCTGAAATTCTAATCATTTGCATATCTCACATCCGCTAATGCATGTTGTAAATTTCATGTTATTTGCATGTTTCCTTCAGGATGTTGCATTTACAGTGGCCAGCAGTGTATATATAGGAATCTGCCTACGAACCTTTACTGGCACCTTCGTATATTTGTATATACATGCACCTGTATGTTGATTCGCGTCAGTGCATTTCGTGTTCCAGAAAGTACTGTACAACATTTCCATGTTTAAATATAACTGTCCTTTTCAAATATTATTTCATTCCTGATTAACAATACACTATGATAGTGTTGTGCATGGGAACATGATTGATATTAATACAACTTCTAATGATTTTTGAAGTAAAATCTTATATGCTATTAATAAGTTGATACACTCAAAATTATGTGTGGAACTTATAGAAAGGAATGAAGTCATCATGAAAAAAAGGCTTAATGATAGTGGAATAGAAAACCCATTTCATTTATAAAATGTAGATAAATACTTCATTTAAATATTTCCATCAAAATAATGCCATTAAAATATTAAAATATATATATCAAATTTATCATTTTAAATGGTAATGTTATTCGAGTTTTATGTTTTGTCAGATAGTAAAAAAATAGAGAGTTTTAACTGAAACGTCTTAGGTTAAAGAAATTAAAATACCGTTTGAGGATCTCCACGTCATTGGACATTATGAAAGACAAAAATACGCTTCACATCCATTCTGGAAAGCAGACTCACTAAACGGCTAGTAATTAATTAATTTCTGGAAAGTTCGTCATAAGCTCCTAGATACACTGAATTATGATGGTTCTACTAAGTAAATGATCCGTAAAATTTGAAGACCTCGTAAGAGGATGATTCACGCTGGTGTGCAAAAGTTTCTTTTAGAATCTCGGGAAGTTCTTAGAGGGCGGAATAAAGACGTCGCTGTGTCAAGTTTTACATCTTAATATTTATTCTTAAACAGGAAAAGTACAGCATTTCGAGGGCACAAGTTTAAAATGCTGCGTCCTGTTCATGACAAAATTTTCACTAGTAAAATGAGTAACTCAATTTTAAAGGCTTAGTTCGAGTGTAAACTTTGAAATATGCTGTTCATCTTATAAAACCTTGTAAATTCTTATAAAACACAAGTGACAGATTTTTAAAAAAATCTAAAATGAGTGGCTAGATTATTGCGCTTATTTTCATATCAACACATACATATATATGTATATATATATATATATATATATATATATATATATATATATATATATATATATATATATATATATATGTATATATATATATATATCTGTGTGTGTGTGTGTGTGGCCGGGCAAGTAAGTAATAATAACGCCCAACCTGTTTTAATTTTTTTTTTCAATTTTCTCTTTCACATTATATAACTTACTTCCGAGTTCTTTCTATATGCGTTCTTTCTATCACGTAGTAAACAGAAACTAAATTTAATATATGCTGGTGTGATTGTGGGTTCTATGAACTAAAAGATTGAATGAGGGATTGAGTGGACGCCATTATCCATTCTCTCTACTTTTAAATATGTAAAAAACTTCTCCTTTGCATTTCGTATGATATAGTTAATTGTTTGATAACCATAATGTGTTTAAAGTAAACAAAAAGTATTTTTCCATTTAATTGAGTTTTTTTATTTGGATTTTTTGTGCCTAAGACACGACTACGAATCTTAATGATCGTTCGGCTGTTTTCCCGGATATTGTCGTTAAGTGTGCAGAGTAGATGCGGTATTTCATATACATATATAAATATAAGGGAACCCTTCATATTACTTTTTAACGTAGGATTAAGTACCTGTATAACGGTCCTCCAGAAAGCAAAATTTCAGACGCTAAAACCGTCCGTTGTCTCGAATTATAATTCTGGCAGCGCACCAAACCCAGTCTGTATCGGTTAGGCAAGCAGTAAACAGTTAAAAAGAAAAGTACCAAAATACGTCAAAATTTTGACATACATACATACATACATACGTATGTATATATACAGTATATACAGTATATACAGTACAGTATGTGGTTATCATAATATGGAAAATCCTATCAATATTAGTGGTGTTTATGAATATTCCTTAAGAAAACAAGTCTGGACACCGGTATTTTTTATATAATATAGTTTATGTATTATTCTACTGTCAGGTAGCAGTAATGAAGCTAAGGGCATCGTGCTTTTGGGGGGAACGACGTAAAACGTAAAACCTTGCAGGCCTTTCGAAAAGGGCAGATCGTTGGAGCGCGTTTAAATTGGAGTATCTGTTACTGCAACCCTCAGGATAATGGCTGTTTTTCGAGCTATGGTATCAAAAGTCATGATAGCATACACAGTGCACAGAAAAACATCCTTTGCCAAACAGAATAGTGGATGAAAGGGAGAGCTGAGTGAAACTTACGGACGAGGTATTGAAGCGGATTGTGACATGAAGAAAGAAGACAACTGCAACCAAAATGACCGAAGAGCTCAATCTGCATCCGCATGTTCCGGTATGAACCATTACATGTAGAAGGGAACTTCACAATCAAAGTATTCATGGAAGAGTAGTTATTCCCATGCCACTTGTAATAGATGGCAATACAAAATATCGTCCACAATGGTGCCACTAGCACAAATCCTGGTCAAGTAATATGTCAAAAAACGGCATTCGGTCCGATGAATAATTGTTCACATTGTTCCTCGCTACAAGATGTGCGTATGTCTGGAGAACACCTACAAAAGCTTAAGATTCTGACTGTGTCATCTCAACTGTCAGTCATGGAGATAGATCTATCAGGGTTTGGGATAGCATCTCATGGTTTTCTTCAGACACTATTGTAACCCTAAAAGGAAGATTGAATGGGAAGGACTATGTCGAAATTTTAGTTCACTAGTTCTTCCTATGGTGCAAACATTGTTTCTTGAAGGAGATGGCGTTCTCCAGGATGATAATCACCCTATACATACAGCTAAATCTATAAAGTATTGATTTGAAGAATATGAAAAAGTCTGGTATTTAAGGTAAAGTCAAATATCTTATCTTTCCCTGTTTAATTCCCCCAACTATATATCATCCAACCACTGTGATCTGTATAAGCGGATAGAGCCAGGTATCGATATCCACCGTAGCATCTCTACAGAAATTTTCATGATTATTACCTGAAGACTGGTATAAAATAGTCTTAACCTCTATTCAAGACTTGTATAATCCAACTCCAAGGTTAATCTGGTGGTATTACATGACAAAAGTGCTCCTGTGCAGTATTAATAAAGGTTTTCATGATGTTTCTCAGTGTTTCAATTAATTTGATAACCACCGGTATATATAAGTATAAATATATATATATATATATATATATATATATACATAAAAAAGAGGTAAGCAATGATAAGTAATCCTACCGTTAATAACCCGCGGTAGTTTCGTTAGAAGAGACTACCTGAATTTTTTTCTAAATGACTGAGCAACTTTTTCTCATTTCTGTTCGCTAGTTCGAAATTAAGTAATTTCCTGAAAAAGTGTAATAACCTTTTGTATTTTCGGAGGATTTCCAGACGGATGGCCACTTTCGCTGCTAAATCTATAATTGGCCATCTTCTCACACAGTTCTACATGCACCTCTTCAACCTTGCAGCTACCGATATTTATCCTGTATGCTCTAAAGATCGAGAGACTCGGGAACATATTCTGCTTTTCTGTACTGAAAGTTGTGTTTCAATAATTGACGGACTGGTCTTAGTGACTCTAAAGCTATTTTTACTATTTTTTTCAGATCTTTTTTATATATTTGTTGTTTTCAGAGTTTACAGAACACACCGTGTATTAGCCGCTTTTGCTCCAGACTCATGAGGTAAGTTGTAATATATTGTAATGTATTGTTCGAAGTTAAACTGCTGTCTAGAACTGAGAAATTTAACATACATAAAGAAGACTTCCCAAAAGCAAATTTTGTTAAAAATTTCCCCAGCTAAGTCCAATGAATCTACAGCTTTTGGAGATCGTGAACCCCTTTCATAATGTTATGAAAGCTATGGACCCCTCCTGCTGTTAGTGGTTCTTACTGATTAGGGATCCATTTCTTATTGATATGCTAGCTATTGGACTCCCGGTGGCGTAGTGGTTAAAAGCGTCAAGCTGCCACTCCACAGGTCCAGTGTTCGACCCTGAGACTGGGCATGGTCGCTTCATCCCTTGAGTGGATCGATAAAATGAGGACCAAGCATGCTTGGGAACTAACTCTGGGGGCCCCGCGTCAGGTTGACCACCTGACCGAGACATATCCTGTATGGCACCCCAATCCCACGGTCATAAAAGCGGAGATGGGCACCGCAGGCCTTAGTGCTGAAAAGCAATTCGGACTGTCGTGCCATGAGTTAGTTTATACTAGCTATTTGTTATTGATATGCAACGAATATACCAACAAACTATATCCCATTGGGAATACAGCTTGAATAGAATTAGTTTAGATATAATCATGAAAGAATCATACTAAATAGATTTATTTTAAAGCAGAAGTTTAAAGCATCTTTATTTTTATATCTCTGTTATTTTAGTACCCTAGCGTTTGCTCGTCTATTTTTTAATGGATACGAAATTCATGCAAAAAGATTGGTTATTTAATGATAATATACGGAATTAACTGGGAGAAAAACAATATTCAAACAATCTTCGTATGTATGTATACATACATACACACACACACGCGCGCGCGCGCGTAATGTGCCACAAAAGTAATGTGCCATTTATAAAAAAAATGAGAAACGGGCTCATTGCCGAAATAACAAAAAGAGATGTCCGATACCCAAATATCCCTCATCCATTCCATTCCGACACGTGGTCATCGATCTGACAACCGTATTATCATACAGATTGCGAACCGGAAATTATGGACGCTCGCTGTCCAAACAAATCAACTTTCAGTCCCATCTGATTGAGATTCGGCGCAGACAGCGTCTGCTGAGTAAAGAGCACGGAACTCATTTGAAAATGTTGGGTGTGATACAAAAGTCATGCAACTCGCAGTATGAAACAGCGTAATAATAAGATGCTTATTATGAACTTGGACCTTTTTTGTTGTTGTTGTTGTTTTGTTTTGTTTTTTGTTTGTTTAGTACTCCTGTGAGCGAAGCTGTTCCGGGTGCTGATCGGTGCGGGTTCGTCTCTCGGTTAAAGACTGAAAAGAGTTTTGGTGAATATTGAGTGCAATCTCTAGGATGCAGATTAAGAATACTCTTTCTGGAAATGTATATATTGTACATTTTGTAAATACAGCTGTATAGATATAATTCTGTTCAGGGGGTAATGCTGGTCCACCTATACGGTGCTCCCAGAAAAGTGGCCAGCAAAACCGCCGTGTCATATGGCGGTATGGATAATGTCCAAGAAATCAACAGTCTGACGCGTTGGAAATAAATAAAAAGACATAATTCTGTCCCTCCAATGTTTATTGAACGAGTACGTTAGAATACACACACACACACACACACACACACATATATATATATATATATATATATATCGAATACAGGTTTCTTTCATAACATTGGTTCTATACAGTGTAAGTAACCGGTTCTCAACAAAATAGGGTCGTTTAGCGAGCGGAGGGGACAGCTAGAGAACTTTCATTGTATATATATATATATACTAGCATTATTGCCCGGCGATGCCCGGGTAGATATATAGATATAAAAATTTTGATGCATTCCATCAAAAAAATAGTGGGCTTTACCCCCCGCTCTATATGTTCATCTGGCTAGTCAGATTGCACTTTGCGCGTTTCTACTGAAATGATATACAAACAATAAGAAAGAAAGAAACTTTGAGTCTGCGGACCTTCGTCTGATTATACGTCTGATTTTATTGAGAATTAATAACACAGTGTTGCGTGATTCGCACGTTTCGATTGAATAAGTTTACTGTTTAATTATATTTCTTAGATACTGTTTAATTAGATTTAATTATATTTGTTTGATCCACTGTTTAGTTAGAAATAAGTTTTATAATTTACATTTGCCTTTATTATTTATTTTTCCCTTAAAAGCTCAGTTTGTTCCACATTACCCAAGAGACGCACTTTTTTCCACATCACCCAAGAGGTAAAGTGCAAGATCCATTATCCCCTTTATTTATTCAAAGCAAGGCGCGATTTCACATGAAGCCTATTTTCCTTACTTTGGTGATTCGGTTTTTTATTGTCGACAGGCCAAAAACCGTATCGGTTTTTAATTTTCCCAAGGCCAAAAACCGTTGAAAAAGCGAATTGTAATTCGGTTTTTAATTTTCCTAACGCCAAAAACCGCAGAAAAAGCAAATTGTAAATCGGTTCAAGTGATGAGGAAAACTGCAAATAACAAAGGACAAAAAGCAGAGCTGGAAAAGTTGTGTTAAAACATACTAATTTGAACTGCATTCTTAAAAAACTCCCATTTTAGTTAGTCTAGTGGTTAAATTTTATCTTTTACCGTATTTTAATATTTCTTTTGTTAATTTCTTTCGTTGTTATGCACGTAATGCAAAATTAATTTAAAGTATCACAAAAATAAAAGAAACCACGTGATCAGCATTTCATAAATTAAATTCTAAAAATTAATCTTTAAAAATTCACGAAAAATCAGAAAAGGGAGGTAAAGATTCGAAAAAGATTTCGTTTTAAAGGAATTTTTATGATCTTTCTCGTGATATAAATTTTATAACCCTCGGATTATCATTTTAAATGCAAACTTAAAAAAATTAAAAGACAGCTTAAAAATTTAATTTTAGAAAATCGAAGAAGAATTTTTCAAAAATCTTTCTCAGTTCACCACTCCACTATAAACTCCACTATAGAAGAATCACCATGCAAAATTTCAGCTCTTTATGTCCAATGGTTTGGACTGTGCGTTATCTGTCAGTTAGTCAGTCAGTTAGGCAAGGCCAAAGATTATTACCATGAATCTGCCCCCCCCCCGCGCACATCTATTCTGCCGCGCGGGGGAAGAGGGATAGGTTCAGATTTCACTGAACGGTCTGTAACCACAAGGGGTACTCGCACGTCTTACGGACACAAAAAATCATTAAAAAATTAATTAAAAAAAACTAATTGAGCCCCAAACATCGTTTTTGCTAATTTAAGTTTCTCGTGTCCTAAACATTAACTGTGCCGAATTTGGTTCCGGTGGGTGAAACAGTCTATGATTCTATAGCGGACAAACAAACAGACAAGCTCTTTTATATATATAGATTTCCAGTTTTGTCTCTCCGTACAAGAGGTACACCAGTAACATACCCAATTCCAGAGCGTCTGTGAGAGGTAAAATATTGAGAAACCCTATTCTAGAACAACAGTCCGACCGATCCTTTTTTTCCCCTTTTTTTCAGCCCTACGTCACTCGATTTCTTGGTATGATAATCGAGATCGAAAGAAATTGATTCTGTCCCACTGACCAAGTGATTGAGGGCCCACTGACCGCGGCGCATCATTTCGAGTCAATATGTCAGCTCTGGTGGGGTCAGCAGTGAATTTAAATCAGACGATTTGGTTTTGAATAATTCATGCGCGAAAGCATGTCGAGAATTTTAATCCGCGCGATCGAACAAGTGGGCTGAATATGGATGACGTTACCAGTTTGGTTATTGGGAGAAGGGGGGGGGGGGCGATGATGGAACGCGGCCCATTCATTCCGCAAATTATGCGACCTATTGGCTTCGCGGAATGTTCAGGGGAAAGTACCGACTTTTGAAATATATATACAGCGAAACTTCTCTATGGCGGTCAGTCATGATTCCGAAAAATGTGGCCGTTTGGAGAGGTGGCCGTCGAAAATAAGTTTTTCCATCACATAAGCGCTATGGTGTCTTGAATTGGTTCTGAACAATTTTTTGTTCTTTAGAGGGTTTACAACAAGAGGGGCCGGCTAGAGAAGTTGCACTGTACATAGAAGTATGCTCGTTTGTATGTCTCTATATATAAAAATCAAATACTACTGACTGACTGATACCTTGTGGCGTCGTAGGTAAGCTATTCTCTGAGGCTTTTTAAAATTAATGAAATCGTGTCCAACGAAAATAGAGTCCAAGTTGTGAATGATAAGGTCACATCTTAAACAAAAACTTAACAAAAATTTAATAACAAAGAAAATTAACATTAAACAAGTACGACATAATCAAATGAATTTTCACTTACGTGCAGATTTAACAACATGCTCCGAGACCCGGTTAGCCTCCCACAGGAGCTTAAAAAGCACGACCGCATCGTCTAGCCGTTACAAGGGAGATCTCTCCAAAAATCTCCAAGTCTTTGCCCATATCTCATGGTTTTTTCTTTGACGGCATGTCTTGAAATTGCGCAGAAGGCAACTACGTTCGAAAACAGGGGCCGTGCAGATTAGTGGGTGAGTGTCTTTCTTATCGACGAATATTTCGGCCATCTTTATTGCGCCACAGTATCAAACACACATTGAGCTATTGCTACAAAAGACAGTTTTACGAGGCGATGGGCGACGCTTCTGTTTTTCAAAACAGATATTTGAACATCTTGCTCGGGAAACCGATATGCCTGGTCTTAACTTTCAGGCTAAAAATTCTGCTGGCATTTACTGGTATCGTTTTTTTAATCAGCTCCGAATCCACACACATGTTCAGAACGATGGGAACTGAAAAATGGTATTCCGATAAGCACGCAGCTGTGTCCGTGCACACTGTGAGGTCTTATGAAAAATTACCCCATACTTTCATGACGCTACATTCTGTATCTCTGGAACAATAACACCTAGGAATCTAAAATTTTGTATGGTGCTTCCTTTCAGGTTCTAGGTACTCGCTAAAAAGGATGTTAAATCGGACTTAAACCGCTATAAAATTCTAAATCTCGTATTTAACATTGGATATGAACAGGATTACTTTTAAATGAAAATACGGCTATTAAACATACCGAGTTTCATTATAATCGGCTCAAACCAGACAGAGCTATAAAAATTTCAAAATTCAAATTTTTTTTTCAAATGTCTTCCATTGTATTACGTTTTTCCATTTTAAATCTCTCTCTATATATACTATATATACAATTCAAATATCACTCACTCACTAATTGATCAGTGTATCTCTAGAACCATAAGACCTAGCAAGCTTAAATTTTGCGCAGGGCCTTGTACTAGCTAAAAGTTTTGTAAAAACAAATTCAACCTTTAAAGAGGTTAAAATAGGAGATTAAATTTCCAAAATTAAAAATAAATAATTAAATCCATATTTGATGCCAGATTACGGTCGTTCCATTACTGGACGAACGCCTATGGGGAATTACAGCACTTTGCTGTGAAAGTTAATTTACATGAAATTAACAAAACGACATAATCGATGGTAGAAATGCATTTCATCGCGAAGAACAAGTATTCAGCTAATATATATATATACATACATTCATACATATATATATATATATATATATATTTATATACATATATATATATGTGTGTGTGTGTGTGTGTGTAATGTCCGGAATGGACATCTCATGAATTAGGATCTTACATCGTGGCCGGAAAATAATAAAGTCAGCTTCAGGCACAAATGTATTTATTTCCGAATAAAGTTGCACATCTTATTCACTTCTAGTCAATCCAGAGTCTCTCTCATAAAGAGCGAAAATAGAATTAGGTCAGAGAGGTTGCCAGAATTGGTGGAGGAAGTTAGTATGTGGAAAGGCGAAGCAACTCGCCAAGGTGTCGGAAAAGGTGTTACCAGATGACAGAGAAAGTCCAGAATGGGCGATTATAGGTTGTTAATAATATTATCACAGAATACCCCCCCCCCCATCTAAAATAGATTGGAGCCGCGGCCGTTGACTCCAAGATACACTCAAGACGCTCCAGACACAAGACACTCCATTTGTAGTGGTATGGTTTAGTTGTTTTCGAGATCTCCCGGGTTGTAGTCTTTTTTTCCCGCTTTACACAAAACACTTTCTATATTTTATTTTTATAATTGGTTTTCAACTTCAATTTTTTCACTTGATCGTGTAAACAAAAATATTAAAATTATTCTGTCAGAAATTAGTAGAATAAATTTACCAAATGCTGTCAAAATGTAACTTTCAACATGTATACCAAATGTCTGGTACCTGATGTTGCAAATATTCGAACATAAAATGCAAATTCCAACAATTCACACTAACATTCAATTATTGCGAAGAAAAAAATATCAAGACAATACAAACATAAATTTGAGGTATGTGAACTGTTGTGTGTACATCCTCGTGAGCGTTTACCAAAGGGAAGGTGCTTCCAACCTGAAACTCAAGTTGAGCAAACTGCACAAAATGAAAAGGGGCAGGCAAGTTTCTCAAACATGAGAGGGAGACGCAACTGTTCAAAGGGAACATTTGAACAGTGCAAAGAAACAGGGAGGACAGTGAGTGGAAACCCCAGTGTAAAAAACAGTAATATTTATCTAGTACATAGTATTTTTCATATAAAATGTAGTAAGCTTCAAAAGTAAAAAAAATATATGTGAGTTTCACTTACATCTACGGGGTTTCTTCAAAATTAACTAGGATGGCGATAGGACAGGAATGCTAAAAATACAAAGATTAAGGATAGCTGAATGATTTACATATTGGTGACTTATATGATCATTTCACTAATTTAATTTTTTCCGATTTTTAATTTTCTCCTGAAATATTTCGTAATATCATCACTATTTTCATTAAATTTTAACCCTGCAAAATCACTAAAGGTAGTTAAGGTATGGGTGTAAAAAATTTCTTTTAACACAGTTACTAATTCTGTAAAATTATTAATTTGATAACAATTTTGAATATAAACGTTAAGTGCTTTTCCTTTTACAAATTGTGAAAAATGGTTTAATTTCCATTCATCATCTTTGTTTCCATCGATACATCTTTTGTTAAAATACGATAACAAGGAATCTATATCTATAGTGCCACTTTCAAAGGGCACAATGTTAATTTTGGTTTCAACATTCGGAATTCTTAAAGAGTCATCACAATCAACATTTACTTTGGCAGTGTTCATTTTGCTTCACTTATGATATTAGAAATTACAAAAAAGAATAATATAGTAACTGACCTGTTTATAACACTAACTTTTGTAACATAATATTCAGTATTTTACTTAAAACATTTTAAAGAGTAAAACACTCTGATGGTGATCTTACAAATTAGCTTATATGAGCTTCCCTGATTTCCGTGCAGCGTTCGGCGTACACACGGAAATCATAATTATTTTCTTGAAATTGAATTTTTTGATTGTTGTTGCGCACATATAAAAAAATCTTGAAGCCCTACTTGGGGATTTATAGTTGAATTACGGATTATTCATCACTGGTACTTTCTTCTTTAAGATGGCGCAGTCCGAGATGGAAAAAAATGGCGAGGTCAGACGGGAAACAAAACTTGAAATCCAAACTGGAACGAACTGGAACGAACTGGAACAATGACATCTTCACTTGCTTCGATGTAGTCGATATTTCTGTAACAATTTCATGGTGTTGGATGATATGACCGGAATGGTCATCTCCACTGGGTAATCACAGCTTCTTGCATTGATGACGCTGTTACGAAATCGAAATCTCAGGCGTGACAAAGCGAACAGAGCGGACAGAGCAGTTATGGTTGATTTCTTTATAACTTGATACAAACGCCAAACTTTGTTCCCTATCCTGTCGGACTTGTGTATGTCCGGAATGGACATCGCACAAAATAGGAGCTTACATTATGGTCGGAAAATAATAGTCAGATGTCATTTGTGACACATAGTCATTTGTGCCTGAAGTCAGCTTCAGGCACAAATGTATTTCCTTCCGAACAAAGTTGCACATCTTATTCACTTCGAGTCAAACCAGCGTCTTCCTCATATATATATATATATATATATATATATATATATATATATATATACAGTCGAACCCAGAGCCTTTTTATTGCATGGGCAAATCGGGATTTTGCCCAGGGTCCCCTGATGCTAGGGGGCCCCCAAATCCGTCCTCTTTAACGTGAAAAAATCTTTAACAATATTTCTCAACACTAAAATAGATAGGGTTCCAGATAGTGAAAGTTTTTAATTTCGCTTTCTGCTTTGCGAAAAATGTTAAACTATCAAGTTGTATCAGGTGTACAGCAGAAGGTGAAAGGTGCTTTCAATATGATGTGAAACATTTTATGAATGTTTCATCTTATCAGCCATACACTGTAATAGAAAATATAGGACTCGCACGCAGGGTTGTTTGGTTTAAATCGTTATTTGAATCAAAATTTAAATCAAACGATTTTTTCTAATCCTGATTTTTGACAACTTTTCCTCACACGCTTGGTATATGAACCTAGTACTTCTAATAGTATAGTCCATGGATAGTTCTGATTTTTATAAATGTTCGTAAGGGGGGCCCCAAAAATAGCATCTGCCCAGGGGCCCCCAGCGTTCACAATCGGGCCCTGGTCGAACCCCGTTATTGCGAACCTGTTATATAGCGGACTCACGGATATTACGAACGAAAATTTTGGTCCCAGCGTTTTCCTATTGTATTTAATGCTAATTTATCCTTTTATAGCGAACCTCCGAAATCTTAAGAATCGGCTATAACGAACCTTTTTTTTCAGTCGACAACTGTATATTTTTTTATTTTTAAACTTTTTAAGAATGTTGAAGCAAAAAATGTTGAAGAAGAAAATAATGAAGATTTATCTATCGCGATGTGGATAGAAAAGCACAAAATTTCATCAGTCTCAGATTGTGACATGCAGTTGTTCGAAACATGGGATGATGAAATCATTACATGTGAAAATCCGACTGATGAAGATATTGTGGAAGTAATTAAAATGAATTATTCTGAAATCGAAGATTCAGCATCTGATGCTGGTGAAGAGGAGCACATAAATGACGAAATCCCCACCATATCATATGCTAAAGCAGCGATGCGTGTAATTAATAAGATTTTGTCTACACATACAGTGGAAGAAAGAGTATTGGAGTCATTTGATGTAATGGACAAAGAAATTCATAAAATATTTTTGAAATCGGCATCATGTCAGCAGAAGATTATCGATTATCTCTGTATCAAAACAAAGAGCAACAATTTAAGGCAAAAGGAATTTATTTCCATTTGTCTTCATCTTTAGTTAATTTAAGTAGTATTGTGTCAATTTAATGTAATCGATTTTAGTCAATTTAATTCATTAATGATCATTTTAAATACATCATTATTGAATACACATTGCAACTAAGGAGTTAAAAATTTTGTGAACTCTAACATTTTTCTTAATGGTTCAGATATAGCGAACCACGGGATATAGCGAACAAAACCTTTGGTCCCTTGAAGTTCGTTATAACGAGGTTCGTCTGTATATACATACATACACAGAAGGTCGTTCCCACTTTATGGAAGTGATTTTGATAGTACAGTTTTATGTATAAATGCCGTATTTTTGCGATGATTTGCTTCTGTATGATAGCCATGATTCTTGACAGTAGCTCTAGCTCGAATTTTCCATGAAAGTAAACTTTTTCTTAGTACTGTCATGTCCATTTTACCCCGTTTCTCTTGGACCGTTTTCCTAAAGCTCGTTTTAATTAACCGAAAGCGCAAAAGTCCATTGCTGAGGCGTCAGGTGATTTTACGGGAATTTCATTAAATGGGATACACTTTTTTTCCTGTTTCTGATTCTTTCTTTGCTAAATAAGCGGCAGTTGATTTAGACGTGTGACTAGAGGCTTTGTCCATAAGAAGCTTAACATTATCAATGTCCGTTCCATATAAAGCTGGAATTTCTTCTTCAAAAATTTGTTCTAAGATATTCTGCTGATAGTAGAGTGAATTTACTTTGGCTTTACTTCAGACTTTTTTTGACCGATGAAATGGATCTTTGAGCCGGTGAATTTTCTTTTAGGATCCGAGACTTCACTCTCTTGATATTTACCTGCGTTCGAACAATCTTCGGATGAGGTTTCGCGGTCATGTTTTCATTTTTACTTTCAACTAGACTTTTTTTTTCTTTCAAATTTAATGTATTATAAATACATTTTTTTTAAATGCTGTAACCACAATTTTTACACCGCTTTATAATTTGATGATAGGAATATTTCTCCTCGGAAAACGCAGTTACGTAACCATCGAGCCATTTATCAATTTTAGGATCCATTTTGAAAATAAATCTTTCATTTTACATTAAAGTCAAAACAAAACAGTACTAGATGATTATTCTGAAGTTTCCAAGTTTTTATCTCAAAATGCAAATGTCAAAAATAAACTACAAAATCGTTTCCCTAAAGTTCGAACAACCTTCTGTATACACATACATACATATATATATATATATATATATATATATATATATATATATATATATATGTAGGAAGGAGTTAGTACTCCTTCCTTTAGAAGTGAATCATTAGACTTAATTATTTTGAACATTTAATTAAACTAGACGATGTTTACAAGACAGGACTAACACTTAGTATGAAATTAAAAAATAAACACAGAAGCATCAAAAGAGCTAAACATCGGGAGCTTGCAGAACAACACATCCGCTTAAAGTCCTTCGTGCCGCAGTAGTGAGGAGTGGAAGTTGTAGTAATAGTTCAGTTGTGTTGAAAAACTCACTCTCACACGGCCGTTCTGACTTTCCAGACGTCCGCGGCTGGGTTGTCAACAATAATTCTGAAAAGATAAAAAAAAAAAGAGCAGAAAAAGGAAAAATATTTCAAAAAATCAAGCAGTGTTCAACACAGTGGTATTGGTGTTCAGTTTCTGCACCACTGTTTCATTTTGTCCGCTGCAGTTGATGTTATGGTTGGACCATCGTGATGTCCTAACTTTCGAACTTCGTAACGATCGTTGGGGTTGATGTTCGTGATCTCATATGGTGCGAAGAACTTTGGTCGGAGCTTTAATCCGGTTCCAAATTGAGTTCGTTGTATTGCCACTTTGTCACCGATCTTGTATTTACAAGCCGGTTTACGCCGTTTGTTATATTGTCGTATGTTTTCTTCCTGTAAACGGAGGATATTTCGTTTAGCTTCGATACGTAACGCTTCTTTGTCATCAAGAATTCTTTGGTGGTGTTCCTCGTCAAGAAGATTTTTAATCTGTAGATCCTCTTGTTGTTTCATTTTAACACCAATTAAAAGTTGAAAGGGTGTGAATTTTGTACTGCGTGTGGTGGTACTATTTAAGATACGTTGCAATCTTGGGACATATTTAAACCATTTGTCAGGTTCATCTAGAGCTAACTTAGTTAAAACGGGAATAATTGTGCCATGAACACGTTCAACCTGACCGTTGCCACGTGGCACACCTGTTGCTATTGAAATGTGTTCAATTGACTGTTCCTGGCAGTAACTTTGAAATTCTGAAGATGTGAATGCGCTACCTTTGTCAGTAATGATTTTTGAAGGGTTGCCAAATGTAGTTTGTTGCAAGGATAATTTGTCTAAGGCATCTTTCGTAGAGGTGGACTTCACGGGATAGATCCATACAAATTTGGAAAAGGCATCAACTACTGTAAAAAGATACTTATAACATTTTTTTGTCGATGGTAAAGGTCCTAAAAAGTCGCAATGGTAACATTCAAGGGGTGCATCACCTTTTGGAATGGGGTGAAGGTATCCTTCTTGTTTTCCAGATTTTCGCGAGGACAAAATGCAAGGAATACAGTTCGAAATAATTTCTTGAACTAATTTCTTAAGTTGAGGAATGAAAAATTCACGAGAAACAATTAATTCGGTTTTTTGTGAAGCAAAATGACCTTGTGAATGGGCGTTTAGCACTATTTCTTTCTGCATCATTTGTGGTACTACTAAAAGTTCGGCATCCTGATGAAGTTTATAAAGAATTCCGTTTTTAACAAAAAATTCATCAGAAGGTGTAGATTCAAGCATAGATTTAATTTGAGATATAAATTCATCCTGGTCTTGGGCATTTTTCACCTTTTGAGTGATATCATTTGAGGTAATTACAAGAATGGGGTTACGACTTAAAGCATCAATATGTTTCATCTGTCTACCGGGTCGATGACAAACTTCATAATCAAAGTCTTCTAACATCAATGCCCATCGAGCAATTTTAGCTGGTAGGTCTTTTTTGTGCATCGTTTTTTGGAAAGCATCACAATCGGTGATAATTTTAAATTTTGTTCCCAACAAGTAGTTTCGAAATTTTTTTAGCGCTTCAATAACGGCAAGAACTTCCAGTTCATAACTATGATATTTTTCTTGTTGAACTGTAGTTTTACGGCTAAAATAATGAATAGGATGAAACTGTCCATCATCGGATTGTTGCAAGAGCACAGCGCCAAAGCCTAAGGAGCTGGCATCAGTGTGGAGTTCTAATGGGTATCCCTGTTGAAAAACATGAAGAACTGGGTTTTGTGAAAGAATGTTTTTAAGTTGTTGAAAAGCTGCTATTTGTTCAGAGTCAAAATTAAATTCTACATTATCCCGAAGGAGGTCACTTAATGGTCTAGCAATCAGCGCATAATTTGGAATGAACTTTCTGAAATAACTTGTTAATCCAAGAAAACTTTGAACTTGTTTAGGGGTTTGAGGTTGTGGGAAATTTTGAACAGCTTGTGTCTTGGTAGGTGAGGGTTTAACTACTCCATTTTCGATAATGTAACCAAGAAATTCTATCTTTCGCTGTAAAAATTGACACTTTTTAAAGTTCAATTCAAGGCCATAGTCTGCAGCTGTTTGGAGAACTAGGCGTAATTTTTGTAGACCTTCAACTTCATCATTAGATGGTATGAGAAGATCGTCCATGTAAACAATAAGAACATTGTCGCGAATGAGATTTCTAAAAACTGTGTAAACATATCGTTGGAAAACACTGGGACTGTTACATAAGCCAAATGGGACACGTAAAAATTCGTATTGTCCTTCATGAGTCACAAAAGAAGTATATTTAGTGCTATTAGGGTCCATAGGTACATGAAAGAAACCATTTTTGAGATCGAGTGAAGTGAACACCCGAGATTTTCCAAGTTTGTCTAAAGCTTCTTCGATGAGCGGTAAGGGAAATTTATCTTTTATCATTTTTCTATTCAATTTGCGGTAATCAACACAAAGTCTATAATCTCCACTTTTTTTCTTACATAGAACAATCGGTGCGGCATAATCGGAGCAACTTTCTTTAATAATTCCATCATTTAACCAATCTTGAATTTGGCTTTCTACAATTTTCTGTTCCGCGAAAGGGAGTCGTCGAGAACGTTGAGCTACAGGGATTTCATCTTGTAATAAAATAGTCATCTTAATTTCAGTGTCTTGAACTTTATGTGGTTTGTAGGAAGTAACGATATTTTGAACTTCCTCACGAGTTTCAGAATTCAAAATGTGTGAAAGATCAAATGGAAAAGCTTGATCATCAGAAACATTAGCAATATTAACGAAGGTGTTATTTTCAGGAGTTTTGCATAAACGAATACCGTCTTTATCAAATGTAAATTGGGTTTGCTGTAAAAAGTCGATTCCGATAATCATATCAAAAGGAATCAAGTCATCCTCTAGAACATGTATTTTAGCAGGTAAAGTAATGGTTTGAATTTCGATGGAATCCTGAAAGAATCCGATGCTGTGAACTTGGTTTTTGCCAATTCCTGAAAAGGGAATGTTGGTGGGCTGCAATGGTGGCGAACCAATTCTTCGATAGGTTTTCTCATTGATGAGGGTTGCCTGTGACCCAGTGTCACAGAGTGCTGTCAATTGAATTCCTGCAACTTGAATGTCAACATGCATGGGATTTTTCGATGAAGTTTCAGGAGAAAGTGCATTTACAGTTTTATCAGAAATAGGTTTTTGAGAATCAGGTTTTGGTTTAGAATTTCGATAACTTTTAGGGCAATTAGCATGAACATGACCAAAACTTTTACATCCGTAGCATTGTTTACCATGTGACTTATTCAAACATTGGTTGCTTTTGTGACCTCTCAAGCCACAGGAAAAACATACTGGCTGTGTATTTGGGCTACGTGTATTATCGACTTTCACATTGAGGTAGGAAGCATCAATTTTTTTCTGATTATTTTGTCTGAAATTTTGTGATCTGTTAAAGATTTGTTCATAAATTTTCAACTTTTCCTTAAATTCAGGGACGGATTTACAACCGTAAAGAATAACTTTATTGTTTGTTGAATCAGGAATTCCGTTTATGACATACTCAAACAGAGAGGAGTCATCGAGAGAACCTTTGTGTGCCAAATCTCTCATAGCTAAGAAATATTCTTGTAGGGTTTCAAACGGTTTCATACGTCGAGATTCCATTAATTTATGTAACTGAATACCGTTAATTTTGTCCGAAAATTCGTCTAATAAATGGTGCTTCAATTGTTCCCAATTTGTAATTCCACGAATAGACCTAATTAAAGTTTGAGCGGGACCAGTTAAACATTTTCTAACAAAAGTAATTTGGTGAATTGGATTGTTTATCTGATATAAACAAAAAAGTTCTTCAACGTCATATATAAAATTCTCAACACTGTAATTATCACGAGACGAGAAAGGTTTTATTAAATCAACAACGTCTTTCAGACTAAACAACTGGAAAGAGAGATTCGCAGTTTCAACTGAAGGCAATGAATTTTGATGTGATTCACCAACGGAAATGTGTGTATTTTGCTTATTCGAAGATTCTTTTGCGTCAATGGTGGGGGAAAAGGGAGATCTATTTTCCTCTATAACGCTGTTAGTTTGGGATGAACGTGCACCCGGAAGTGAGTCATCATTCACTTCGCATTCCGAAAGATCAGAAAATTCTGCTTTTAATAACGATAAATCAGTCAGACTCATAAGAATGGTATTGGCACATTTGTCTGGGTCAGTTGAAAATTCTAAATGAAGTAGATTACAAATAGAAATCAAGTCTTTAAGTGAAAACTCTTTAAGTACTTTCTGTTTCGTTGCTTCTAACACGAATGGCTGTTTAAAACCTGTAAATTTACGTAATCTGGTACGATTTTGTCTGTCGCCGTCTGTACCAAAAATTAAACGATGTAGAACCTTTATTTGATTCGTGCTACCATTTTTTAATGATTTTGCAATATTGGGGTAATCGTTGAGAGTAGCCATAACTATATACTAGGTTCAAACAATTATAGTACACAAATATACAAATATTCAAAACCAAAATCAATACTTATAATACGTAGGTACTCAAATTCAAAAATAAAATTTCAAATCGAAATTTCCTCAAATACCAATTCAATAATAAAATATTGATTCTCAAAATATGCATCAAGGAAATAATATAATATTCTTCAAACTGTATTCAAATTGCAATCATTCAAAATATATGTTATGTTGTGGTTTGTTCAAGGAAACAAGATTCTTCAAGTTAAATGTCGAAATTTTCATCAAATCATCAAATAATTTCATCGAAATAGAATTCTCTTCAAGAAAACAGAAGTGATAAATTCAACGTCAAAGACCATCAAAAATGAATTTAGCATCAATTAAATTCCTGCATCAAAAGAACGTTGAAATATCTTTCAGTTTTCTTAAATCATCAATAAGTTGAGAATTCCCTTAATCATCAAAATTTTCTTGAACAAGCGTCAACGTATGCATCAAATAATTTTAATATGATCCAAGTTACTTACAATTCTGGTTTTGGTTCTCATCATCCCATCAGAGTATCATCAGAGTCCGTGGCACATCACTTTGGCTTTCGCTTTCGATATCCAAATCCAAAATGACAGACAACAGTAATCCAGTCGAAATCAAGTCGAAATTAAGTCGTATCATCGAAAGAAAATAGTTTTTTTTTTTTAAGTTCAGCATGCTAGGGGTATTTTTCGAGTCCGAGGGCCGAGCACCCATGTAGGAAGGAGTTAGTACTCCTTCCTTTAGAAGTGAATCATTAGACTTAATTATTTTGAACATTTAATTAAACTAGACGATGTTTACAAGACAGGACTAACACTTAGTATGAAATTAAAAAATAAACACAGAAGCATCAAAAGAGCTAAACATCGGGAGCTTGCAGAACAACACATCCGCTTAAAGTCCTTCGTGCCGCAGTAGTGAGGAGTGGAAGTTGTAGTAATAGTTCAGTTGTGTTGCCAAACTCACTCTCACATATATATATATATCTTTATATATAAAAGGCAAAGTCTGTGTGTGTGTGTCCGAGTTTTTGTCTGCTCGCGGCACGGCGCAAAGACGGCAGGTCGGACAGTCTTGAGATTCGACACGAAAATGCCCCCCGAAGTCTCATTATGCACCTCGAAGCCCTTTTTTCGATTATTTAATTAGATTTTCCGTAATTAAATATTTAGTCGCGATTTGGAGCTCCCGGACGAGTAAAAGCTCCGTAAATCCTAACGTATCCGTCCAATAATTTTTTTTTTCAGACGAGCCTATACGGGAAAGATGACACTATACGGAAATCACAATTAAAATTGTCTGTCTTAATTTATAGATTAATTGTGATTTTTTTTCGATCTCCTGTACGCACCCGTTTTTCGGAAAAAACGCGATTTTGGCCGCGACCCTTTTTTCCAAATTGTCGAATCGATACGTAAATGTTGTTACATTTTTGCAAAATTTTTATCTCAGAGACCCTAGACATCACAGTTTCGAAAGACAGAACCAAAATTAATTTACAAATTGTAGTTATTTTTTAATAATTTATTTTATGATTCGGAAACTCTTGCGAGAAATCTCATTTTGGAGATTTCGTTCTTCATTCGTTCTTCGGGCGAAGTTATAGACGTCTTCAAAACGGGCCTCGAGTTCACTGATGTACTCTTCAGGCGATGAAGGCGTGTCTGGAGGGCATCCAGACTGGAGATCAGATGGCAGACGGAGGTCACGACCGGAAGCATCTGCGATGGTGTATAGCCAGTAGTTTCGTGAACAGCTATGGGCGTTAGTTCAGGATCTTCCAACTTATCGTTTCGAACTTTGTCATCCCTCCATGGATCTGGCTCTGGTGACGTAGACTCTGTAGTTCTTCTTGCTAAGGGATTTAAAACATCGAATTTTTTTCCACTCTGGAACAACAATCGCAGCTTCCGGAACAGGATTTTCTTGATAGGACGTCTGCAATCCCCTGTTTCCTGGGAGTGTTCTTCGCTCCCGGGTCTTGGCGTACCTGGCAGTTTCTGCGGGTGTGGCTTCGCCACCTCAACGCTAGCATTTTATGATTCGTCGTCTGTCAGCCTTAACTGATCTTAAAGCACTGACCTGTTTTGTCAACTCGTCTGTTCTTTCCATCAAATATTCAATTGAACGTTCGAGAGATTCGGTAACGTTCGAAACCGTAATACAATGGCGAGCTTTTTGTGAAACCCGTTTGGCTGCTTCAAACTTCATGACATAGACTAAGGCGTACTTCAGATCTTTAACATCCGCTATTCAAAGTGCTATCTGTATTTCAAAGTCGTGAACTGCATCGATAAAATAATCTAAAGCAAGATTTTCCCGTACTTCCGCAGGGCAGTCTGACCAAGCGATATAGGAAAGCCTTTCGACATCTGATGCAAGTTCTTGTAGCGATTCATTTGGCTTCTGTTGGCGAGATTCGAGCTGGAGCCGGCTATTTATAGTCCTTCAAACACTTCTCGCCAAAGCGTAACTCCAAAGCACTTGAAAGTGCGCCAAAGTCTAATCGCTGCTCTTTTGGGATCGTCAGCAAAATATCCGCCGGTTCGGCACGCAGAGATACAGCCAATTGACACGCTTTTGTTACAGAATCCTATCTGCAGGCGTCCGCCACAATGGAGAATTGAGTTTTGTAAACTTGCCAGGAAGATTTTCTATCATAGGTTGATAGCTTAATGGGTGGCTAGGAGGTGACAGATATACAGTTAGGATCTTCAGTAACATAAGTATTTGACAATTTCTGTTCTAAAATCTGTACTTTTCTTGAAACGTAAATTTTCCTTCCATAGTTTTAAATTTATTGCCAAATTTTAGCTCCAAATTTTCAAATTTGTTTTCAACTTTACCAAATTTTTCTTCTAAATTTCCTTTATAATGCCAATATTTGCTTCAAAATATTAAATTTGTGTTCCATATTCTGGAATTTTTCTTCAAATTTGTCTCCATTTCTGTCACTCTTTCATTCACGATAATTATAATTCAATCGCCAATTTTGGCGATATATCACCAAATTTGGCGATATATTACCAAATTTGTTGACCAAAATAAGTCTCAAAATCCATCGCCAATTTGGCGATAACTGTCATATTTGGGGAGATTGCCATAGACTCGTAAAATTCGTAGCAATATATATCTATACTAGCGGCCCGTCCCGACTTTGTCCGGGTTGAACAAAATATTATACTAATAAATTTCCAGTTGATAGCCAATAAATTGCAAATCTTTTTTTACCTTAAATGTCCAATAAAAAGCGTAGTTCCAAATGTAGTTTTCTTCAATAAACCCTTTAACTTTGCCAGTTTCAAAAATCCTTTTTTGTATTTATCAATACCTCCTCTACTTGAACCTTAAAAATATTAAACCTTTTCTTTACGGGGTGGGATAGCATATATCCGAAGCACATACTCTCGAAAAATACGGTGTGATGTCGGCAGAGATATAGTCTCGAATTCCACTTCGTTGCGACTTTCCTAACGTCTTTGCCCCCTGAGAACAATTGGGTGACATTCTGGGAACGGAGGGTCAATCTTGCCGAAAAGGACAGAAAAATAATCTTTTGTCGTTCTAGCTAGAGGCTATTTCTTTTCAGACGAGAAACATCAGAAGGGCGGTTCACCCGCGGTTCATCCATTTTCAGCCTTTTGAGAGATGAAAGAGGCACGGAGTGCCGATGAACTACTATTGAAATTCTTCTTCAATAGTAAGAAAGCAATAAGAAAGCAATTAACCACTCTTTCCCCTGACCCCCCCCCACGCTGAATGTCCCCCACGTAAAATGGGGATAGGAAGTAGATAACATTTTCCCGTTGTAAAGAGCGATTTCGAAAAACGGACTCCGTAAAGGGTGTTGCTATGGTTACTTGACTGCGGTTGACAAAGGAAAAGATGTAAGGTACATTTTAATGTACAAAAGTTCTACATTACCCTCCACATACAAAATCTGCTCTCTCTCTCTTTGTATGTTATTATAGAAGTATAGATACACATTGGTATCCAAAAATTAGAATAAGAGATGAAATAAAAATACAAAAATAAAAAAGGATCTTAAGTAAAGAAATTTTCTTTAATTATTTTAAGCACCTAAAATAATATTCAAATTAATATTACGTTATTTATTAATTAAAGTTAATTTTTTAAAAGAAAGAGGTGTGCTTGAGACCGTAGTTTTATTCAAAAATAAAAAAGGATTTTAAGTAAAGAATGTATTTTTAATTATTTTAAGTACCTAAAATAGTATTCAAATTAATATTACGTTAGTTATTAATTAAAGTTAAATTTTTTAAAGAGAGAGGTTAAGAGATGAAATAAAAATACAAAAATAAAAAAAGGATTTTAAGTAAAGAATGTTTTTTTTAAATAATATTAAATTTTTTTTCAAATAGTATTCCTAAAATAATATTCAAATTAATATTACGTTAGTAAATAATTAAAGTTAATTTTTTAAAAGAAAAAGGCGTGCCAGAGAACAGCTAGGTTCGAACCACTATCGTCAGAACAGAAGCCCACCGTGATAGCACCACGCTAAGGATCGTCGAAGACTTCGGCACAAAAATAGGTAGAGGACAGTAGCGGTAACAATGGAGATTGTTAGGATCAAGCCCCTAACTTTATTTCTACTGATCAGATATACATAATATATAGCCTATGTCCATCTGGAATAATGTACCTTTCAAACAGAGAAAGAATTTTTCAAATAGGTGCAGTGGTTCTGGAGATTACCCTCCACGTACAAAATCGCTCTCTCTTTATATATAAGTACTAGCGGCACGTCCCGACTTTGTCCGGGTTGAACAAAATATTATACCAATAAATTTCCAGTTGATAGCCAATAAATTGTAAATCTTTTTTCACCTTAATAATAATCTAAATAATACCTTAAATTAATTTTACGTTAGTTAATAATTAAAATAAATTTTTTAAAAGAAAAAGGCGTGCCGGAGAACGGCTAGGTTCGAACCGCTAGCGTCAGAACAGAAGCCCACTGCGATAGCACCACGCTAAGGATCGTTGAAATCTTCGGAACAAAAAGCGGTAGAAGACAGTAGCAGAAACAATGGAGATTGTTAGGATTAAGCCCCTAACTTTATTTCTACTGATCAAATATACATAATATATAGCCTATGTCCATCTGGAATAATGTACCTTTCAAACAGTGAAAGAATTTTTCAAATAGGTACAGTGGTTCTGAAGATATACCCTCCTCGTACAAAATCGCTCTCTCTTTATATATAAGTATAGATAGCACCACGCTAAGGATCGTTGAAGACTTCGGCACAAAAAGCGGTAGAGGGCAGTAGCGGTAATAATGGAGATTGTCAGGATTAAGCCCCTAACTTTATTTCTACTGATCAGATATACATAATATATAGCCTATGTCCATCTGGAATAATGTACCTTTCAAACAGTGAAAGAATTTTTCAAATAGGTGCAGTGGTTCTGAAGATTACCCTCCACGTACAAAATCGCTCTCTCTTTATATATAAGTATAGATATATTATAGAAGTATAGATACACATTGGTATCTCAAAATTAGAGTAAGAGATGAAATAAAAATACAAAAATAAAAAAAGGATTTTAAGTAAAGAATGTTTTTATAATTATTTTAAGCACCTAAAATACTATTCAAATTAATATTACGTTACTTAATAATTGTGTGCATGGCCGCCATCTTGGATTTTTTTGCGCCAACTTGGCAATTTTACCGTGTTTTGAGGAGTGGAAAAATTCTCGCCAATGTGTTTTAAGCGGTGTTTTCAAAACGCTGGACTTTAAATTTTTTTAGCTTTTTTAATAAAAACCACCTGTTTAAATTATGAAACTTAGAAAAATTTTTTAAAAATCATTTAAACGTTGGACTTTGATTTATTTTTGGGTTTTTGATAAAAACCACTTTTTTGAAAAAATCATTCTCAAATATTGGAAATTTTGGGTTTTTCTTTTAGCTTTTGTAATAAAAACGACCTTTTTAAATTGTGAAACTTAGATATATATTTGAAAAATCATTTAATCGTTGGACTGAGATTTTTTTTTGTCATTTTTAATTAAAAACTACCTTTTCAAATTATGATCCATATGAAAAATTTGGTCAAATGAATTTTACTTACAGATAAAATTTCAATGCCATCTATTCAGTTTGCCCTAACTCTTTGACTAATAGCAATGAATCACCAAAATATTATGCCAATATATTGTTAATTAGAAAAAAAATACAGCATATTCGTACCACCTAAATAACTTGCCATTTAAAAATTAGCTAAAATTCAGCTTTGAAAAATGTAAAATAATTATGAACCCATAAATTTATGGTGAGTAACCATTGACCTTAACCAAATATTTGGTGCATACAATAAAATCGGGACAAGGATTATTTGACCATTTATCCTGCTGTGTTGGAAATAAGAAAAAAAAACCTTTTCCTAAACCAATAACTTAACCTTAACTAACTTTTTAACTTAGGTTCCTGGGGAGAGAGAAGTTGAACTTCAGTTATTTAAATTTATTTGTAATCCACTACAACTTGGAATTATAAAATATTTTAAAATATATTGTATTTAAAATGTATACTGTATTTTACATTTTACGAAAAAATGATGGCAGATAATTTTTACTTCAAATAAATGAAATGGTGTATCATTATAGTATACTAATTGACAATCGATAAACAAAATTAAAAGCAACTTAAATTTAATAAGTTAACGAAAAACTGATAATGGATTCAAAAATTTTCAACAAAAAGACTCTTAGTTTTAAAAATAATTTACTCTTTTGAGTATAGTCAATTTGACTCAGATTTCCAGGTCAAGGCCAAGATCTGACCTAAAATTATTATACTGTAATTAAAAGATCACATCAGAAATAACTGTTTGATCTTAAAATTAGAGAATTTGACATTGGGTTATTTTTACCAGAACGCAATAATTATCGCCATGCGAAATGCGCCAAACCCTGGCGGAAAAAATCCAAGATGGCGGCCGTGCACACAAATCTAGAGTATCCCCTCTAACTTTATTTCTACTGATCAGATATGCATAATATATAGCCTATGTCCATCTGGAATAATGTACCTTTCAAACAGTGAAAGAATTTTTCAAATAGGTGCAGTGGTTCCGGAGATTACCCTCCACGTACAAAATCCGCTCTCTCTTTATATATTAGTATAGATATATGATCAGATATACATTATATATAGCCTATGTCCATCTGATATAATGTACCTTTCAAACAGTGAAAGAATTTTTCAAATAGGTGCAGTGGTTCTGGAGATTACCCTCCACGTACAAAATCGCTCTCTCTTTATATATAAGTATAGATAAATAAAGCAAAGTCTCTGTATGTATGTATGTATCGTATACAAATCTACATTTCTTGACGAATCTGGTCGAAACTTCGTATACTTATGATTTGAAGCCTTGGGATAATTCTAAGAAAAGTTTGGAAGCTTTTAAATAATTATAAATAAATACAGTTTTTTAATGATATTTCATCTCCAGGCGTTGGAATCAATCATGCGATGATTGAATCTGCGCATGCGCACATATTGGATGTTAATTCTGGATAATAATTAGGTTAATATTGGATATTTCAAGGTAAGTGAAATCATGGATTTCAATTTCTTTAAATATCTTTACACATATTTTTGTTATTTTGTAGTTATTTGGTGATATAATTGAAATAAACCATTTTCCAGATTGTAACAAGATGGAATACGCCATTTTCAACATCGTTCCCCCTTTGGAACAGCTTTGGTATAGTAGAATTCGTATATTGGTAATTCGGTATACACAGAATTCGTTTACAAAGTTTAAGCTATTTTCCTTATTGTATTATTTTTTAATTTATATTTTGCAAAATTATATTTATATGTAATTCATACGATATTTACGATGCGATGTTTGGCTAGGCGACAAAAAAGTCGCCAATACAAAATATCGCCAATGGGGTCCTATATCGAAGCTGTTCCTATTATTTGTATAGATTATTAATTTTATTACTTATTTTATATTATTACTTTGAAACCAAAAACCACTTGGGCTCGATCCCAATACACGGTACCGCATATATTTTAGATTTTTGCCAAATTGGCGATAAAATGCCAAATATGGGTTGTGTTTGTTAGTTGCTTTTCAGTTAGCCGTTTATTGCTATGTTGGTTAAAGATGTTGTTTCTAAAAATCAGGCGAGGAATTTTTAATCGGATGATATTTTTTGAATTTTTGTGAGCGTAGCGGAGTGAAGCAAGGGTATCTGAGCGAAGCGAAGATCCCGTATGCGCCTACGAGTTTCATAGAGACAGCAGTAAGTTTGTTTTACAATTTATTTGCTCTTTCTTGGTCGCCACATTTGTTTATATTTCGCAGTTTAAGCCTAACCGGTCTTCGAACGGGATTTTGGCGCCAACTTTTCGCCAAATTGGCGATGGCACCGTGTATTGGGAATTAACCCTACAATTTTAAAACATACTTTTGATTTCATTTTCTGTAATTTTGCACTTTTGATTTTAATCTCAGTTTTAAGGCAAACTTTTCAGTAATTTATTTCGTTTTTTTATTTCGTTTTTTTGTTTCTATTAACTTGCTTTCTTGTTTGTGTGTGTGTTTGTGTGTTTGTCCAGTACAAATCTTGCAATCGGTTTTTAACTAACTTCCCAACTAGATAGACATTTGAAACTTTTAGAATAGCACAGAACACGATGACAATGCATTTTTTAAATACTTTTAGCCATCTTTAAGCAGATTTGTACCATGTTTTATTAATTTCGGTTAATTTTGTTTTATAGACTGGTGCAGCCGTCTGTCGAACAGGACGGGAACGAAAAATTAAACGCAAGTTAACTTCCAATAAACTTCATTTTCTTGCAAGTTGATGGAATAATTCATCAAAAAAATTTTTAAAAAAGAATTTATTAATACATAGAATTGTCAAGTTTGTATGATTCAACAGAAAATTTAAAAACATGATGTATAAAAAGCCCTTTTTATCTTGAAATTATTTTTTTTCTTCAGTTCCCTGCCCGTTTAAGTTTTGCTATGAGCATTAAGAAGGCACAAGAGCAATCGCTAAAAGTAGTTGGACTCGATATTCTTAAACCCTGCTTCCCCCATGGTTAGCTGCATGTGGGTTGTTCTAGAGTTGGAAAAGCTGAAAATCTCTACATCCTAGCTCCAAATGGAAGAACAGTAAATGTAGTATATCCTGAAGCTCTCTAAATTGATATTTCAAGCAAGTAAAGTAAAAGAAGACTAAAGTGAAAGAATATTATCAACGATATACAGAATTATATATCTCTTATTTAAAACAAAAACTGCCGAAATACCTTTTTTCGTTGTTTTTTAGTGTTTTCATCCTGTGACGATGATTGCTGAAGGGAGCGTGCCTCTAAATTGACCGGCTAGACAGGCGAAGCCTGGCTAGTATATATATATATATATATATATATATATATATATATATATATATATATATATATATAGTAAATCGCTGCGCACACTTGGAGAGATGCAGTCGGGCGTAGTGTTGATCCAGGGAAGCACTTACAAAATTTAGGAGAAACAAACATAGAGCCATTGTAGAAATGCACAAATTACAAGACGTGCTTTATTTATCAGAAGGCATTAGCTGCAGTGGCCACGTGACTTGTCCGGCGTCCATGCCAGGACGGGACGCGGATTACATACAGGAGCGGACAGCAGGTCCGACAACAACCAGAGTTAGAAACGAAGAGAGAGAAAAGTCTTCTGTTCATGAAATATTAAATGTGTGTTTTGCGATATTGACGCCAGAGGGCCTAAACTACTTAATTTTTAATTGGGCGACTTTAGATTCGTGGAGTTCACGTGTCCACTTAAGTTTCCCGGGGACTGATAGATCCCGCGCTTGTTAGAGCTGCGACCTATGGTCTGGGCATAGGAGAAGTGGCCATAAAGTTCTTGCAAAGTGGCGTTTTTGACGTTAAAAAAGTGGCGTTTTTGACGTTAATTTCAGAGTGATTCGAGGGCTCTTCAGGAATTTTGACACTATACTGACATTCGAAATCTCATAAACTTTGAACACTCATATCTGGGGATGTTATTGAGTTCAAATTATCTTATTTTACTTTTAGGTTGCAATTTTTGGAAAAGGGGGTCGTGCTTTATTAAACAGAATATGCTTTAAAGTAAAGTAATTTAGGAATTCGCGTTTTCTTGTTACACACACACACACACACACACACATATATATATATATATATATATACACAGTTGAATCTCGATCGATGGTTTTCGGATCCATCGTTTTTCCGTATGTGTCGTTCATTTTATCCAGTCCCAACGATCATATTGCTTTGTAATGTTTCCGCATCTATCGTTTTCCCGCGTTTATCGTCCATTTCAATCGGTCTCTTGAAAAACGATAGATCGAGATTCCACTATATATATATATATATATATATATATAGATATATATATACATATATACATATATATATATATATATAGATATATATATACATATATACATATATATATATATATATATATATATATAGATATATATATATACATATATACATATATATATATATATATATATATATATATATATATATATATATATATATATATATATATATATATATATGTATACTAGCTGAAAACCCGCGCTTCGCTACGGAGTACATTCAAATTAAATACAACGGTCAATGTATGCAATTAATGCCAATATATATATATATATATATATACATATTTATAACAAATACGACGATCAATGTATACAATTCATGTAAAAAAAATATATATTTGTATATTTATAAAAAAATCGTAAGGGATATTTATTTTTTTTGGATAATATCCAATCGTCTGCTGCATTAGAAAGAGAAAAAAATATTTTTTTTGTCTATTTAGTTGTTACGCACGTGACGATAAATTTATTGAACGTACCAGAAAAAGAAATCACGTGATCAGCATTTAATAAATTAAATTCTAAAAATTAATTTTTAAAAATTCACCAAAAATCAGGAAATGGAGGTAAAAATTCAAAAACAAATTTCATGTTGAAGGAATTTTTATAATTTTTCTCGTGATATAAATTTTATAACCCTTAATGTATTATTTTAAATGCAAACGTAAAAAAAGTTTAAAAAACAGCTTAAAAATTTAATTTTAAAAAATCTAAGAAGAATTTTTGAAAATTCTTTCTTAGTGCACCCCTACACTATTAGAAGAATCGCCATGCAAAATTTCAGCCCTTTAGGTCCAGCGGTTTGGTCTGTGCGTTGTATGTCAGTCAGTCAGTGAATGAATGAATGAATGAGTCAGTTACGGAACTGTTTTATATATATATATATATATATATATATATATATATATATATATATATATATAACAGTTCCGTAACTGACTCATTCATTCACTGACTGACTGACTGACTGACATATAAAGCACAGACCAAACCGCTGGACCTACAGGTCTGAAATTTTGCATGGCGATTCTTCTAATAGTGTAGGGGTGCACTAAGAAAGATTTTTCAAAAATTCTTCTTAGATTTTTTTAAATTAAATTTTTAAGCTGTTTTTTAAACTTTTTTTACGTTTGCATTTAAAATAATACATTGAGGGTTATAAAATTTATATCACGAGAAAGATCATAAAAATTCCTTCAAAATGAAATATTTTTCGAATCTTTACCTCTATTTCCTGATTTTTGGTGAATTTTTAAAGATTAAATTTTAGAATTTAATTTATTATATGCTGATCACGTGATTTCTTTTTCTGGTACTTTAAATAAATTTATCGTCACGTGCATAACAACTAAATAAACAAAAAAAAATTTTTTTTCCTTGCTAATGCGGCAGACGATTGGACTTTATCCAAAAAAATATTAAAATACAGTAAAAGAAATGTTCTACAAACTGTACTATATTAACTGTACTATATTAACTGTACTATATTCTTTAGTATTCTTTATATTAGATTTAATTTGAATATTTTCTTCTACATTATTTGATCTATAAAATTATCCTTCACGATTTTCTTATAAATATAAATATATATATATATATATATATATATATATATATATATATATTACAACAATTGTATACATTGATCGTCGTATTTATCATATAATATATATATATATATTTGGCATGAATTGCATACATTGACCGTTGTATTTAATTTGAATGTACTCCGTAGCGAAGTACGGGTTTTCAGCTAGTATATATATATATATATATATATATATATATATATATATATATTTATTTATTTATTTATTTATTTATTTCCAATGGCACATTAAAAGACAATTGAACATCAAAATGACAACAATAAATCTATAAATAAAAACGAGCAATCCAGTAGCGTTCCCAGATTGATGTCTGAGGAAGAGCAGGACATCTGGACAGGTGAGGGAAGTCCATTTCCTCATGAAGATCACACAAGGTACAAAGAGGGTCAGGAACGACGTTGATGCGACATAGATGTTTACGCAGGCAGTCATCGCCAGGTATATATATATATATATATATATATATATATATATATTATCTTCTTATATCTATATATATAAAAGTGCTTGTCTGTCTGTTTGTCCGCTATAGAATCATAGACTTTTTCACCCACCGGGACCAAATTCAGCACAGTTAATGTTTCAGACCCGAGAAACTTAAATCAGCAAAAACGAAGTTTGGGGCTCAATTAGCTTTTTTTTAAATTAATTTTTTAATGATTTTTTGTGCCCCTAAGAGGTGCGAGTACCCCCTGTTGATACAGACCGTTCCCCACAACATGTTATCAGTGAAATCTGAACCTGTCCTCCACACGGTTATTAAAACCCCTCTTCCCCCACGCGGGGGAACAGCTTCATGATAATAATCTTTGGCCTTGCCTAACTGACTGACTGACTGACAGATAACGCACAGTCCAAACCGTTGGACATAAAGAGCTGAAATTTTTCATGGTGATTCTTCTATAGTGGAGTCTATAGTGGAGGGGTGAACTAAGAAAGATTTTTAAAAAATTCTTGTCCGATTTTTTAAAATTAAATTTTTAAGCTGTTTTTCTAATTTTTTTAAGTTTGCATTTATAATGATAATCCGCGGGATATAAAATTTATATCACGAGAAAGATCATAAAAGTTCCTTTAAAACGAAATCTTTTTCGAATCTTTACCTCCCTTTTCCGATTTTTGGTGAATTTTTAAAGATTAAATTTCAGAATTTAATTTATGATGTGCTGATCACGTGGTTTCTTTTCTTTTTGTGATACTTTAAATCAATTTTGCGTCACGTGCTTAACAACGAAATAAAAAAATATGGTAAACGATAAAATTTAACCACTAGTCAAACTGAGATGGGAGTTTTCTAAGAATGCAGTTCAAATTAGTATGGTTTACCACAACTTTCCCGGATCTGCATCTCCGGGCAATAATGCTAGTGTATATATATATGTATATATGTATATATATACAGTAACCACCGCTTATAGTGACCAGTGGTTATAAGAATCAACCGTTTATAAGAATCAACATCGCGAAAACAAAAACAAATGCATTATTCCCATGTTAAAATTTTCGCTTTAAAGAATCAATCCACCGGTTATAAGAATCAGTTTACACTCTTCGCTTTCCTTTCATTTTTCAAAAAAAAAAAGCCACTTAAACTCTAAAAAGGCACGAAAATCTTTCTTTTTTTTCTTTTTTTTTAAAGAAAAATTGATAAGATGGGATGGAATATAGTCTTAAAATTCATTCCTTTCTTTGTTAGACATAACATAATAGTTTCCCCTTAAACAATTTAGTACAACACTGTCCTATTAGCTTGACCCAGGGGCATCTTTACCCGTCCGGGTCCGACTTCACTTTTCTGCACTGACAAACAAAAATAGGGGCCCTTTTTTTCCCACCTCCCACATTCTGGTTGCGGCTTCCTGGACCCTGATACACATAAATCTTCGGCGTCCACTATCACTTAAGCAAACGTGACATTAGTAGATTCAGCACGTTATCAAACCGTGAAACGTAAGCTGGAAGGTGAATCTTCGTCTGTGGCTATTAGTATTGAAAGAGGTATAAACAGCCTCTTGAAAACTTCATTACGTCAAACTACCATAGAAAACTTTTTCTTGCTCTCTTCCTGTAGTTGAAATGTTAAAAGTGTTAAGCTGGTATGTTATAACAAATATTGGATTTTTTTTTCTTCTCTTACTATAATCATGTGTATCTACTTATTGGTCAAAAAATGAAGTTGTATTTTTAAAATTATAAAAAATAATTTTAATAAAAGATAATTAACGTAAATTAAAGAGTATTTTATGGTAAATTATCTAATATATGTATATATAGGTGTGTATGCCTGTCCAAAAACCTAAATTTCGGCTATAAGAATCAACCGCTTATAAGAATCAAAAACAATAATAACAAACGTGATTCTTTTAAGCGGAAATCACTGTATATATACAGTGTGTCCATAATTAAAGTCCCACTTTCAAAAGGCTGCAAATTTGAACTGAATATACTGAAAGAAGAGGGAAACGATTTAGCATAATAAAAAAAAAGTTCCAACCGCTTACAGCGCCATCTATTGATACATTTTGGAACTTTTTTTATTATGCCAAATCGTTTTCCCCTTCTTACATTATATTCAGTTCAAATTTGAAGTCATTCTGACCAATGGTTCTTTTTTTGCAGCCTTTTGAAAGTGGGACTTTAATTATGGACACCCGGTATATGTATACATATATATGTATATATATGTCACGTGATGGGATGACTTTATAAAACTATCTGATGTCTAAATTTAGACGCACTCTGTAATATTTTGTCTGCTACGAAACACTCTGCAGAAGCGCCAGCGATTTAATAAACATGAAGTTCCCGTAGGCTGGTGTCGTCGTCATTTCGGCCATGATGTCTTTTTATTTCCACGTCTAACTAATGTTTTTCCACCGTAGCAAGGGAGATTAGACGTCTTCTGAGGAACAATCTGCGGTCTTTCTCCCATGTTACACACACACACACACACACACACACATATATATATATATACAGAGGCTGTTCGCACATTTTTTAGACGATTTTCGTAAGCGGTAATAAAAAATCTTTTGCTGCAAAAGAAATGATTGCAATTGTACTATGTTTTTAAAAGTCAAAATTATCATCTAGGGCTTGTAAGTTTTGTTTTTATTCAAAATGGCGTTTTTAACAAAGCAGTGGCTCGAAGGCTACATTTATGCTCTTTCCGATGAGAAATATGCATACTCCGTTATCCAAAAACGATGTGACAGTCATGGTTTTGTGATAGCTAAAGCGTCGATAGGTAATATCGTCAACAATAAAGGACAAAAACGTCAAATCGGATCCTAAAGTGGGACAAAAATTCCAAACAAGTATCCAATGAAAAAACGAACATCTTCAACTATTGCAAAGATACGTTGTTTAACGCTAAAAGAAAATCCCCCTAGTCAAAGGACAGTTGCAAAATCATTAAAATGCTCGGTGTCCACTGTAAACAAAATGATAAACGTTGATTTAAATCTTAAGAAAGCGAAAAAAAAGGATGTACATCGTCTTCTTCCAAATCATATCGCTGAACGCAGGACACGCTGCAGAATTCTATATGAGAAACACTTATCCAAAGAAAAATGGAAAACAATTGTCACAATAGATGAATCATGGTTGTATTTAAACGATTGCAACAAAAAAAGAGCCATTTATTATCATAAAAGAGAAGAAAAAAGTTTAAGGTCATGGTTCAAAGAATCGAAAGAAAGTTTTTCTAAGGAATTCATGATTGTTGCTGGTTTTTCTTATAATGGCAAGTTAAAAATAAAGAGAGTGGAAACAAATGTAAATATTAACTCCAAATAATATCAGGAACATATTTTATCGTCAATTTTTCTGAATGAAATACCATCGCTTTACCCACAGTGCCATCAATCTGTGAGACTTCATCAGGACAAAGCTAGCAGTCACACATCAAAATCCACTGTAAATTTAAGAAATGGAACAAAAAACTGGTATCAAAGCCATACCCTTCACTGATATCCCTACTAAATCTCCCGATGTATCACCTATGGATTTTTGTGCTTTAGGACTTTTAAAATCTGCATTATCCAAACGTCGTCGCAAAACCCTTACAGGACTCTGGAAACCTGTTCAGGTGGAATGGGATAGAATACCTCTTCTGACACTTCAAAAGTAATTATTATCCTGGAAATTGCGGTGTCGAAAGACAGTTCAGAACAAGGGATGTCAAATATAACATTTAAAACACAAGAAGTTTATGTAATTTAGTTTTGTGAATACAATATACATCGTCCAAAAAATGTGTGAACAGCCTCTGTATATATATATATATATATATATATATATATATATATATATATATATATATATATATATATATATATATATATATATGTATATATGTATATATATATATCTATATATATCTATATATATATATATATATATATATATATATATATATATATATGTATATATGTATATATATATCTATATATATATATATATATATGTATATATGTATATATATATCTATATATATATATATATATATATATATATAGTGGAATCTCGATCTATCGTTTTTCAAGAGACCGATTGAAATGGACGATAAACGCGGGAAAACGATAGATGCGGAAACATTACAAAGCAATATGATCGTTGGGACTGGATAAAATGAACGACACATACGGAAAAACGATGGATCCGAAAACGATCGATCGAGATTCAACTGTGTATATATATATATATATATATGTGTGTGTGTGTGTGTGTAACAAGAAAACGCGAATTCCTAAATTACTTTACTTTAAAGCATATTCTGTTTAATAAAGCACGACCCCCTTTTCCAAAAATTGCAACCTAAAAGTCAAATAAGATAATTTGAACTCAATAACATCCCCAGATATGAGTGTTCAAAGTTTATGAGATTTCGAATGTCAGTATAGTGTCAAAATTCCTGAAGAGCCCTCGAATCACTCTGAAATTAACGTCAAAAACGCCACTTTTTTAACGTCAAAAACGCCACTTTGCAAGAACTTTATGGCCACTTCTCCTATGCCCAGGCCATAGGTCGCAGCTCTAACAAGCGCGGGATCTATCAGTCCCCGGGAAACTTAAGTGGACACGTGAACTCCACGAATCTAAAGTCGCCCAATTAAAAATTAAGTAGTTTAGGCCCTCTGGCGTCAATATCGCAAAACACACATTTAATATTTCATGAACAGAAGACTTTTCTCTCTCTTCGTTTCTAACTCTGGTTGTTGTCGGACCTGCTGTCCGCTCCTGTATGTAATCCGCGTCCCGTCCTGGCATGGACGCCGGACAAGTCATGTGGCCACTGCAGCTAATGCCTTCTGATAAATAAAGCACGTCTTGTAATTTGTGCATTTCATAAATGGCTCTATGTTTGTTTCTCCTAAATTTTGTAAGTGCTTCCCTGGATCAACACTACGCCCGACTGCATCTCTCCAAGTGTGCGCAGCGATTTACTACTGTATGATCAACACCCTCGTGCCGACTGCATCACTCCTCATACCGACTGCATAAGTTCTACGCGTTCCAAATGTGATTATTGTCACACACACACACACACACACACACACACACACACACACATATATATATATATATATATATATATGTATATTTATATATATAATATATATATACATATATATTACATTATACAAATCGTTCATATTTCTGGATATAGATGGCAGTGTAGAAGTGGAATGGTATAATTCCCCACGGTGTGTGGCCAATAACAGATATATTGTAAAGGCTGCAGAGGCTTGTAAACCAGGAGGTAAAATAAGAATAGCTGTCGGGGCCAGTGATAGCGATCTAAAGTCTATAAATATTACAAGTTGGATGGTCATTATTTTATGGCCCACAGTAAAAATTTCAGATGATAAGGGTCAAAGTTGTATTGTAAAATAAAATTATGGTGGGGAGGTACTTAGTAGACTATGGACAAAGGCTGTTTAATAAGGAACCAATTGGGGCAGGAACTACTGAAAGAAAAACAGCCCACTGCCAATTGAAAAGGAGGGGCGGGCCAAAATGGCCCCCCTGTAAACGGACAACAGCCTCTCCAAGTACGAAAGGAGAGGAGGTCTAGATCGATCTCAGACTTTTTCCTCAGAGTTTAGATGATAGAGAGTCTCGTCTGCCTCAGAGTCTAGGAGAAGTGCGAGTAACCCGATAAGATGTTCCTATACATGACATGATTCTGGGTCCCTGTCGTCGATGCCATATTTAATCGCTGCATACTTCAGCTGTAGCAAGTGCCTCCCCATAGACTATAAAAATCATTAACATATCATACATAAAATAACAACAATTGTCATATCATTCTATTCGCATTAGTTTTAAGCAATTCATTTTAGTATATATACAACATTAGTCAAATAATAAAATTCATATTTTATATGTAATATTTCAAAATTTCAAAGAATTCACAGTGGTAAAGAAATTGTACACAAGTCTCTGCTTCTGAATATCCCATGTTAATATCCTACGATTCTTATCATTCTAAATATTATGATAAATATTCTTATTATTAAGTTTGGCGATTAACGTAATAGATCAACTATAAAATTTACTTCCTCTTCATACTCGTTATGACCATAATAGTGTTAAAATGCAATCTGAATGGATCATACCCTTATAATTTAATATCGTAATGCTTCCTTATTGTTTCATTAAATCTGTCATTTGTTTATTTTATTCAGAATTATAATGTTGCTCACAAATAATATTCTAAGTCTATTTTCACTACAGTTGCTAGAAAAAAAAAATATTTGTTTCCTTTTCTTAGAAAAAAACTTAAATATTCTAGCAAAATAACAAAATATTATTTTTGTCTTAATTATTACTAAAGTATCTCCCTTAATATCCACACACACTTCCAACCACGTGCATCCTGGTCACGGCACCACAGATGTAGGCGTTTTAATTACCTTAACACAATGGATGCATGCATGGGTTGGAACAAGCAAGGAAGACATAGCATTGGCCTTAAACATGCATTTATTTGATAATGCTAAAATTTCAATTAAATTGTAATAGCTACTAGTACAATATTCTCTTTCATATTAACATTTTTACATATGAGAACTCAGAAGCTGAGGCAAACTATATTGTCAAAGTAATGATTTTTATAGTCTATGGGGAGGCACTTACTACAGCTGAAGTATGCAGCGATGAAATATGGCATCGACGACAGGGACCCAGAATCATGTCATGTATAGGAACATCTTAACGGGTTACTAGCACTTCTCCTAGACTCTGAGGCAGACAAGACTCTCTATCATCTAAACTCTGAGGAAAAAAGTCTGAGATCGATCTGGACCTCCTCTCCTATTCCTTTCGTCCTTGGAGGGGCTGTTGTCCGTTTACAGGGGGGCCATTCTGGCCCGCCCCTCATTTTCATTGGGCAGTGGGCTGTTTTTATTTCAGTAGTTCCTGCCCCAATTGGTTCCTTATTAAACAGCCTCTGTCCCTAGTCTACGAAGTACCTCCCCACCATAATTTTATTTTGCAATAGAACTTTGACCCTTATCATCTGAAGTTTTTACTGTGGGCCATAAAATAACGACCATCCATCTTGTAATATTTATAGACTTATCACTGGCCACACCGACAGCTATTCATCATTTACCTCCTGGTTTACAAGCCCCTATTTACCCCTGCCTCTGCAGCCTTTACAATATATCCGTTATTGGCCACACACCGTGGGGAATTATACCATTCCACTTCTACAGGCAGCATCATAGATCTTACGTATTAGATGTTGGCATAGATTAGAGGTGGTGGGGATAGCCAGTGCGCACAAATGCTACAGGCAATTCTAAAACCCTTCACTGCACACTGTATCAAATTTGATACATAAGTTATTTTTCCCCTTTATATTCAAAAGCATTATTGGAACGAAGTTCTTTAACGCGGCTTACAGTAGAGTGAACTGGCAGGAATTTTCACGTAACGAAAAAGCGTTTTGCCCCTGTTCCGACTAGAGCAATTTGAACTCTCCTTCGAAATCACGTCACTTGTGACGCGATGCTGTTCGGCGCGCATGCGCTAGTCATGTAACTTTTTCTCTCTTTTTTATGTGTAGCAGATTAGATCTAGATTTAGATGAGATAACATGCGCTTTAACCTTTTATTAATTTTTTTCTCAAATTTTTGCATAGATTTCTTTTTGCTGTGTTCTGACAGATTTAGATTTAGATTAAGTAATTTTAAAACTGAACCACCGCCTAGACCATAATTGGTGCATCAGGGCCGCGAAAAGATTCGGATTACAAATGGCCTTTGAATACATTTTTGTGATTGATTAAAGAATACAATTGGAATACAATTTCGCCTTGACTCAACTCCTTAGATCAAGGTAAGGATTTCTAATTTATTAATATAAACTATTAGTTGAACTTGAAGAACATTGACTATTGAATAAATAGTGATAATTCAGTTAGAAATATAAAAATGGATAAGCTATCTAAGCTTAAAAAGAATAGAGCTATTAGACGTTCTGTTGTTACACAGTTCATTAATAAACTAGAAAGTGAATTTGATTCATATGATATAAACTCATTGCAAGAACATTCAAATTATTTAGATGAGCTCTACAAAGAGCTAAAGGATTTTGATGACAAAGTTCAGAATGTTATTGATAATGAGAAAGATTTCGATTTAGAAGTAGAATCATCATTTGAATATTGTCAGAAAATCATGTTGTGGAATTCTAAAATTTCCGCTCAGTTAAAAGCTCAAAACGAAACCAGAAGTTCTCGGTCAAATTTCACCCAACAGAATATTTCTGCACAAACCTCTCAGGTTATCTTAGATCACGATAACTCATTGGATAACTCAAATTCTGGAAATAGAAATATTAATTACTCGAAGTCGATTAAATTACCTAAGCTAACTATCGACAAATATTACGGAGATCCATGCACCTGGCTGGAATTCTGGAACCAATTCCAAAACTCCATTGATCAAAATAATGCTTTGACGGAAATAGATAAATTCTCATATTTAAAATCATTACTTGGAGGTGCAGCGGCCAATGTTGTTTGCGGCTTCGCACTTTCAGATGAGAATTATGAAAAAGCGAAAACGCTATTAAAGAACAGATTTGCGAAGTTAAATAATTTAATATCAGCACACATATCTAGATTATTAAACCTTAATCCTGTGAAGGACTCTAACAATGTAACCGGACTGAGAAAATTGTACGATACTTGTGAGGTACAGATCAGAAGTCTAGAATCGCTAAATGTTACTTCTGGTATGTACGGTCATTTATTACAACCCATACTTTTAAAATTGATACCTGAGGATCTTGCTTTAGATTTTAATAGAAGATGTTTAGATAAATCAGAAGACGGTGAATCGAACGTGTCAGAATTATTGAAATTCTTAAAAATTGAAACTGAGTGTCGCGAATCATCGATAATGCTTCGTAGTTCGAAGGGAGAAGGGGGGAGAATGTTAAACTACAGCCAGACAAGCTCGGGAAGTGCTGGCGGCAGGTCGAAGCAGTTTTCGAGAGAGAGTCAAAACAATTTTCGCGATAAACAACATGATCGCTCCCGAACGTCAGCGATAAATAGTTCTAAGGTACACGAATATATGTTGCCAATTAGTCAAACTTGCATTTACTGCAATGCGAAACATGATTCAGAGCGCTGTGAAAGTTTGAGTGTGAATGAAAAGAAAGATGTTTTGAGAAGACAGGCGCGTTGTTTTTTATGCCTGAAAGCACAACATAGAATTAAAGAGTGCAAAAAAAGAGAATTGTGCGATCTTTGTAATAGAAAACATAACAGATCCATTTGTTATCAACTCGAAAATAAATCAGACAGTAACACTGAAAATAAAGTGGTTACGGCAATTTCTCACTACAAAATTGAATCGGAAAATACTAAACCAAACGGAAATTCTCAGTGCAGTGTATTACTTCAAACATGCACAGCAATGATAAGGGAAACCCTTAACGATGATAAAATCGAACATGTTCGCTTGTTACTTGATAATGGCTCGATGAGGAGTTTTATAGCTCAAGATATTTCTCAGAAGTTGAAACTACGAGTTATTAGACAAGAAACTTTATCTGTGTACTCATTCGGGACCAACAAACCAACTGAAAAAACATATAATGTAGTGAAATTAAAACTTGAAAACAGAGAAGAGCCTTCCTTATATATCGAAATAGAAGTGCTAGAAACGGAGCAAATATCCGCAACTAATATTCCTGCTCCAGAGATTAATTTGGTTAGAGCTAAAAAACAGATGAGGGGATTACAGCTTGCAGACTGCTATAATTACGGGAATAAGAACATTGAGATTTTAATCGGTGCTGATTATTATTTTGATGTAGTATCAGGAAGACTCAAACGTTTAGGTGATAAGCTTGTAGCCACAGAAACAATTTTCGGATGGTGTCTTCAAGGTCGGATTGAATCAACTAACGAGTTACTGAGTATGAAGGTAGTTGTGGAAGAGAAACTTATCTCAGATCAGCTAAGACAGTTTTTGGAACTGGAGAATCTAGGCGTCGAAGCTGAAGACAAAGATAGTAGTAATTTCGACGAACAAATTATGAAAGACTTTGAGGCAGGTATATCCTTCAATAACAAGAGATATAAGGTGCGACTTCCTTGGAAACCTGAGATGAAACAATTATTAGAAGATAATCGAGAAGTTGCTAATAAAAGATTTTCAAGACTACGATGTACGTTCCAGAATAATCCAATATTATTCACAGAATACAAGGCTGTTTTAGAAGACTACTTAAGTGAAAATATCATAGAGCCTGTTCCTGTTTTAGATGAAGCCAGAGAAGCCCCAACCTTCTACCTCCCACACAGGGCAGTGATTCGAACAGACAAAACCACGAGTAGATTAAGAGTGGTGTTTGACGCTTCTTCACATGGCAAAGGACAGGTATCCTTAAATGACTGTCTGCATACTGGAAACAATTTGTTACCCGATCTTTTCCTTCTTTTAATTCGATTTAGACAACACCCTGTTGCGCTGACTGCGGACATTAAGCAGGCGTTCCTGCAAATAGAGATAGATGAAGAAGATCGCGACGTGGCCCGATTCCTTTGGGACGATAACCCCACTAAACCTAACGCAGTTCCAGAGCTCAAGGAGTTCAGACTCTGCAGAGTCTTGTTTGGGGTGAGTTCATCACCATTCCTCCTGGCTGCAACCATTAAGACAGGAAATTTCAGGAAAGCTTTCTACATACCTAAAGAGGTATGTAGAAAGCTTTCCTGAAATTTACAAAATTTTAAGTACATCTTTGTATGTAGACGACTTGATCACTGGTGGAGAAAATGTAGAACAAGCCTATAATACGAGCATACAGAGTACTAAGATATTTGAGGATACAAGCATGGTTCTACGTAAATGGCAGACCAATTCGTTAGAGTTACGTGAACTGTGGAAGAAAGTAGGGATAGATGTAAATGAATCCGTCGAGCCTAACACTCAAGCTCTGTTACCCCAAAGGGTGCTAGGAGTGGCTTGGAATGCCAACGATGACTTGTTTTATTTCGAAACAAAAAATTTAGAGAAATTCCTTTCAAAGCAAGTAAACACCAAACGATACCTTCTACACGCAGTAGGTCGCATTTTTGATCCCGTGGAATTCCTCGGACCTTATATAGTTAGAATTAAGTGTCTAATTCAAGAGATTTGGTGTTTGGGACTGGATTGGGATGATTATCTCCCTCAGAATATAACCGTTGTTTGGGATGAATGGTGTAATGAAATCGAAAAGCTGAAGGATATCAGTATTCCTCGCTATTGTTTCGCTAATGCCCTTCCTAAGGAAATAAATGATATACAAGTACATTGTTTTTCAGACGCTTCGAAGAAAGCTTATGGCGTCGTCGTTTATCTACGCATAACACGCAGTGATGGAAGTATTTTTACTAGTTTTGTGGCGTCGAAGAGCAGAGTTGCTCCACTAAAAGCAATTTCGCTACCCCGTCTTGAATTAATGGGTGCTCTTCTTTCTGCTAGGTTATGTGATAAAATTTCAAAGGGCTTAGAATATTCATTTGAGCGTTATTTTTGGACAGATTCGTCTATAGCTTACTTTTGGATAAAGAATACGTCCGACAGGTTTAAACCATTTGTAAAAAACAGGGTACAAGAGATTCAGCAATATACCAATCCTAGTGAATGGTTCCACTGTCCTGGAAAGGACAACCCGTCAGATTTGATATCTAGAGGATTAACTGTCGCCGAATTAAAAGATAATAAATTATGGTGGAACGGACCTGAATGGTTTGTTCACGATAAGGAGAAATGGCCCAGATTTGAAGAATCAAAAAAGGGACTAGACACCGAAAAACTTGAAATTCGAAAAGGAGCTTTAATGAATGCAACAGTAGTAGATAGTGTAACGACAAATGATTTCATTAACAAATACTCTTCATTCAGCAAATTAGTTAGAGTCACCGCTTGGTGCTTAAGATTTTCTAAAAATTGTAGACTTGAACCTGAGTTAAGAAACAAAGCCTTTTTGAGTGCTTCCGAAATTCAAAATTCAACCAAGATATTGGTTAAATATGTTCAACGTTCCGAATTTCATTCCGAAATTAAATCTTTACAATCAAATCGCCAAATTCCAAACAATAGTAAAATTCTCTCATTAAACGTATTCCTAGACAAAGAAGGACTTTTGCGAGTTGGTGGACGATTAAGCAATTCGAAACTTTCAGAATTCCGGAAACACCAATTACTTTTACCCAAAGCTCACCACTTTACTGAATTATTGATAGATTACTACCACAAAAAATCTCTTCATTCGGGTACTCAAACAACCCTGTACCTTATTAGACAAATGTATTGGATACCTTCTGGACAGGATAGAATCAAACGAGTTATTAGTAAATGCATGACTTGTTTCCGAACAAGAAATCAAACCATGAAGCAAATGATGGGTAACCTACCAAGAGATAGAGTTATACGGTCTCGACCATTTGAAAAGATAGGACTGGATTTCGCTGGTCCAATACTTACTAAACCTAATTTGAGACGATCTAAAGTGACTATGAAATCATATATCGCAATATTTATTTGTTTCAGTACGAAAGCTGTTCATTTTGAAATCGTATCCGATTTAAGCACTGAAGCCTTTCTTGCAAGTCTTAGGCGATTTATCGCAAGACGATCAAGACCAACTACCATCTGGAGTGACAATGCTACAAATTTCAAGGGCGCTAAAAACATCTTAGATTCCTGGTTTAAAATATGCAAATCGGACTCTGTGCAAAAATTCAGTGCCGAAGAAGGCATAGAGTGGAACTTTATACCACCTGCATCGCCACATTTTGGTGGACTATGGGAAGCTAATATAAAATCGATGAAGAAACACTTGGTGAAGACTGCGAAAACAAAGATTCTAAATTTTGAAGAGTTGTACACGCTCGTAACTCAAATAGAAGCCTGCCTAAATTCCCGCCCATTAACTCCTCTTTCTGCAGATCCAACAGATCTTCAAGCCTTGACTCCAGGACATTTCCTGATAGGTGCCTCCCTATTACAGTTACCAGAAACTAATCATACTTCAGATAATCTGTGTTTATCTTCCAGATGGACCCTAATACAAGACCTAAGATCTACATTTTGGAACCGATGGACAAACGAATATCTTAGCCACCTGCAATCTCGAGCCAAATGGGCTACACAACAACCCAACCTAAAGGTAGGACAGTTAGTTTTAATGAAAGACCCAAGCAAAATTCCAATGGAATGGAATCTAGCACGCATCGAGCAAACGTTTACTGGTCAAGATGGACTAGTTAGAGTGGTGGACCTGAGAACGAGAAAAGGGGTTTACCGCCGTGCCATCAACAGGGTCGTCCCACTCCCCTTTCCAGATGATGTTGGACCACCGTCCAACGGGGGCCGGGATGTTCCGACTAGAGCAATTTGAACTCTCCTTCGAAATCACGTCACTTGTGACGCGATGCTGTTCGGCGCGCATGCGCTAGTCATGTAACTTTTTCTCTCTTTTTTATGTGTAACAGATTAGATCTAGATTTAGATGAGATAACATGCGCTTTAACCTTTTATTAAATTTTTTCTCAAATTTTTGCATAGATTTCTTTTTGCTGTGTTCTTATTGATTTAGATTATAGATAAACTGACTAGATAGTGATAAAGTAATTTTATAACTGAACCACCGCCTAGACCAGCCCCCTTCATAAGAACTTTTTCTCAAGGACTCTGTGGCTGAATGGTTATCACATCGGACTGCGGACCTCTGCAGCGGATCATCAGACTGCAGAGGCCCTTCCCGGTTCAAACCCACGCACAAACGCTACTGGCAATTTTAAAACCCTTCACTGCACACTGTGTCAAATTTGATACATAGGTTATTTTTCCCCTGTATATTCAAAAGCAATATTTTTTATCCACATGTGCACCTTGCATTAATTTTGAAACATCATAGCAAAGCTTTTAATCACTGTTAGTTACATTTTCGTAGTATAGATGGCAGCAGGAATACAACTACGATCTCAGTAAAATATAGCCGTTCAAATTCATACCAGACCTGCCTTAGTATTGGCTATATTTTCAGTATTTTAAAGTCAGTTTACATCTTTGAAAGTTTTATGAATATATTTTAGAGATACGTAGCCTTTATAACTATTAATAAAATACTTCTTCAATCTTTTATAAAAAATTCAAGTATGATATCAATTTTATGTATCAAAAATGGTACATAGTGTGCTTACGCCATTTTTTTAAGGAAATGTTGGGAAGAAAGTTTTTAACACAGAACGAAATTGAGGAACTTATGAACAGATCGTGGAGTGATCATAGTGAAGATGGTTCTGATTCAGAAAGCGATGCAGCACAGGTGATCCTAATTATAAACCAAACAAAGTTTGTGATGAAATTTTTGATGGCAATAGTGATTCGGAAGATGAGGTATCATTACTTGATAATAGCGATGATATTGATCTGCCTAATGGTGGGAACATGCCAAAAACTATCAGAAATAATACACTAACATACACTAACAAAATACAACTATGACAAAAATACACTAACATAATCAATAGAAATCTACATATTAAATCACGTTTAGAGTTGAAAATATAACGTAAGGAACTTCGTTCCTGACGGGGGTCCCCCGACCGCACAATTTTTTCTGTTCACTTCTGAATGCCAGTTATATATTCAGAAATATCTCAGACATTTTTGATTACATAACTGGACAGTGGAATAAACGTTTTTCAACCCGAGACAGGAAAAAGGCCGAAACGCGTACATGGTTAAATGGCATTCTTAGAATATAAAATAACCCTAATATTCATTAGGTCTTCTCTAGATGTCGTATAATTAAAGATGATCTAAGTTGTCCAAAACCAACCTGAAGAAAATGTCTAGCACTTTAGCAAGGCGACAGATGTTATTACTAACCGTAATACAACAGGAAATAGGCTCGACGTGTAGAATAAACTTTGAAAAGGTGGTAAGACATATCCTATATTACGTTCAAATACTTGACACGCAAAGTTTGTCAAAGTCATTTAGAAAGAGCTCAATCTTGAATAACAAATTGGTTTTGCTACTATCTTTTCCCATTCCACATTCATCGTCGTACTGTTGGTATCAAACAGTGTAATGTCACAAAGCAAACACAGCTCGAAAGATCATTTGAATCCTTTTGTTTCACTTACTTTGAAAAGGCCTAATGACTTATTTTGCGTCATTACACCGTAATAACTGGCGTAGCGAGCCTTTTATCGAACTTCAAAGGGGCAGTAACCTACGCAGTCCGTTCCATTTCATAGTTTCTCTTTCAGAGAAAGATTTATTGATAAACAATACATCCTTTCGTTAAAAGGTTTGTATACCCTTTCCATTGTTATTGTACATAACAGCACTATACTAAGGAAGTTTCCTCAAAGAGTATCAGAAATTATTTCTGAATCAGATCAAATGGATCCTATATAACGCTTGATATTTCCTAACAACCCCTTTTCACCCATTTTATTTTACAAAGATTTTGTATTGCACAATACGATTTAGTTTCTAAAGGTTAAATATGAAGTAGGAGGAACTCTAAGTAGATTATATTTTTACCGACTACTTTCCACCATTTTTTTACAATATTTGAAAAACCATATATTTTAAAAGCATGTTAAACGCCGTTAAGGAAATTTGACGTCATCGTAAGCTGATGGTAGATACACCTACAGAGGAAGTGTTACTTCTAGACGCCTGTACCTAAAGATACTTTAGAAGTCCCAGTATGTTTTGAAATGATTGGTGTGTATTGTGTTTCGGTAGGGAGTTATGCAGAATTCTTGAGTCATCTGCCACGAATTACAAAGATTTGCCTTGGTAATACCAATAAGAAATTGTGCCTTGTTAACAAACGGAACACGTATAACCCTAAAAATCTATGCCTAAAAGCCAGTGTTATGAGGGGTACCAGAGATACCCCTTTGCGTTGTGTAAATATAGGGAGGTGAACTCCAAAGGGAACTATGCGTTTATAAATAAAAATAACAACATTTATTATACAATATTTTGCAAGAAAAGGCCGGGTTTACATATTATATTTAAGATCTTGGCTATACATATTTTTAACCGAATTAGGGCATACTTCATCCGCTTCCTGCGGCATAACCATTACGGGTCGAGTGAAATAAAAGTCTCGTAATCTCTCAGAAGGCATGAGCACTATTTAAAGGGGGAATTTATGACCAACCTGGGGAGTTTTGATGAAACAGCAGAGCATGGCATCGTTGAGGCATTTCTACAGGAGGAGGCTTTAGGCATCGGGTAGAAATTCATGTGGCTCTTCACTGGCGGATGCAACAGGATTCGGCGCTGGCGGTTGAAGACGGGTATCTCGCCATTTTACGGGGGCGTCTTTTCTTCCCAGGGTCTCTTCGCAGCTCGCTACCTCAAAAAGCTCTCTCGCTCTCCCTCCGAACGTCGTTTTCTCCCACACTCGGGGCTCCTACATTCTTCATTATAACCCTTCCCCAGGTTAGTTATTCCCGTAAATTTATTGCCTCTTCGAGTTTTTTATTCGAGGGCAGGATGCTCTGACATTCCCATGGTTGACCCACGTGGTACGCTTATTTCCAAGAAAATTGGAAGTCCGTTGAATTTCCTGGAATTTCTTTCCCCCGTCTTGAGGAATTCAGGGGGAGCGATGTTTCTTGGAAAATTGGTGCAGTTCCAATATGGCCGATTTATGCCCCGTAATCGTGTTGGAAGAACAAAATGGCTATAACGTTGGAAGGAGTTCAAAATGTCCAAATTGTGGATCCTTCACAACAATCACTCCCCCCCTTTTCTAGGCGTGCTGGCACGCCACAGTCTGTAGGGGTTGAAGAACGGATTGGCTCCATTCGCTTCAGCAAAATAGACTCCAACTGCACAAAAGTCACAATGGCAGTAAAAAAAAATCATGAATGACATCAGTTGTAAAAGTTCAGGAGGTCAAAATCTCCCCTTATAGTGCTGCAAGTTTTACTGATTTAAAAAAAAAATTCAAAATTTATAAAGTTTTCTTTAAGCTTACATTAACTCTGACTAACATTACCTAACATCATAGAAAATGGTATGCATACCCTGTAAAACAAATAATAACAAAATAGTGGCTCGATCAACACATGTGATCAGAGATTAAAATGTAAAGAAAAGGTTATCTTACAGAAATAGAAATCTCTCCGCTAAAATCGTACAGCGAAGATGAAATTTTCAAAAACGTTGGCAAATGTGCATAATCACCATTATGTGTTTAACTCGCGGAAAGAGTAAAAATGTTCTCTTTTCCTTGCGCTGCCATTTGTGTGAAACATATAATGTGCTATCCATGCATTCAATAATAATAGTATTAATAATGATAATAATAATAATAAAACACAATAATAAAACACAATAATGTAACACAATACACGCTAATCTTTTAATAATATATATATATATTTTTTTAATTTTAAATTTTCCTTTTTTTTTTTTTTTATTATTATTTTATTCTCCAACGAAATTGACCAAATTTTGCTCTATCATCAGATTTGTACACTGAAACATCGTCAAATTGAATTTAAACTATGCGCACAAATGAACCCACGACGAAAATTCTAAAGTCTGCTAAGTTTCCTAAAAAAAAATTATATAGATATCTCATAGCAATATAACAGAAGACGAAGAGTTAAGAGAGAGAAAAAAAAAAAACTTATTTTTGTCAAAATAAAACTTAACCAAATGAAAAAATTTATTTACTCGGTACACCTTAGTTTTCAAAAGCCTATCGTTGACACAAGATAGTTGATCAGACCCTCTGGAGAAAACGATAAAACCCCTTAAACCGAGTTTTCCCTTGTAAATTGGCAAATGGGCAGAAAACCTTAGGCGGCCATTCCCAAAGAGTTCTGTCCATGACTTACTGATCTAACTGAACCAAAAACATTTTAAGTAAAAAGTTTTAAATTCTGCGTTAGTAAAGAAAGTTTAATAGCTTAGCAGAAGTATTGAGCGTCTATTTCCCATTCGCCTGATTTTTGTAATTTTCTTCCGGCAGCGGTTCGCTTGCGGTTTTGATAAATGTACTCTGCATCTCCGTTCGCAAAACGGCTTTCGAATTTCGCTTTGTTTGACACCCCGTTGTAGAGCATAATACAACTATTCGCGACCTCACGTTACATTTTCGCCTTGAACCTAGCGTTGGGGGAATTAGCGAGACTAACTTTTTCACTCTCTGTGTGGGGCAATTGTTTAGCCGGGGGTCCAGCAAGTTGCTGTGAAACTCCCCTTCCCATTCTCTTCTGTCGAGGACGGGGCGAGGGAACCTCGAACATTTAGTGTGTTCTCAGGATCCAACGACATTAACTTTTTTCACTCCCCCCTTATTTTGGGTCATTCTTCCTATTCCCCGCGATCAAAGTCGCGTTCCCGTTTTAAGGGTAAAGTTGAATTCCGAGTGGGGAAAGTGTGGATTTCGTCTTGCTCCCTCTTACTAGAACACCATTTTTTAAAAAAAGTGGCTATTTTGCCTACTGAACAGTAAAATTCGCGCATTATTCACCTTACTGCCCCCTAAATTTATTACTATCTTTATTTAGTTATTCATTATTTTCTCTTATTCACTCATTATTCGTTACCATTATACACTATTATTATCTTGCCCCTCAACCGGTATTTAAACATAGCAATTTTTCCTACGGGCGACCACTGAACAAAAGTTGCTAAGGCCTCTGTTTGATATGGTAAATCCTAGGTATTCCATTTTCGTTAAAAAAATTCGCACTTATCTGGGGACAAAGTGAGGTTGTATTTTCTCAACCAATCGAACACTAAAAGTAGTTTTCTTTTCATTTCGGAATAGGAATTGGCCGCCAGGACTATATCGTCTATATATGCGTAGATATCCTCACTATTTAAGCCATTCAAACATAAATCAATTGCTTGCTGGAAGTATGCGGCGCTATTCTTGTGCCCGAAAACTAATCTGTTGTAATGAAAATTTCCAAACTCTGACGTAAAAGCCATTTTTGGGCGTTCCGACTCGGGCAAAATAATTTGGTTGAATGCGCTATGAAAATCTAATTTCGAGAAATATTTGTATCCTGAAATTTTTGTGAGTATGTCTTGGATCTTTGGCAGCGGGTATTGGTATTGCTCTGAGATTTGGTTAATTAGCCTCAAGTCGCATACTAGGCGAAATTTGTTTGGTTGGTTCTTTTTTACAAGTAATATAGGTGAGGCGTACTGTGACGTGGTTCGAGAAATAATTCCTGCATTAAGTAGGGTATCTAATTCCTTTTCTGCTACGCACCTCAGTGCGTAAGGGATTTCGTATGGGCGCGCATTAATAGGATAAGGGTGGTTCAGGTGAATTTCGGGTTTGATAATTTGAGACGCTCCCAGTGTATTCATATTCTTTGAAAATACGTCCGCGTATTTCAGAAGAGTTTCCTGCAAATCCTCTTTTTGTTCGTGCGGCAAATGATTTAGATTAAAATCGGTGACTTGCAGTTCCTTTCGCCGAATCTCGGCTACCGTGGATATAGAGTTCATGTGTTTTACTTCCCGATTTCTTAGATTCGATGGGTTATCATACTGCGATTTGGGGTCAAATTCCCCGACGGTTGTTTTTTTGTTGAGTACTATCCTATTTTTTGTGTAATTAGAAATTAATACTAGGTTATTATCTTCGCCTCCACAATTGATAAAATTCGGGTGAACATAAATTTCATGTTTAAACTCCCGAGGGCGAAAACTTAATGACTGGTCATTATAGTAGTTATTCGAGCAGTTACTGTGTACCAAAATGGAATTATTAGGTTCTATGATTGCCTTTTCGGATATTCGAATGGAGTGAACTTGATTTGACGGCACCGAGGCTAAGGAATTATTTAGCGGTATTTGTATATCCCGTATCCTAAGTGTGTTATCATGAGTGTCCAAAATGGCCTGATTTTTCTTCAGGAAATCAAAACCCAAGATTCCAGAGAACTCCTGAGTGAAAGGCGCGGTCGTGACGTAAAACATTTGCCTAAAATGGTTGTTACCGATTTTAAATGGAATTTCCACGCAATTCGAGTACTTTAAATCGTTGCCAGTTAATGTTTTGATTGCGACTGATCGAGATATGAATTTACACTTAGTTATATGTCGTATTTCGTTGAACGTTTCGTATGCCACGACGCTGACCGAAGCCCCTGAATCAATCAGAAAGGTGGCCCCTGTCTGGGTATTAAAATTCACGAACACTGTAGGGAGTTGAAGGTTACCCCCTAAATTCGCGTTAGAGACTCGATAATTTTTGTATTTTGTTCCTGCTGTATTCTTTGCATCTCGAGCAAGGCGGCAGTGTTGGGGTCAATTTGAGAACTCGAATTATTGGGCTCGGGAGTCGTTTGCATTGCTATTTCAACGCTTTGCGCATATTTGACTGCGTCGGCAAACGTAGAAGGGTTTAGTTTTAAAACTTCACGTTTCAAGTTATTATTTAGGGCGTCCAGAAATTTAGATAATTTTAATTTTTCGAGTATTTTAACCCCCTCGGCTGACGCGAAATCTACCTCTAGATAATTTTGGGTGGCAGTTGCAACCCTATACGCTAAAGTTTTAACTAGCTCGTTCTCCTGCTGACGTAGATTGTTAAACGCTGTGTGTAACGTCTGTGCATTCGGTTTCTCCGAAAAAAAATTTATCAATTGATCTTTTATTATGTCGTACGATTGTTCTTCGCGTAGTTGGGGAGAACATGTTATGAATTTCAGCGCATTACCTCTTAACCGCGACTTAAGAATTGCGATCTTCTCTACGGGGGCGTCTTTTCTTCCCAGGGTCTCTTCGCAGCTCGCTACCTCAAAAAGCTCTCTCGCTCTCCCTCCGAACGTCGTTTTCTCCCACACTCGGGGCTCCTACATTCTTCATTATAACCCCTCCCCAGGTTAGTTATTCCCGTAAATTTATTGCCTCTTCGAGTTTTTTATTCGAGGGCAGGATGCTCTGACATTCCCATGGTTGACCCACGTGGTACGCTTATTTCCAAGAAAATTGGAAGTCCGTTGAATTTCCTGGAATTTCTTTCCCCCGTCTTGAGGAATTCAGGGGGAGCGATGTTTCTTGGAAAATTGGTGCAGTTCCAATATGGCCGATTTATGCCCCGTAATCGTGTTGGAAGAGCAAAATGGCTATAACGTTGGAAGGAGTTCAAAATGTCTATAACGTTGGAAGGAGTTCAAAATGTCCAAATTGTAGATCCTTCACAACAGCCAGACTACTGTAATGGCCCAGAATGCATGCTCTCGTACCTAAAAAGTGAGAAGATATCATCAGCAAGTTGTGTTTGGATTCGTTCCTCTATGGAGGATACCATTCATGTGTTTGGACTGTAGCAAACATTTCTTCCGTAAATTTTCCCTTGTATTTATATCTTATTACTTTACATTGATTCTGCCCTAATTGCTGGTTAGTATAAGTAACATTACATTATTTTGAGTGAGAATAGCTGTTACGACAACGTTAACTTAACAATGGGAATAGTTGTCACATTTCTTTAAGTACACATTTTAACGATTTACAGTTCACAATATTGGTTTAGAATTGTTAAACTATCGCAAACAAAAAAAGGTGTGGGCTTATTTTAGCTGTCCTACAAAATATCTGAATGTATAACTATCTCTCTCTATCTCTCTCTCTCAATATTTTCGTTTATTTGAGGCCAGTCTGTTTGTAAGATCTTTTAATGACATCAAACTGAAGATTTCACTTTCCAAGAAGATTGGCTTGATTGGGTATAGGAGGGAGATGGATGCTGCTGGATTAGCTGAGCAAAATGTTAACCTCTGATGGAAGGGTTTCCAACGAGGATCGATTTGGATTTTGAGATTTATTTATTTATTTTAAATTGCACCCTGTCATAGAGAAAGATATTTTTGATGCCACTACCACGTTCATTTAAAAATTTTCTTCCCCACAGGAAATTTTTCCGTTTCAAGCACGGTACACCCAATCTTTTGCCCCGAATCATTCCAATTTAAATATATTATGGACGTTTGATTTAAAGGAGACAAAAGATATACGAGTCAAAAATTTCTTTGTGGAGAATTACAGTTTTTTAAAAAATCTACCCATTCAAGTCGACTGTCGTTGGAAACATCTTCTTCATCTTCACTCACCCATATACACACATATATACATATACACCCGCAAATCCACATATATATATATATATATATATGTCACGGCCCTTTCGCCGCGTACCTTTTAAAACCCTAATTACTCTAAATGCAGTCATAAAACAGTAGGCCAGTGGAATAACTAATACTTAATTAACATTTAAATACCTTTATTAATTAACATTAATAGAATATCCAATTAACCCAGCTAAATCGCCATTTGCAACATCTCCCAGCTGACGCGACAGACGCACGTCCTGACTCTATCAAAGATTTCCCTAAACTGCGTAATTTCTTTCTCTCACGTTATATAAGGCGTAGGCTATCATCTAGAGACCCTTCTAGAACATCAGATGGATTACGTAAGACAACACGCACGAGCAATTCGGTGACCCTGAACTCTCCGCTGCTAAAAACAGTCTACTTCCTGAATTGGAAAACACACTAGGACTTTAAGAGAAAATTACCATTTAACGCTCATTTCTATAATTAAATATATATATATATATATATATATATATATAGTTATCGTAAATAAAATTTATATATAACGAAACGCATGTCAGACGATTGTTGTTCAAAGTAACACGAATTCTATTAACTTTCGTAAAGTAAGAAACTTGCTCGAAATAAAGCGCCATTCTTTTTTCTATTCTCTTTTTCAGACAGATACGAATAATTAGCAACAAATTAAATGTCTTACTTCCCTTAAAAAAAAGCTTCTTTGAAATTTTCCGACCCTCTTTTAACACACCTAGAGAATAACTACTGTTTTTGGGTCGACAGAATTCATTGTGATGTCGAGTGAACTACGTCTTTTTGTCTTTTTTCGAAATAAGAGCGTTCAGGAAATTTCTTAACGAAAACAAGTTTCCAGGTTTAAGAGATCTCCGGTGGAATGCCGCGCATCGGAGAAATCGAAGTTCATTTGGACTTTAAATGGAACCTAATTAAAACGGTAGCCTAATTAACCCGTTTAATTCAAAAGTTCGGGTTAAAAAATATTTTCTCTAGGGCGTGGCTAGAATAATATGCAAGATATATATACATACAATATGCAAGATATTTTGGCTAGTTTTGTAAAACGAATTTTTCCCCATATTATCTGCTTAGATAAGCCAATTTGCGTTCTCTACCCATTCAACTGTCCTACTGTCCTTTACATACAAGATTTATGACGGTACTACGCAGAGCTATATGACCCACGGAACAAAAATTTCCTCAATCGAGAGCGGGAGTGGCGATGATCAGCCTCCCGACGTCTCAAGCCTACGGTAGAGATGCGAGGGTACGAGGTGTCTCTTTAAAACCCCATTTTTATTATATAGCAATGTCGACCTCAGATCAGGTAGATGACCCGCCGAATTCAAGCATATAAATAAGAGGAGGAAAAGAGACCAACTGGGATTCCCTGAGTAACGGCGAGCGAAAAGGGAAGAGCCCAGCTCCGAATCTGCAATTGTGGATCGAGATCGGACCTCGCAGCAATTCCCCCTGACCGGGACCTTCCCAGAATGGGTGCGAGGCCCATAGTCGCTGGGTCCGTCTCGGATGCGATCTCCTGGGAGTCGGGTTGCTCGGGAGTGCAGCCCTGATCGTGTGGTAAACTCCACCTAAGGCTAAATACCACAGTGAGACCGATAGCAAACAAGTACCGAGAGGAAGAGTTGCAAAGAAAATTGAAGAGAGAATTCAGGGTTACCTACCGGAAGCCCGAATCCCCGTAAGCCCAAATCCTGAATTTGCAGCTGTAATTGACAGGTGGTAAATATACATAATCATAAGTATAAATTGGGGTAATTCTAAACTTGTATAATTTATGTACATACCTACATACAATAAGAATCACAAATATTTTAATTTTCAGGCTCTTTTACGCCATAAGTATGGAACCAGCATAGAAACTTCGATGCCCGCACTACGAATCATATTGAAGGTTGGTATCATGCCTTAAACGGTGCAGTTGGAAAATCGCATATTAATATAATATTTATGAATTCATAAATCAAGTAAAAATCCAACATGAGAACTCTGAGAGTCAAATGGCATTATTTGTGGGAAATTGTTATGCTAGATGGCGCTGCCACTGTATAGTTTTGTAACCCCACTCGGACATTCAGATGCGACGCAGATTCGAAGCGAACGCGGTAGCAAGGATTAGCACCGCACTGTACTGTACTCAAAGGCATGCGTGTAAATATATATATATATATAATAAAGGCGTATTATGTGCGAACCCGTGATCAGAAATTTTTGTGCAATAAGGTGAAGTATTGACAAGAAGAACCAAGTAAATACTGAACCACCAGCATCCCCCATATAATTTGGTGCATCGGCCGGGAATTTGTTAATATCACCTTTCTTTTGGATACACAAATTAGATACCCATTAGAGGTAAAAATTTTGATTGAAGATCATCGGGTAAGTGAATTTATTTCTGTTTTCTGAAATTTGTAGAAGTATAAAGATGAGTACATAAGATTCGCTAAAACGTAACAAAACGAAAAGGGGAACAATTAGAAGTTTAATTACTAAATAAATTAAGAAAATTGATGATGAAATAAATAAACAAGATTCAAACCCAGAAGTTGTTCAAGATTCCCTCGATGTTCTTTTAGAACACAAAACTGCATTATCTGGTTTGGATGAGATCATTGAAAACCAAACTGAAACTAAAGATTTACAATCGGAAATAGAATATTCGGTTGAATATAATCGGTCAATTGTGCTCTGTAGATCGCGTGCAAATAGGTACTTGAGTAAATTAAATAAAGATTCGATTTCAAATCAATGTAATACAGATCTAAATCGATCTAGTACAGAAACAATAGGCGATACAAAATTGAAAACTAATACGAAATTACCTCGTATATCCCTAAATAATTTTTCAGGTGACATATGTAAATTTCAAGAGTTTTGGCCTCAATATAAAGTCGCAATTCACGAAAACGAAACACTTCAGGATATAGAAAAATTTAACTATCTTAAAACTTTGCTTAGCGATTCAGCGGCTACCGCCATAAGTGGTCTGCCCTTAACTGCTGAAAACTATAAAACGGCGGTCGATATTTTAACTGACCGTTATGGGAAAAGAGACGTTTTAATTGCGTCACATACCAACCGTCTTCTAAATTTAGAGCCTGTGCGTAGATCAAACGATGTAACTGCATTAAGAAAATTATACGATGAAATATCTGTACAAATACGAAGTCTTGAATCCCTAGAAATTAAGTCTGACTCGTACAATTGTTTATTGTTGCCTATATTGTACAAATGTATTCCAAATGATCTTGTCTTGCAATTCCATAGGGAGCAAAGTGATAAAAATGAAACGAATGTAACCGACTTACTAAATTACCTTAAAAGGGAAACAGAAGCGCGCGAAAAATCTCTAAATGTAACAACTTGTAACTTCGAAAGCATAAAGCCTTTTGAAAATAGAACTAAACAAAACTTTCCGACGAAATATTCTTATCAGGTAAAAAATAAGACCCCATCTGCATTTACTTTAAATACTGTAACAGAAAACCATTGTGCATTTTGTAGCGAAAAACATGAATCTGAAAATTGTAACTTAAATTTAGAGCAGAGGAAGGATTCCTTACGTAAGCAAGCGAAATGTTTCAAATGCTATAAACCATTCCATCGTGCAAACCAGTGCCGTTCGACCCATATTCAATGTACTAATTGCCTATCAAAGAGGCACCAAAAATCCTTATGCGAGAAAAATATGCAGACAAAACATCCAGTTAAACCTTCCACGAGCGAGAAACAAGTGATAGTTTCGTCTCTGATTCATCAACCACATAATAAAAACAAGTGCGAAACCGGCGACTCTTATGTTTACTTTCAAACGATACGTTGTAAGCTTGTCGGCAGAAACGAAATTGTTAATGTTGACTTATTACTCGATTCCGCCGCTCAACGGAGCTTCATAAACAAAACTGTTTCACGTAAATTGGAATTGGAGGTGACAGGTCATGAGTCACTCAGAATTCACACTTTTGCAGGCAGTCCAAACCCACCAGTGAGCTCTCAAAATCGAGTACGTGTGTTATTGAAAGATACGAATTCGGATTATATGTTTAGTCTAGAAGCTTTAGAATCAGAAAGCATTTGTCCGAATATAATAGGAGTGCCTAACCTTGAATTGCGCGCTGAAATTAAAAAATTGGGGATTGATTTGTCAGATGTTTCTGATGAATTAAACGAAGAAGAAAATAAAATAGACTTATTAGTAGGTAGTGATTATTATTGGTCAATTATGACAGGAAAGATTAAACGTCTTTCACCAACTGTTGTTTTGAACGAAACAAAATTTGGATGGACACTTCACGGAAGATTTTCTAATGAAATTAATTCGAGTAATTTAGTGGGAGCAATGTATGTTTCTATTTGGGAGGAAAATAACGATGATGATAAAGCATCGATTGAACTCAAAAGGTTTTGGGAACTTGAATCATTAGGAATTAGGGATGAACCCATAGACACAAAAGCATGCGATAAACAAACCTTAGAAGAATTTAAACGAAATATTAAATTTGAGAATGATAGATAAAGTCAAGTCACCTATGAGATTCGGTGCAATTGATCTTCCAAATAATTATGATCTTGCAAAAAAGAGATTTGAATTTTTAGTTAAAAGATTTCGAAATAACCCTACTTTATTTAAAGAGTACAAAGCCGTCATTGAAGATTATCTGTCATCAGGAATAGTAGAGACAGTTGAACCCCAGGATGTAAACTCAACTAATGGCAATTTAACCTACTATTTACCCCATCACCCGGTAATTCGAAAAGATAAACAAACTACGAAACTGCGCATTGTTTTTGATGCTTCGGCACATTCTCCTTCTCAGTTATCTCTAAATGACGTACTTCTTCCAGGTCCAAATTTAAATTCAGATTTATTTGATTTAATTTTACAATTCAGGAGTAATAACATCGCAGTAGTGGCAGATATAGAAAAGGCATTTCTACAAATAAGCCTTGCAGAAAGTGATAGAGATTTGACCCGATTTTTGTGGATTGATCAACTTCCACAAAATGCAGATTCTCCGTTGGAATTTGTAATAATGAAAATGACGCGTGTATTATTTGGTGTGACATCTAGTCCGTTTCTGTTAGGAGCTGTAATTAAACACCATGTAAAAGAATTCGAAAGTCAATATCCCGAAACTTGCTCTGTAATCAATAATTCAATGTATGTAGATGATTTGTTGTTAGGTGCATCTACAGTGGAATATGGCATTAAGGCTATCAAAAGAGTCATTCGACATTTTTCTAAAAGCTAACATGTCCCTACGCAAATGGCAAAGTAATTCTCCTCTTTTAAAGGAATATTTACGAACATCAAATTTGGATGTATGTCTCGACACATCACTTAGTGCAACCCCATTTAAAATTTTGGGATTAATATGGGATACCAATAAAGATATTTTCAGATTAGATAATCACAATCTTTCGGAATTTGTTAATTGTCAGGAAAAAACTAAAAGAACCGTAATTCGTGCGGCTGGAAGAATTTTTGATCCAGTTGGATTCCTAACTCCGTTTACAGTCATTATAAAAATTATTTTCCAGTCATTGTGGGAACAGGGTATCGATTGGGACCAAAATTTGCCAGAAAATCTAGAGACCAAATGGGATAGCTGGTGTGCACAACTTCCACACCTTAGTAAGATAGAAATACCCAGGTACTATTTCCGAGATTTACAGGGCACTTATGACAAAGTAGAAATTCACTGTTTTAGTGATGCAAGCGAGAAGGCCTTTGGTGCTGTGATTTTTCTTAGATTCGAAAAGGATAACAATGTGAAGACAAGCATTGTTACTTCAAAAGGAAGACTAGCTCCAATAAAACGTTTGTCATTACCAAGATTAGAACTTATGGGTGCCTTGATTGGCGCTAGGCTGATCAACCGTGTACTGTCAATCCTTAAGTTTAGTGTTAAAAAACAATATTTGTGGACAGATTCGAACATTGTTCTTCACTGGGTTAAGAGCTCCTCTAGTACATGGAAACCTTTCGTGAGTAACAGGATTGTTGAAATCCAAACTCTAACTAACCCAAAAGACTGGAGACATTGTCCTGGTCGTGATAATCCTGCTGATAGACTTACAAGAGGACTCAATCTCACGGACCTCGAAAATGATAAGTTATGGTGGTCTGGTCCTCCATGGCTGATTAAAGATATTGAATTTTGGCCCAAAGAAGCAGAAGACGAATTTAAGCAGGAAGAAACTAGAAAGATAATTTCTCAGAATTTTTGTACATCAGATTTTCAAGAACAATTTATAGAGATGGAGCGTTTTAGTTCGTTACTGAAGATAACTAGAATAGTAGCATGGATAAAAAGGTTCATATTTAACTCAAGAAATTCGACTAAACGTGAAGGAACCTTATCAGCTAAAGAAATGACAGAAGCCGAAGAGTTCATGATAAAAGAAGTGCAAATGAAAGTTTATAAAGAAGAAATTGATTCCTTAAAAGATAATGAGCACGTTAAGAAAAATTCAAAAATTTACAGTTTATACCCCTATTTAGATGACAATAATTTACTACGAATAGGAAGTAGACTCAATCAAGGTAATTTTAGCCCGAGTGTAATAAATCCAATTCTATTACCTAGAAATGAAAGATTCACAGAATTGTTGGTTATGCAAGAGCATCAAAAAATGATGCATAGCGGAGTTACTTTGACCCTAACAAAAATAAGAAAACGATTTTGGATTCCGCAAGGACGACAATTTGTCAGAAAAACCATCGGAAAATGTCTACTTTGTAAGAAATATAATGCGAAACCATCCAACCAATTAACAGGTCAACTCCCAAGGGACAGAATAACAGAATCACCACCATTCAGCGTGATCGGGTTAGATTTTGCAGGGCCGATTTTCATAAGAAGAGACAAAAACGATACCTCAAAATCGTACATCGTATTATTCACCTGCGCCACAACCAGAGCTGTCCATTTAGAACTATCGACAGACATGACCACAAAATCCTTTCTTTTGGCCTTTCGGCGATTTCTGTCAAGACGTGGTACTTGTAAGGTAATATACTCAGATAATGCTAAAAGTTTCAAGGCTGCGGAAAAAGAGCTTCAAAATTTTCATAAGATCATAAAAGAGCGCGAACTACAAGATTTCATTTCCAGCCAAGGTGTGAAATGGAAGTTCATCGTGGAACGTGCCCCATGGTGGGGAGGCTTCTACGAGCTAATGGTAAAATGTGTAAAAGACCCATTGCGGAAGATTTTGGGACGATCTCTTCTTTCATTTGAGGAAGTAACGACAATTTTAATGGAAATTGAAGCCGTTCTCAATATGCGACCTCTGACTTACACAACCAGTGAATTTGGAGAACCTGAGCCCCTCACACCTGCTCATTTCCTCCATTTCGGTAGACAGGACTTTAGTTATCCTCTCCATTTTGCTGAACTGGAAAATAAACTTTCCACTAAAGAGAATTTAATCCGAAGGAAGATTTATCAAACAAGATTATTGAAACAGCTGTGGACTAAATGGAAGGAACAATATTTATTCCATTTGAACTCTGCCCATCATTATAAAACTGCAGAAAAACACCGAAATCTCCAGGTCGGAGACATTGTACTGGTAGACGGGACTTCCAAATCCAAACTGTTATGGGACTTGGGAATAATTCTAGACATTATTCATGGTAGAGACTATCTTATTAGAGCATGTATGGTAAAAACTTCAAAGGGATTGTTCAGAAAACCAGTGCAACTGTTGTATCCTTTTGAATTAGATTCTACTTGAATGATTAATTATGTAACTTTAAGTGTTTAAAGCTGATTTTTTATATGCTTTTTTTCTTTTTTTGCATTGTTTAAATATTATTTCTCTGCATAAAATGTTTAATTTTAAAATTAATTTTTTTATCTTATAACTAGTCAATTTACATGAAGTAGTTTACTTTTTACAATTTAAGTATGATATGCGATAATTTAAGTTTATTTCTTTGCAATTGATTTTCTCATATTGATATGTGGATTTAATTTTGATTTAATATTAAAATATATATATGTTTAATGCAATTTCATTGAAACATTTGAATTTGAATATGTTTCTATTAGAATATTATTGTACTTGAATTTAGATATTGTTTATTTTGAAAGGTGTTAAATATTGATTGTAATAATTATGTACTCTTAAAAGAGTCCAGGTGGGGAGTGTGTGGGAAATTGTTATGCTAGATGGCGCTGCCACTGTATAGTTTTGTAACCCCACTCGGACATTCAGATGCGACGCAGATTCGAAGCGAACGCGGTAGCAAGGATTAGCACCGCACTGTACTGTACTCAAAGGCATGCGTGTAAATATATATATATATAATAAAGGCGTATTATGTGCGAACCCGTGATCAGAAATTATTGTGTAATAAGGTGAAGTATTGACAAGAAGAACCAAGTAAATACTGAACCACCAGCATCCCCCATATTATTGGATGCAGGCAATAAACCACATAGAGTGAAAAACATTTGAAAAGTAATGAAAAAGTAAAGTGACTATATTAACGAAGAAATAACACTGCAAGCATTTATATCTGCTGTTGGTTATTGTTTTGTATAGTATTGTTTTGTATTATTTATTATATTAATAAAACATGCTTTAATTTTAGTGTTAACCGTTAAAGCACCCTTTTTCAGAAATATATTTGTTTTGTTTTTAATATTCGGAATTCGGGCTCTCAGGAATTCGGTCTTTCTGTGAATTCCGGTTAATTCGGAATTCGGGCTTTCGGTGATTCACCGAGTTCAGGACGGTGACTCATTGAATATACAGGTTATACTCAACAGTGTATAACCTGTTTTACACCCACCAAACAAATCACTTCGTACAAGACTTACTGACCAGACTACTGGTCTGGCATGTGGTAGTCAGCTGCTATAATATCTACTGCTGGTGAGGGGGGGGGGTGATTGTGCGCAGGTGAGGAAGGTGCATAAGGTGACTATATCGTTTCACCTTATATTTACATACCGTTATATTGGCTGGGCCTGGGCCGCACAAATAATTGTTGAGGGCAGCATGCGGCCCCCGGACCGCGAGTTTGGCATGCCTGCTGTGCATTTAATACTATTTTGAAGCGATGAAGTCAGATGGCGGCACTGAAAACTTGAGTCGTAAATGGAATGCTTAGTAAAGTTCATTGCGATACTAGGCTTCCTTCTCATAGAGCCATGTAAAGTGAATGGGGAGACAAATATTTCTTACTCGCCACAAAGAAATCTTTTAAATGAAACGAAACATCAGACGTCAAATCTATGGCCCAATCATAATGTGGATTCTTATAGATGTAAAATGGAATGAAAAAGGAAAACCAATTTAAATACAATTTAAATCAATCAGGAAATAGCGTAAATCTCCCCACTATTCAAAATTGTCTTCAAAATCTTGCTATTAACTTCCATAAATATTTACCAAATGATCTTATTAAAAATCTTGCCAATTACGACCCTGCTGACCCAGCTAACAAGAAACGGCCCTGTGCCATTCTTGCTCGTAAGTTTTAATTGTTTGTCCTGTTCTTTGTTTGCTCAGTCTCTTCCCCCCCCCCATGTTTTAGCTTTACTTGTACTATCGAAGCTTTTTGTTTTCCCCACTTTCTATTTTCCTTCCTACTTTCGTTTTTTATTGATCACTGAAGTTTTATGCATTGCTATATCATCCTACAGTGGAGGACCCGGCCAATGTACTGTAGTTACCACTACTCTTCCTGAAGCTCCTGGAGGAAATAGCTAATTTAAAAGAAGGAAAATTTTAAAAGAAAACTAAGGTTATCTGAGCTTTCATTGGCAGATGCCCTGGAAATGTTCATTTTAAGGGATTTTTTTGACCCACTTTCTATACCACCTCGTGAAAAATGGACATCATTATAGCCTTATAATCTGTTACACAATACTATACGAAAAATATGACAAAAGGTATGTAAATCGGCTATTACTAACTGAGGATCCCGTAACAAGGGTGAAACCTGGACCCAAAGCTGCTGATGTATTGTATCAAAACCGAACGCCAGGAGATGTTTAATTTCAGTGAGATATGTTATTTTCTGAAGCAAACTTACAGGTCCTTAAATTAATTATGATTCGTTCTATTCCAGTCTAATGAGCCCTAACTATGTGATTACGGTTACTTTCTATTCCTGCACTTTTGAAACCTTGCCAGGGAAAATGAACATCCTGGTAGCTAGATATTTCGGTACACTATTCCTTGTATAGCATTGTAAATAAATGCGGGATAATTGGAATTTAAATCCTGAGAGACGTTCATTTGCTTTAGAAAGTGAATGGGATCAGATATATTATACATCTTCCAAACATGCTAAATACACCTGAATGCGTTTCACTGCCACTCGATTCTTTTAAATTTGCACTGAAACTACAAAGGCTGTTTTAAATTTATTCTCTGAATTATTTCCGTCTTTATTGACTCGTCATATCAATCAATTTTATGTCATTTCTATTATGGCTGCTGTGTACAAACCCTATTCGATTCGGTCACTGTCGTGTATTCTCACTACACCGAGGTTCTTTCTCTGGCATAGGGACAATGAGATAGATAAAACTAGTCGTCTAAACGACACAAACATTTATTGACAATTTAACAAAATATTACAACGAGTACTCTGAGCACGAGGTAGGCAAGCCTATCGTATCTTACCAGACCCCGTCTCCTACTAGAGACGCTCTCCGTCTGTCCTTTCTTACTGACTGCCCGACGACCCCCTCCCCCCTCTTGGGTTCAACGCCCCCGCAGCCAATACCTGATTGGTAGAGGGGTGGGGAGAATCACGGGGCACAACACTTTCGCTTTAACCAGCGCTGTTAGTCAAACATTACACTACACCTCCCCCGCAAGATAAGTGTTGGGGGTTGAAAACAACAAACACTAATCTGAAAATCAGTAATGTTTGACCTAAATTCTAACGTAACTTGACATACTCAAACACAAGTATCTACATATCAATACACATTACTCATAATTCAAATTATTAAAATACCAATTAAACAATTATATAGCAATTACCAATTATAAACATGAAAAATTATTCACTTAACCTCTACTCACAAATTTAATTTAATAAGATGCCACTTAAACAGTTATATAGCAACACACTAAACAATTACAAATGATACATATGAAAAGCATTGAATTAAACCCTATTCACAAATTTGAATTAATAAAATACCACTGAAACAATTTTATACCAACACACTAAACAATTACTAATTATGATTATGATTATGAAAAGTATTGAATTACTTCTACTCACAAATTGAAATTAATAAAATGTCACAATTATATAACAATACCTAAACAAATACTACTTATAAGCATGAAAAATATTAAATCAACACTTTTACGTTAATAATAATAAAAATAAAAATATACCATTAAGGGAATCCAACAGATGTAAAGATGACACCACACAAAATTCACTTCAGGATCATGCAAAACACTTTAAAGAAATATACGTACTTCTATTTGGTATTTAACAGATGTACAGAAGATACCACACAAATTTTTGTTCATGAGGATCATAAAAACACTGTGCTCAGGATCAAGTAAACACCAAGACATTAAAAGTTTGCACAATGGAATACAGTTTCACTCACCAGTTTGAATGTCTCGAAACACCACAGTTAGTTACTACGCGCTTCACTAAAGTTTTGCAGCAAGAATCGATGAGATGAACATATCACTCACCGTGATCACAAATACACACACAAAAAAATTAACATTTCGTCGCTCACGCATCGATTACACTTAGGGCTACCATAAGGGCCAAACAAAACCCTTGAAAATCACATTGCCCTTCATAAAAATTACTGGACGTACACTCAACTCTTTACGATAGCACACAGAACCATGTTCACTAATCTTTCCTCTCCCACAATTAAAATACAATGTCACAAGCGGGTTGGCAAAATCTGTCGAACTCTGCAATATTATAATCACTAACACAGTTCTGTGATATTGACTCTCTTGTTCCACCACATTCTGTTCAGGTAAAATGCACCTCGAGGATTCACCACATAAGATTGCACAAATTTCCGAATATGTAGTCTTCCCTCTGCAAGGCTCATATTTACTCTCCAATTGAATCACTTTTCCTTTTCTCTCCTTAGTATCAGTTTCACTTCCATCTTCGTCCAAAGAAATTCTTTCTATTACTTCAGAAACACACAATTTTCTAATTTCGGTATCATTTCGGTCAAGCTTGGTTTTGAATATCGGAGCAACATCACTACTCACAACAGAGTTTAGTACCGAAGTCTTATCAGCCCCTCGATGAAGAGAAAGTTCATTTTCTCCCCTGTCCGCAGCTAGTGTCAATGAACTGTCATCTCCCTCATTCGAAACATGGTTGCGGTCAACTTCACCCAAAGAGATCGATCTTATCTCTGCAACCCTTCGATTATCACCGAACACCTCCCTTTCGTTTTCTTTTGACTCTCAACTGGGGGTTCGTTGCGGGGATGCGCTGAAGATCTTTCCACCCCGCTCGTAAATTCGGACACTCCGTCTTGCACGGTCCTCTTGGTGTCACATTTCAGAGAAGCCCCGATATTCTCGCTTCCACTACAAATTTCGGCGAGGGGTGATTCTTGAAGATCATTGAACTTTGCGCTAGGCAAAAATTCACCCGCGTTCTCTGCATTCGTAGAGTGGAGTGGCACGTTTGTAGAGATGAATTCTTCCCTTGTGGCTTCTGATAAGCTAATCTTTTCAGTCTCTTTCTTGTCCCGTTCAGGAAAAACACACGAATTTTTGGCCAAACTTTTGACTGAATTTCTTCTTCCAGCTATAATTCTAGCGAGCTCACGTTTTCTCTTATTTTCTAATTTTTCTTTTTCACATTTTCTCTCATTTTCTAATTTTTCCTTTTCACGTTTTCTCTCATTATCTAATTTTTCTTTTTCCTCCCTAATTTGTCTCTGCTCTACAATATCCTCTGCCAGTCCCTTAACGAACTCAGGATCAATTTTAAACTCATCACTTTCCATAATGCTATATTTCAGGTCTACAATCCTCGCATTGGGGACCATTTCAGCTCTAATCTCTTCACAAAGAAGTTCGAAGTCTTCTCTCTTAAACCCTTTAAACATTTTCTTAACTTCGAGCGTTCGTTACCTTATCAAAATTTAAATCTTCTTACCTTCTTGCTGGTCATCCACAGGTATCTCACTGTTCACTTCATTCACTATTCACTTCATTCCGGTAAACCACACTTTATATTCAGGTAGAGCACTATCTCACCATCACTAATTTCTATACCGACTATTCTAGCATGAAGCCCTATGATAAACACTAACCTCGTCCCTTAAATGCCACGCTGCCGGCTGCGCCAATGTAGTGTATTCTCACTACACCGAGGTTCTTTCTCTGGCATAGGGACAATGAGATAGATAAAACTAGTCGTCTAAACGACACAAACATTTATTGACAATTTAACAAAATATTACAACGAGTACTCTGAGCACGAGGTAGGCAAGCCTATCGTATCTTACCAGACCCCGTCTCCTACTAGAGACGCTCTCCGTCTGTCCTTTCTTACTGACTGCCCGACGACCCCCTCCCCCCTCTTGGGTTCAACGCCCCCGCAGCCAATCCCTGATTGGTAGAGGGGTGGGGGGAATCACGGGGCACAACACTTTCGCTTTAACCAGCGCTGTTAGTCAAACATTACACTACAGTCACCTTAATGTTAACCTATGGAGAAAATTTGTCCAAGTATTCCAGACTTAGTTTTTTTTTTTCAGATTTTTTCCAATGTTGTACGTAATAAAGAAAGAAATTTTACCCCTTGGGGTATTTTTCCCTTTAAAAAAATGCAAATAATCTATATAAATGCAAATAATCTATAAGCTGCTAAGCCGCTTTTTTGGGAAGTCCGTGAGAGAAAACTACTGCATCAATTTACTTCATTTTGGTGTTAAACAAAAGATTGTAATCTGTAGATTTGTCAAATTTGGTTTTTGTGACCCCAATTTCTATTAATTAGCGGTAATTTATAATTGAAAATTGATATCTGCTCATGCTCAGTGGCATATTTATATCTGGCTTTAGAAACTCACAGTTTCTGCGCATGCTCAGTGACATGTTTTAATGATAAACGCGTTTATTCCTAAGAGTCGATCTAGATCTCTCTCTGCCATTTTTATTTTTATGAAAATTATGTTTGTGAATTATAAGATTAAACCTGATGGAAACTGTTTATTTCCCGCAGTTTAATTAGCGATAATTTACAATTTTTTAAAAAAATTGCTTTCTGCGCATCCCCAGTGACATTTTTAAATCTGGCTTTAGATACTCACTAAGCACGAGGCCGATAAATAGATTAATTTGTTTCTGCGCATTATTATTATTTTCAACATTTGGTAATGATGTGTTGAGTATAATTTATGTATAGTACATTTATTTACTATCTAGCCGTCATTTTGACGGGTACCAACTAGTATTTTTAAATTTAAATTATTTGTTGAAAAAATCTGGTATAATGTGTTTTAAACGCTCCTCAATACCTTTGGTGAATGAAATTTATAAAATGAATCCTGTTGTAAGGTGCAGAAAAGGTCAGGCTATCTGAAAATACCATTTCTGTTGAGTTATCAGCATTCATGTAGCTGTCAATAGTAGACAAATTTTCTCCAAAGGTTAACATTGAGGTGAGCGAATCCAATAGAGTTAGTGCACAGCAGCCTTAAGCGGTTTAAGCTTTTATCCTTTTTCAAGATGGAAAGAAAAGGCTTTTAAATTCCAGACGCACGTTAAATACTTTCCTTCATATAATAATATGCATAAATTTAAAATCATTACCTTCCATTTTCTGTAATACAAATTATAATAAAGGAATATGAAAGCCAAAATTTAATAGTGACCTTTTCATCCTCCTGCATTTCTCCAAAGAAGTAAAACGAGTAGATTGATAAATAGTCCCTTAAAAAGTAGTCATGGGGGACAGTTAATTTGCTTGTTTAGTATAGTTTTTGTCCTAAACGGAGCTACGCAGATCATACATTTTTCACGATATATATGGATATAAGCCCTGATTTGTTACCGGATACTATGGCTTATGAGAGTGGTGCACAAACTTTTTTCGGTCGTGACCCCCATTCTCTAAATAAAAAAGTTTGCCCCCCCCCCCCCTAATGAACCGTTTTTGATAGTATCAAACTTTTTTTTTAAATTAGGAAAATGTCCTCAAATAATAAAAAAAATGTCGACAAATTTCGACAAACTATATTTAAAATGCGTGAACTGTAGATTGTAGATTGTAGGTATACAGGGTGACAATTATTGAGTTATATGAAATAAAAGAATCAAATTTTAAAAACTACTGAGTTCAAAAATTTTATTCAAATTTGAAAAGTAACTACAGGTAATCGGATTTAGTTTATGACATGTTCGATATGCTTGCCATCAATGGCTATGATGTGGCGCAGACGAAGAGCAAAATTCTGCAAAACTCGCTGAAGTGTCGAGATATCGATGCTTTCGATGACCTCCTGGATGGCTGTTTTGAGCTCAGCGATGGTTTCGGGATTATTTGCTTAAACTTTGTCTTTAATATTGCCCCACAAAATGGAGTCAAAAGGGTTGCGATCAGGAGAATATGGAGGCCAAGCGATTCCTATTCGCTAAGAAATGCTGTATTTCGGCATTTTCAATGAATAAAGAACAACAACAATACGAGTGCGCATGCTCAAAAAGTCCCAACATGCCCTGCATTTAACCGTCAAGTTTTCACCGAATCTCGCCAATGATTCAAAAGCTATGAAGTTTTTTTTTTTCATATAGCTCAAAAATTGTCCCACTGTATTAACTTTGCATAATAACAATAAAAAAATGTCTTGCTTACTTTCAACACTTGTTTTTGCCAAATCTCATGTGACTAAAACTTCATTTAGAAATAATACATTATTTCTAAATACATATATAAATACATCATGAAAGATACTTATATGTGAATCAAATAATTCATTAAATCAGAATTCATCGTCTTTGGGATATTTATTTGTGTCCGAGTGCCTAATTAGTCTGTAGTGAAAAAAAAATGGAGAGGTGATACAACAACCAATTATTATTTTGGTTAGTTCAGTAAAATCAAATTCTTATTCGAATTACATTATTTAATTCAATAATGATTTATTTAACACATTTATTCAATTTTAGAGACAACCTTGGTTTCGGGGATAATAAAAACAAGATTTCTCAGAGTAAAATTTCGTTCTGCAATGAAACTGGAAAAACGAAATATAGTCTCCCCAACAAACTGCGAATTAATTTTCCCTAGATCTCGGGTAAAAAACTCCATTACGAATGATTTCATTCAAATTTGCTCACGAGTATGTCATCATAAGATAATTTGGACGAGGTGTTTTTCTTTTGAGCATAAAATATTACAGTTTTCATTATATCTCTGAACCAGTTGGAGGAAAAAACTAGAAGGTGCGGCCATTAATTTCCAGGATTGATCTAATAACTCCAGAAAATTTTACATGATATACATACCCATTTAATATGTTTCGAAGTAACTCCCACCTGCCAAAATGCACTTCTGTGCTCGGCTGTTTAAGTTTCGGAAACAACTTTTAAAGTCCTCTTTTGGAATGCTCTTTAATGTGGATGTCACCATTTTCTTGGTGGCTTCGACATCCTCAAATCTCGTTCTCTTCTGCAAATTGGCCCAAAATGAGGTCGTGGAGATCCAGCATCCTCCCTACTCTCCGAACATAGCACCGGCAGACGTTTCTTGTTTCCAAAACTGAAATATTTGCTGTAGGGAACAAGATTTGAGGATGTCGAAGCCACCAAGAAAAAGGTAACGTCCACATTAAAGAGCATTCCGAAAGAGGACTTTAAAAGTTGTTTCCGAAGCTTAAACAGACGAGCACACAAGTGCATTACGGCAGGTGGGAGTTACTTCGAAACACATTAAATGGGTATGTATTTCATGTAATATTTTCTGGAGTTATTAGATCAGTCCTGGAAATTAATGGCCGCACCTTGTACGATGATTAAAAAATAAATCTTTTGACTGTATTTGTTTTCAAGATTTTTAACTTTTAGTTCTGTACATTGAATAATCTCTCTAAAGTTGTTAACGAAAAATCCAAATTCTTCCCTGAAGTTGTATAGGAACACATAGATAGTGGAGACAGTTGTCCTGAATCATTCCCACTGTATACCCCGGAAATGGTTGACTATTTTTCCCAGGAACACCCGACAGGTGAGTGAACATTGATTTCACCTGCATTTTGATCGAGCATGCCCATGGATGACATCTGGAGGGCTCGTATCTTCTCCCACCCGCTGGCAACGTGTAAGGTCTTTTCTTTGCATGAATTAAACCTGAAGGTATTGAATGGCCTTGGTCGGGATTCGAACCGACCCCCCCCCCCCCCAGTTTGAAGCCCAACGCGCTACTACTTGGCTACCTCGGGTCCACACATAGATATGTATGCACACATACACACAAACTCACACACACGATTATTTTATCACATATATGACGAAATTTACTGAGAGAAATCTTGTTTTAAATGACTGACATCGAAAGTGTATAAAGACTAATCGATTGTTAGCATGAAAAATACAAAGCATTAAGTACAGGGAATAACTAAGAGAAAAGTCGACCGTGTAGACATCCCAATGTTATTTAGTAAGTGTCAACGGGGTGTGTTTTATGATAGAGTCCTTTTGTGAACGCAGACACAGCAGGGAAAGCAAAAACGTATCCAAAAATTTCTCTTATCACGTTTCGAGATTAATTATCTGTTAAACAAGAAAGTCGTGTTCGTCGCGTTATTATTCCGATAATTTTATTGCTTCGGCTTTAGATAAATAATTGTCGACGAGTCGCCATTTATCACTCTTCGAAAGAGACGCCGTTTGTCACATTTCCGACGCATTTGTCTCTTCATCATTCACGACGCTGAGAAATTAACAAAAAAGTCTTCCGTGTCAGTGCTATACGCTCATTAATCACCCCTCCCCTCCCCCCCCAAAAAAAAGCAAGATGTAATGGATATTTCGAAAAAAAAAATAACAGGGACTTCTCTGCCCTGCCACAGCCAGACGAAGAAAAAAAATTGACAATGGAAATTTTTTATTCTATTTTTTTCAGGCGTAAGATTAAAACACTCATTAACTCGAGTGGAACAAAGTACTATGTTTGGGAACGAGATAAAATATTCTCCAGAGACCTATTAGCTCTTACGTTGCCATCGTCCCCTGCCGACCACAGCTTAATAAAATTAACTCTAATACACGGCTGTTCACGAAACCAAAATTATGTTGTTGCTTTTAGTTTGAAAAAAAAAATTCACTAAACAGGTGTTTCGATTATTTGTAAAAAATTGTGAGCATCAAATTTGATTTCATTTATCTTTTATATTTACTCTCTTCTAAATAATAAATTGATATTGGAAACACTTTTAATATTTAAAATGGACTATTTTCTTTCAATATTGAAAGGAAACAAAAAAATTTTTTTTGGCTTAAACTATCGCAATATTTATTTTATGGTGAAATTGAAATCCATTTGCTTACAGAAAAATAACCGCGCTTCAGAAATAGGAGATGCAGGACCTTTTTCGCCTGATCTACGCTAAAACCGAATTTTTCGTCGTGAGATTTTCTTTAAGAATGTTTACCGAAGGAAAAGTGAAGAAAGTTCTCGTATGTGGGTCTATCGCGAGAGGTTTTATTGTGCAAAATACAAACAAAGTTTCTGCCCAAATCTATGAAAACATACTTGGATATTTTTTAAATCCACAAACATATCACAGTAAACTTTCACTGATTAATTTATGGGTCTTTATAGAGCATTTATAGAGTTGACGTATGTAATTGAAAAGTTCTTTAAAAAATAATACGAACTTACCAATAAATTATCTTCTTTATTTATAAGGTACCCTATTTAGAGTGACGTCTAACTCACTCTTAAACGAATAACTGCAAACTGTTTTTCACACAATTTCTACCACACGAATGTTCAAAAGATTAAATATATATAAAAAAAATGAGCAACAAAAACATCTCACAGGCTCTCCATTTTGGGAAGTGTGAACCCAGAAAATTTCCATTTCTTATTTGAATTTCGTGAACGTCACTTAAATCAATGGAAAAACGACCAACGTTGTTGCACCCTAAATCGCGTTTTGTTATGGCATTCCTAAAGTACAGAACGAACTGAAGTCGAAACTGTTTGTTACATGATCCGAAACAAAGTAATGTCTCATTCTAAGGCCGTCTGCACACGGAGCAACTCAAAAGAAACTGATAACTGACTCGAATCACAAACCAGTCCATGTTGAGTCGTAACCTATGTAATTGAATGGAGCCACGCACACGGCGTAACTGGTTACAAACCCGGTCGACCGGGTTTCAGAGACTGGGATTCAGAGTGCAGTAAAGCACAATTTGATGAAATAATAGAGTGGTAGGAAATAATATTTTGATTCTTTTTTGGATCACTGCTAATTCGCTATTTTCTGAAAATACACAATTTCGTCACGATCCGTACGAAACTTGCCTGCGGTCCGGATAAGGACCGCGGTCCGCCATTGGGTGACTACTGATTTAAATGAATTTGTTTTGTAAAGTTTTACAACTGTTTGTCTCCACACGTTTCCAAGATAGTCCTAAGAAAATAACCCACAAATACTATGATAAAAATTTTAATTATTCGTAGAATAACGACTCTCTCTTGCTGTTCAATACTTTCCTTTTTAATCGACATTGCCAGCATAGTACGTAAATAATGAAAACAGAAACCCGCTGTTTGAAAAGCACTTGCACACCACGAAAGAAAAAGCTTACAAACGCTGAACAGAGTGAGTGACTCTGATTATGACTGATAAAACATGCTGTCATTTACTCGTTATGGAATATTTGCGAATGACAGGTACGGAGTTAGATTTTCACGCCATCCTTTGTTAATTCCACCCCGTTTCCTGCCGAGAGCAAAATTAATTACTTCGGCCCATTTGTCTACTGTCAGGTCACAAATGCTTCGCTGTCACAACTCGACGAAATAAAGCAGCACTCATTATAAATTGTTAAAGAGGAATCGATCAGATAATATCAAAGTAAGCGAAACTTGAAAAGGTTACTTACCCTGAAGCTAGTGTTTCTCTTTCACACTGAGACTGTCGACATATGATTACCATGCCGTCACATATAATATGATATTCATCATTTTTTTACCTGGATAAAATGGGTTAGTAGTGGTTGAATGGTACAACACGAATACGATAAGGTCTTTATAAGACACCCCATTAGATTACTTTTAGAGATACTTTTTAAAGATAACGAACACCCATTTGGTCAATTTTTTCCCATAAGAATTTCACCATATTAGTTATATTTTTTAAAAATTGTTAACGGATAATATGTTGAAAAATATGAAATTACTAAAGTTTCTCTTTTGTTTTTCATCGCTTTAAAGGCAGTTCGAGAATTCGGATGTCTCTACCAAGGTTAACAGAAATAAAACTAGATACGTTTTTATTTCATGTTAATAACATAACGAGTCGGGCGTGCTGTATAACTGAAATAAATGATACCGTTGAATGACTATATCCCACCGACCGCTACATACACAACATTATGTACATCGCAATGAACGTATTTTATCCAAATCACTAATATTACATTTTCGAAAGCCTTCATAAAAGTGTCAGAGAAGAGTTATCACACAGATAAATTGCTTCTGAAATTGTTTATTTCAACATTATTCTCAGATTATGAAGCCTAACCATACAAGTATTTATTTCAACCGGAATGAATTTATTCTTAAGCCCTATCAAATTGTTAACCAAGCGCAATATTCATTAAAACTTAATTAGGCGGGTAATTAAAGCGGAGCAAGGAGCACTTCCCGAGGGTGGAAAGATAAAGTTCCCGGAATGCTTTGAATTTTACTTTGCTGTTTCATAGCAAACTGTGTAAATTTTTCTAAAGCAGGAAATCATATTATACACACACACATACATTATGAAGTAAACAGATACTACTTTAAAACTATTTATTACTGGTGGCAATGTTAGAGGATTATTTAACAATTTTAGTGAAGATAAAGGATTAATTATAAAATACTAAATACGATGTAATATTTCCCAGTACAATCCTTGGATTCTAGTCCAACAGTCCTAGGTGGTAGGATAGGTTGTAAAACGGCGCTGGTATACTTTCTTAACAATTTGGAGCTGCCACATGAGAATGATGACCCAATCGATAAAACAGATAGATTAAGTTTTTTAAGTGCTACTCATGGGTAAAAAAGGCGTATGATTTATTTTAGTTAATTAAACTATATACCACCAAAAGTTTAACAGTGTGTCATAATACTAAAAATTATTGTGACTTGAAACTTCAGCACTCCCCTTCAAAAATGTTGAAGGCAAGTTTTATCTCAGCCTCAGCCGCCGGCGTCACTGGCGTGTCTGCTAGGAATGAATATGTTACCATGATCGCCAGAATAATATCCTGATAAAAATAGGAATTCCTATGATATCTACGTATACTATGGGATGCAATAACCTAAAAAAATCGAGAGACTGCACCAATGGTTCGAGTCGCAACAGTAGGAACCAGGATTCCACTGCTTTTCACGACGGCGATACAGTTCAGTGCCACTAAGATACAGTCATACCTCGGTACTTGTCTGCTTCGGTACTCGTTGCATTTCGACGCAAAAAAATGCTTCGGTACTCGACGTTAACTCGATACTCGTCATGCATGCTAAAACATGTATGAGACAAGAATCCTATCTCTCCGGACAAAAAGAAAGGCCGAAAGAGGTTGAATTACAAAATTTGTTAAAAGTATCACCCTGACAACGCTCTAGCAAGAAGAAATGTGGACTTGTTTAGTGATCAAACAATGTCTCACCTCAGAAACATTTTGAAACGTAGGAAGAAGCATGTTCCTCCAGATAGGCTTGTAGTGAAACTCCCTAAATCTGAGTCTACAACAGGGATCAGTGGTTTTAAGAGACAGAAAAGTAAAAGAACCCCTCTGCAAGCGCCTGGTGTTTTATTGGGAGGAGACTCCCCTTCTAAGCAATAACTTATCTCCTCCTCTACTTCGTCACTATTCCATTAGGCCAGGGGTGGGCATTAAGTCGATCGCGATCGACCGGTGAACCACCAAGACATTTTAGGGTGACCGCCTTTACTAAGACCTAAGACGTGCATACTAAAAGAAACATATTTATGGAACACCCACGCGATTTGCTTTAAACGCGGTTTTAAAAGAGTAATTTTTTTTCTTGTAGTTATCTAGGTAAGTACATATTTCGTATTTATTATTAAGTTATAATAAATATTGTAGACCGTTTTTTTAGCTCACCACACCTACGTCACTGCGTGGACCGCAGCACTTTGAAAAAATTAGAAGTAGCCCGTACCCTGGAAAAGTCTGCCCACCCCTGCATTAGGCGATAAACTTCTTTCAGTACAGGTTGAGTGAAGATATATTTTATTTCATTTTATCTAATTATTGTTTTAAATTGTGCGTTCCTCGTATCAAGATTATTAAAAAACGATCAATTTTTAAACTGCCCACTAAAATTAGATATTTCTAGTTTTCAGGCACAAATTAATTCAATTTACTTTACATCTTGCGGGAAAAATTCTGTCAGTACTGATCGTTTTCGGTACTAGTCGTGCTCTCTGGAACCAATTAACGACGAATACTGAGGTACCACTGTAGTTCTGACTCTACAATGTCGCTGAGATAAGCTAAATGTTAAGTTGACAAGCAAATTTTATGTTATTTATTTAAAAAAAACATTTCCATTGAAAAATGACGTTAAAAAATGATCCCATGATCAAACGACCATAACAAACCCTGAACACCACTCATTTATTCCACTGAACTGTTTTACTTTTATTTTAATCCTCTAAAAGCGTTTGAGACACTTTTCGTTCGAAAACCAACTACTGTAGGTTATTTTATCTTATCACTGTTTGCTTAAAAACATCGAAGAAATTCATTTTGGATGCTTTTGAATACCAAACGAGAAGATATCACAAATGCTCTCTCAAAGTCTCGGCTCAACAGAACCGAAAAATACATTTCAAATTGTTAAGTCATTGGTCTTTAACTTTCTCGAGGACTCTTTAGATAATTTGGTGAGAGCTATGATTCCCTCTTTTTGGTAACAAATGCTCATTTTTTACAGTTTAAAAAACTTTTTCGAAATGTCATTAAGCATGAAATAGGTTTAACATTTCTAATTAAATAAAATGGGCAGGACAGACATAAAGTAGAATATAAAGTGTTACAAAAGATATCAGCATAATACAAAAACAAATTAGCGATTAATAATGAATTAATACTGTAAGGACGTATTATAGACCGAAGGACTAACGCGATAGACATGCAACACTTATAGAGAATATGCAACTTTAAGGGTGCCAGTATAGAGTTTTCTAACTTGAATTGTAGTGGCCCTCATATATATATATATATATATATATATATATATAGTTGAATACTCTAATGAATTATAAACAACACACAATTCTATAGTAAATAACACTGTTTATTCAGACATTTGCACATATAACTTTGCTTTTTCAACACTGGGGGTTTCGCCCCTAGGCTCGCTACGCTCACTCCTCTGTTACGGTCAAGGTCAAAGTATGTTGTGTTTGTTGGAGTGCCATGGTCTTACGACTTTACCTCCAGTAGCAAGATATATACATCAGTAAATATGTGCTCAGCAGTAAAATGAAAATATAAAAATTAATCCCTCTTTAGATAAGTAAAATAAAAAATATAATTCAAATATTTAGAAAAAATGAGCGTACACCGGGATCGAACCGGGGATTATCGGATACGAGCAGCGTGCCCAAGCACAGCGCCAATCATGGTACAGCAAGTTGAAGGAATAAGTTGCTAATAGCGAGATACATAGGGGTGATTCTCGGGTAATGCAACAGCTTCCATCCATTTACTGTTGAAGAGGAATCACTGCGGAGGGTAGTCACTGTTTCAGCTTTAAAATTCAATTAAAAATCGAAAATTTAATATATAGACTTGAAATGAGGTTTATATAAATAAGAAATCTTTTAGCTTCCAGATGATGTACGTATTTTCTTTGTAAGATAAAAACTCGAGGATCATCGGTATTATATCCACTTTGGGGACGATATTTCTTGAAAAACTGTGTTTTATATTTTGATGAAAATATTAGTTAGTTTTAATATATTTTTAAACAAATGAGGTCTAGTTTGAAAGAGAAATGTCTGTTGTCTTAGACTGATGAAAATATTAGTCTGTTTTAAAATATTTTTATACAAATGAGGTCTAGTTTGAAAGAGAAATGTCTGTTGTCTTAGATTGTAAAAAGATCAAAATTCTACGATCATTTTTTGGCGAGTTATCGTAATCTGAAGATGAAAAGTCAATATTTTCCCACAAAACATAAAATTAAAAAAACTTAAAGTACGACGAAGATGGGACATGTCTAATTTTGTTCCCCACATTTTTCTGCATCTATTGGTATCGGTCTCGACCCCATACCCCCAGCGGTTTCGGAGGAGATAGCGGGACAAGCTTTTGATAGCGGTGGCGGCGGCGGTGGTTACTTTTTTTTAGAATAGAGAGATAAAGCGTGCGTATTACTAGTACGAGATATATAACATTTATGCAATGGAAATACAATTCAATATATTCACTGGTATAACTACTCATGCATTTAAAATACAATTTGAGATACTCACAAATGCATCGAAAGTCAACAAGCAATGCTGCTTCGTAAACCTTGGCCTCTAAATAACTTTCGCCTAATAAGAACTCGCGTAGGTTTGAAGCAACCTAGCTATGCCTCGAGCAGCTGCTCGTAAAACTCAACTATTCACAAACCAGCCTCTAGGCCTAGCTCCAGCCCGATACTTCGTTTAGTCAGCTCTACTCCTCCTTTCACTTCCTCCGACCCTTCTTTAGCTCGATACTTCTTCTTTCACTTTCTTCGCTTCCTTAGCTCTCTCGGCCCTTCCGTTTCTTTAATTTAGCTTCTCGGTATTTATACCAACCGCGTATGCTGCAATTATCATATCTTAAGGGGTTTCTTTAGCTTTATTCACTTAAAAGCTCGATTATTGTGAATCGAATCTTATGTAAACCTTACACACTTCCACATATTGCTGCGGATTTTAATGCTGAGGCATCCGCTAGTGTCAATGTGTGAACTGTTCATTGGACCGTCATTGATATGGACTTTCGGAGCCACAGACCCACTCGTGTACCGTTGTTGACTGTACGGCACAAAGTTTTACGCCTCGCCTGGGCCCGCCATCACATCCATTGAGCTGTTGATGACAGGTAAGACGTTGCCTGATCTGACGAGTATCGTTTTAAATTGTACTGGGTGGATGGACGTGTACGGATATGAAGGCAACCTCATTAATCCAAAGAGCGTACATATCATCAAGGGACTGTTCAAACTGGTGGAGCCTCTGTGATGGTATGATGCGTGTGCAGTTGGTGTTATATGGGACCCCTAATACGTCTAGAGACGACTCTGACAGGTTACGGGTGCAAAAGCCTCCTTCCCTATCATCTACAACCATTCACGTCCATTGTACATTCCGACAGACTTGGACAATTCCAGCAGGGCAATGCGACACCTTACACGTCGAGAGTTGCTACCTAGTGGCTCCAGAATCACTCCTCTAACTTCAGAAACTTCCATTGGCAACCTAAATCTCCAGACATGAACATTATTGAGCATATCTGGGATGCCTTGCAACTTGCTGTTCAGAAGAGATCTCCACCCCTTCTCCCTACTTTGGATTTGTGGACTGCCCAGCAGGATTCTTGGTGTGAATTACCTCTAGGATACCTTTAGACATTAGTTGAGTCCATGCCCCGTTGTGTTGCAGCACTACTACGGGCTCGGAGGGGGGGGGGGGGTCAATACACGATATTATGCAGGTGTACAAATTTTTCGGGCTCTGCAGTATATATATATATATATATATACACTGGTTATCAAAAATTAAGGAAAAGTCACAAAAATAGCGATTACTCAAAAAGTTACGCGTAGAATTTAATTTAACTTATACACATGATACAACACATAGGTAGGTATAAAATAGCATAAAAATAAATCGCCAGACAATTATGGTGTTATAGAAACTAGCATATGTATACAATGAACAAATCGGATGTGTCAGTTTGGTAAAAAGAAAGTATCTTTAATATGGCGTATCATCCCCCCGAGAAGCAATACGGCACATACAGCGATGTGTGATGCTGTCAATTATGCGGTCTATGAGTTCGGTAGGAAGTGACAGCCATTGCTTTTCCAAAGCAGTTAAAATCGTGGCTAAGGTCCTAGGACGAAGATTGAGAGCAGATATCCGTCGTCCTAAAGCGTTTCAAACATTATCGACAGGATTCAGTTCCGGTGATCGAACTGGCCACTCCATGCGCTGAATTGTTTCCTGCTCAAAATAAGCATTCACGATGCGAGCCCTGTGCAGTCTCGCGTTATCGTCCTGTAGCACGAAAACATCACCTATTGCCCCTGCATAAGGGAGAACAGAAGCATCAAGGATGTCATCTCTATAGGTGTGAGCATTCACATTTCCACGGAGAAAGACATGGAGGCCTGGGCGGCATTCCAAAGAGATACCACCCCAAACAAGACACTGCCTGATCCATATGCATCTCTTTCACGGATGTGTGATGGATGAAAACAAGTTCCAGGTTCTCTCCAAATCAAAATACGCCTACTATCGCTTTGGAGGCTAAGCCCGGACTCATCCGTAAAGAGAACAGCCCTCCATTGATCACGCGTCCAGTGGACATCGGTCCAGTGTTGACGTGCCCACTGCAAACGTTCCCGACTATGGCGTGACGTGAGCAGAACGTAAATGGCTGGTCGCCTCGCAAAAAGACGACCTTCGTGAAGCCTTCTATGCACGGTTGACGTTGATACCAATCTTCCAGAGCTTGCAGTGAGGGAGGATATGCAGACGAAGCTTGCAGACAGAGTTGCGGTTCTATTCCTTCGTGCGCATAATGACAACCGTATGGCCGTCCTTGTCTGAACCTCCTGGATGCCGAATGCGTGATTAGAAATTGTTGCCAAAGTCTATGAACCACAGACGGACTCACATTTAGCCATCTGGTCACTTCTGTCCGAATTTGTCCTGCCTCTAGTCTCCCAATATCTCACCATCGCAGTTCTTCGGTTAAATGATGCCTGGAGGTCATTGTTACAATTCGGCTATGCCAGATGTCTGATCTCAACCCCGCAGATACAATTGCCGCCTTGCTCTGAGACACGCACTTTTAAGCTCCTCTCAAATGACGTATTCCGACTGATGCGCCACTATTTTCCATAATGTAGTATTGTTCAGCACCTTTTACGTAACAGCATATTAAAATTCTAAACAGATTGGCCTAGTTTTGAACGTGTTATCCCTCCTTATTGGTTTTTCCTTAATTTTCGATATCTAGTGTATTTTATATATATATATATATATATATATATATGGAGATTATCCAGCCCATTCCAATTTTCGCAGGAACGGTTTGCCAATTACTCTCGGCTTTCCTGCTCATTGGACGTTACTCCACTGATTTCCAAATGAACCACAAGATGTCAGGCCCACTACAGGATGCTAAATATAATCAGCATTTTCCGACTGTGTTCACTTTGCCCTCCAAATAAGCCGAATAGAATCAAGCCCCTCATCGCATCCCCCCCCCCCACTCCTCTTTTCAAAATCCTTGGCTCCTCGAGATAACGAACACTAGAACCATCCACTAATGGGAATTAAACTTTATCAGCCTCCATGATTTTCGCTCCACAACAGACGAAAGGAGAGCTTTCACGTCATTATGACTATTTAAACATACTTTTAACATAAATAAATAAATATATATATATATATATATATATATATATATATATATATATATATATATATATATATATATATATATATTATACATTAAGATGGGTCGTTTTTTACTTTTTTTAAAAATAAATCGAAATCGCCTGTGGTGGGGAAAGCTGTGTATTGCTATCAAATGTTTGTAAAAAAAAATTTTGGAAATTAAAATATTTTATATATATATATATATATATATATATATATATATATATATATACAAGAGCCTAAAAAAACTGGTACAATCAGCGTAACGACCGCATCACGTTACGCAGCAAACAATCAGCGTAACGTGATGCGGTCGACAGTGCCTATATAAGACAAAAGGTGTCTGGCAGAGCTGTTCGATCGGTTCCTGCTTCTAAAATGGCAGGTTATTTCGATTTGTATGACATTGAACGTGGTATTAAAAGTCGGAACATGAGAGATCGGACTTAGCATCTCCGAGGTAGCTTTTCAATTTGAATTTTCGCCCCGATTATTACACGAGTGCACTGTGAATATCAGGTATCAGAAAAAACATCAAATCTCCGACAGTGGTACGACCGGAAAAAGACCTTGAAATGACAGGACCGTCAATGACTGACGAGAATCCTTAAACTAGATAGACGTGAAACACTTGCTGCCGATTGCTGCTGATTTCAATGCTGGGTCATCAAAAACTGCCAGCGGGCGAATAGTTCAACTCATCGTCATTGATATGGCCTTTCGGAGCTGCAGGCCCACTCGTGTACCGTTGTTGACTGCACGGCGCAAAGCTTTGCGCCTCGTCTGGGCCCGCCAACACATCTATTGGACTGTTGATGACTGGAAAGAAGTTGCCGAGCATCGGTTCAAATTGTATCGGGCGGATGGACATGTATGGGTATGGTGAATCTCATGAATTCATGGACCGTACGTGTCAACAGGAAATTCTTCAAGCTGGTGGAGTCTCTGTGATTGTATGGAGCGTGAGCAGTTGGCGTGGTATGGGGCCCCTGATACGTCTAGAGACGAGTCTGACAGGTGACGGGTACATAAGCATCATACCCTATCATCTACACCAATACGTGTCCATTGTGCCTTCCGATGGACTTGGGAAATTCCAGCAGGACAATACGACACCACGTGGAGTGGTGCTACCGAGTGGGTCCAGAATCACTCTTCTGACTTTAGACACCTCAATTAGCCACCTATACCCCAGAAATAAACATTATTGAGCATATCTGGGATGCCTAGCAACGTACTGTTTAGAGGAGATCTCCACCTCTTCGCACTAGTACGGATTTGTAACTGCCCTGCATGATTTATGGTGTGAATTTCTTACAGGATACCTTCAGGCATTAGTCGAGTCCATGCCACGTAGTAATACGGCACTTCTGTGTGGTCGTGGGGGCTGATGTAAATGTTACGGAGATGTACATGTTAATTTCCGTAAGCCAATCTGAAATAAAAAAAGCTGAAATTTGCTGCAAAAGTACAAAGAAGTATGCAAATATGTTAAGTAACAGCCAATCACGGTTTCGCGCTGAGAAATAAGCAAAACAGGCCGTCGTATAAGAAGCCGGTATTGTGAAGGGTTACAGGAGTTGCATGTAAGTGCTGATAAAAGTTGTTTAGAACATTCGTACGATTTGTTTTCAAGCTAGACATATTTCTTTGGCTTACAGAAGACGAATGGGAGATTCTGAGCACTGTCGGGCTGTCGGACGCATTGAAGCAGGACAGTCTATCACAGGTGTTGCTCTTTTCTTCGGCGTTCATCATTCCGTCATTTCCCGATTATGGAAACAATTCCAAACGAGCCAAACAGTTGTCCGTAGACCTGTAGCCGGTCATCCAAGGTTTACGACCCCCTCGGAAGATCGATATATTGTTGTTGTAGCCAAGCGGAATCGAAGATCGACTCCACACGTGTGACATCTATGGTTGCAGCCGCCAATGGTAAGACGATATCTGGCACTACTGTTCGTCGAATGCTACACATGAATGGTCTGTACTCCCGGGTACCACGAGTTTGTGTTCCTTTATCCGTCCAATCCAAAGGGGAACGATTAAAGTGGTGCCAGCATGTGAAATGGACTGTGTCTGATTGGGGCAACGTTACGTTCACAGATGAGTCCAGATTTGCCCTACAACCCTATGATAAGCGTGTAAGGGACTCTAGGGAACAAGGCACACGCAATCGGCCCGAGAACATCACCGAACATCACGCATTTAACGGTGGAAGCATCATGGTCTGGGCTGGTATTTCATTGGGATATCGCACTGACCTGTACATCTACAGGCGAGGTTCTGTGACGGCTGTACGTTATCGAGATGAAGTCCTAGACCCCACTGTGAAACTGCTCTGTGCTCTGCAGCAGTTGGTCCTACTTTCGTTTTAATGGACGATAATGCCCGTCCCCACAGAGATGCCATAGTTGACGACTTTCTGGAGAGTGAGGGGATTGCGCGTATGGAGTGGCCGGCTTAGTCGCCGGACCTTAATCGAATTCAAAATCTTTGGGATGCCCTCGGCCGTGAAGCCTGTAGACGTTTCCCCCCTCCAGCCGCTCTCAGAGATTTAGAAACTGCCCTACAGGAGGAATGGCAATTACTGGACTCTGCGGTTGTTGATCATCTCGTAACAAGGTTGATCACACGCTGTACAATTTGTATGAAGGTGAGGGGTGCTTACATAACCTATTAATGTCGGTTTTTGTTGTTTGTTTTCCATTTAAACATCATTTTGCTAATGACGCAAATATGACGTCATCTTATACTTTATGAAAATTCAATATTTTTTAAATCTCTGTATGAAATTCTTTGTTTTGTTTCATGAATAAATATAGAGCTACTTACTTGCAGAATTTCATGTCAATCAAAGCAGTACTTGTTCATTTGTTTCGCATTTTACCGCTCCGTGCTTAAATTTTGGAAGTGAGTTCACTATTTTATATTTAATTTTTCATAAATGACTATTTTTCCTAAAATATTAAATGAAATTTATTGATTTAAATCCTTACTTTACATTTTTGCTTTGAAAAAATCATAAAAAATAAAAATAAAATATACAAATTAGAGAGAGAGAGAGAGAGAGAGAGAGAGAGAGAGAGAGAGTTGGTTGGTTGGTTGGAGTTGGTTGAATAAAAGAGGGCTGCGTTTTTTGGCGTGACAAAAATATACTATTATAATCAATAGAATCCTACTTATAAAGTCACGTTTAGAGTTGAAAAAATAACGTAAGGAACTTCGTTCCTGACGGGGTCCCCCGACAGCACAATTTTTTTTATATAATATAGTGTATGTATTAGTATACTATCAGGTAGCAGTGATGAATCTAAGGGAATCGTGCTTTTGGGGAGAACAGTGTAAAATGTCAAACCTTTAATACCTTGCAAAAAGGGCAATTTGTTGAAGCGCGTTAGATTGGAGTATCTGTTACTGCAATCTCTAGGCTAATGGGTGTTTTTCGAGCTATGGTATCGAAAGTCATGATAGCATACATAGTGCACGGAAAAACATCCTTTGCCAAACAGAATAGTGGACGAAGGGGAGAGGTGAGTGAAAGAGACGGACGAGGTATTGAATTGGATTGTGACATGGAGAAAGAAAACAACTCCAACCAAAATGACCGAAGAGATCAATCTGCATCTCCATGTTCTTGTATCGACCATTAGAGGTAGAAGGGAACTTTACAAACAAAGCATTTATGGTAGACTTGCTATTCCCAAGCCACTTGTAATACACATTGTTCACATTGTTCATCGGAACAGGACCTGCGTATGTCTGGAGAACGCCTACACAAGCGTAAGATTCTGGCTCTCTCATCTCAACTATCAAACATGGAGTTAGATCTATCAGACTTTGGGATGGCATCTCATGGTTTTCTTCAGGCCCTCTTGTAACCCTAAAACGGTGAAGGACTATGTCGAAATTTTAGCTCACTAGTCCATCCTATGGTGTCAAATATTGTTTCTTACTGGAGTTCTACAGGATGATAATCCCCCTATACATACATCTAAATCTAACAAATATTGGTTTAAATAGCATGAAAAAGAAGCCAAATATCATATCTTGCCGTATACAATCCGCCCGACTATATATCATCCAACCGCTGTGATCTGTATAAGCAGATAGATCCAGGTATCCATATCCACCACAGCATCTCTACAGGAATTTTCATGATTTTTCCCTGAAGAATGGTATAATATATTCTAAACCACTATTCATGACTTGTATAATCCGTTTCTCCCTCCTGTGTCGTTCAATTGCTCTTAAATACTAATAATTTGCATATCCAGAATTTCCTTCCTTTCATGCGAATTTGACGTGTGTATCATCCCTCCTTCATGGTGTTGCAATTTTAATGGCCAGCAGTCTGTAAAAGTTTGTCGTGTGTCCTCTATTCCTCGGAAACTGTCGTCTTTTTAATGTCGCCCAGGGGTACTTTTAAAACGTATCCGGGGTTTTAGCAATGCGCGGTCTTCTATTATTTTAGTATTGACAGAAAAATTTTGCAGAGTTTCAATTTTGCTGACCTCCGCTTTAAGCGTACGTAGAAAGTGTATTTTCTCTAATATCAAGTCAGCGGTCTCGAGAAAAAAGATAAACCAGAAAACTGTAACCGAAATGATCGAGACTAAGCATTTTTTTTTAAATGGCTTCTGAAGGACTTTATTAGTTCCCTTAAAATGGATCATAAAATGGTGCTGAAAAACTATGGGCGGCGCAGATAAAAAGAGCGATAAAAATTTATAAATTGTCATAAATTATCGTTTATTGGTTTAAGATTTCTGAGTAAGACGAAATATTGTTGTATAACACGATTCCTTTAAGAAGAAATTGTGTTTATTTTGAAGAGTTGATATTAATAAGCATTATTTTCAATGAATCTCTATTGATTAATTTTTCTGTGTCTTTATTAAAATGTTTTAGATGACGCTCTATCAACTGTGGAGATAGTGAGTACTTAGTGGAAATTTTGAATTTTAGGGATTTTAAAAAGGGGATCAGAAAATTATAAAAAGTCCATTGTTGGGGGAAAATGACTCACTGCAATTATTCCCAAATTTATTGTTCACCCAGTATTCATTTATTTATGAAAGACTGAACAATTTTATTCGCAGGTTAGTTCAGATAAACATATTAATGGTATTAAATATGCTCATATGATACATTCAAGGTTAAATAATAAATAAAATGAAGAACGTCGGAAATAGCTAAATTGAAGAACTATGAACGAAAAATATTGAGAAGTTTTCTGGTCCATATTTCAGTTTACAAATAACGCGAGAGTGTTGGTTTTGGTACAACAGGACAATTATCAATACAGTGGTACCTCGGTTTATGAATGCTTCGGTGTACGAACGATTCGGTTTGCGAAAAAACGCAGGAAATGTGCTGCCATCTGGTGATATGCGATGCAAGCATTCGCCACAATTGCTTCGGTTCGCGAACAGTCCACATGTCAAGCTCAGTTGGGCTTTCTCTAGCACACCTTTAACATTGGTTGCTCATGTGCTTCAGATTTTTTGCGTGAATATTTTTGTTTAAATTTGCCCTCAATATGGCTCCCGAGAAAGTGGCAAGAGCAAGTGATATTGCTAGCAGGAAACCTAAACAAACTATTGAGAAAAAGAATGAAATAATAGCTAAACATGAGAATGGTATGCTTGTTTCTAATCTCGCCACGCAGTTTGGGTTTGCGAAGTCTACCATTTGTGCTATCCGCAAAAACAAAGAGCAATAAAGGCAGCTGATGTGGCTAAAGGAGTGATTGTTTTAACGTAGCAAAGGCCTCAAGTTATGGAAAAGGTAGAAAAATATTGCTTTTGTGGATACGTGAAAGCCTTTATTGACGTGGCTTTTGCTTACGTGGCTTTGCTTACGTGGATTAGTGACACTTTAATATGCGAAAAAGCTAAGAAGTTGCACAGTGATTTGGTAGCTAAAAAAAGTATAAATGGTGTTGAATATAAAGATTTTAAAGCCAGTAGAAGCTGGTTTGAGAAATTCCGCAAGCGAAGTGGAATTTATAGTGTCTTTAGGAATGGGGAGACTGCTAGTTCAGATATAAGGGTTCCAGATGAATACTCGTATGTTGAAGAATTCAAAAAGTTTGTGGAGAGTGAAGGCTACAAGCCAAAACATGTTTTAAACTGTGATGAAACAGGATTGTTTAGGGGAAAATGTCAAGAACCTACATCACCAAAGAGGAAAAGGATCTAGCCTGAGCACAAGCCTATGAAGGACAGGCTTACACCTTTTACTGTGCGTTAATGCAAGCGGTGATTGTAAAATCAGGCCAATTTTAGTTTACCACTCTGAAAATCAAACCCTCGTGCATTCAAGAAAAATAATGTGATGAAGGCAAAGACTAAACTGCCTGTAATGTTGAGAGCAAATGCTAAGGCCTGGGTAACAAGAGTAATTTTCATGGAGAGGACTGTTGAGGTCTTCTCACCAGCTGTCAAGAAATATCTTGAGGAGAATGGTTTGCTCTTGAAGAATAATCTTGTCGTGGATAACGCTCCTGTTCAGCCTCCAAATTTCGAAAAAGATCTGGACATCAAATATAACGTCATTAACGTCGAATTTCTACCATCCAACACCCTTTGCTTCAGCTTATGGACCAGCAGGTTATTTCTAATTTAAAAAATTGTATATCCTGACACTCTTTCCAAGGTGTTTTCACGTCACAAATGACACTTATTTGACCCTTAGAGATTTTTGAAAGGATCACTTTGTCCTCCTGCATCCTCAAATGCTCAAATGTATCAACATTTCTGATAAGGCCTGGAGGGGGGAGGGGGTTCTTGTCGTACCTTTCAGTCTGCCTGAAAGAAAATTCAGCCAACTTGTGTGCCAGAGAGAGATTTCGATCGCTTGGCTTTGATAATGAAGACACAGAAGTCAAAGATGTGAATGAGATAGTGTCCATGGGCAAAAGTATGTGCTTGGAGGTCGACTATAAAGATGTAGAGGAGCTGGTGGAAGAACACAACGAAGAATTCACCACAGACGAACTTGTTGAGCTGCAAAGTCAGCAGGTGAATGCTGTACAGGAAGAGTATTTATCAAAGTAAGACAATGATAGGGATAAAGTTTCTATTGCCATGATAAAAGAAATTTGCAGCAGGTGAAGTGAAGTGCAGGCATTTAATGAAAAGCATCACCCTAATAAATATGTGACCAACAAAGTAGTTAATATTCTAAATGACAATGTGATGTCCCACTTCTGGGAAATTTTTCGGAAACGCAAAAGACAAATTTCCTTGGATCGGTTTCTTGTGTCAAAATCAGCTAGTGAGATTGAAAGTAGACGAAGAGAAAAAAAACATTAAAATCAGAAATGCCCAGTGATATTACGGAAGATGACTTACCTTCCAAGAAGTAATATCTGTAGTACTCCCTTCCAATTAACCATCTGCACCAGCAATTATCCACTACAAAGCTAAAATGTTATACTGAACAATTATCATGTGTTAGTTCTTCATAATAAAGACTGTTTTAATTTATTTTCACCATTTCTTTCTAACCGAACCCTTAAAAACAAGGTAAAATTAACTATGTTTTAGGGGGTGAACGGATTAATTCTTCATCCGTTAATTTATATGGAAAAAACTGTTTCGGTTTACGAACCAAGTCTCGGAACGAATTAAGTTCGTAAACCGAGGTACCACTGTACATTCACGATTTTTAAAGCCCTAAAATAAGCTTTAGACATAAATGACTCGAGTCATGCACGACAGTCCAAAATGGAGTTTAATATCTTGAACCACTTCCCATTAGAGTTATTCGGATATGTCTAGTGATCAAGAACTGGAATTTATCGAAAGGCCACACAAAGAGGAATGACTTCACGTCTCAAAATCTTGAATAAATTCATATTCATTCCGGATAACGCGCTCTGTCTGACAGTTTTCCTACAGAATATGAAAGCCTCTTATTTCTGTACAGGATATGGTGTTCCGGAAGTGTCTGTTATCTGTTGCGGTGTAAATTGACTGTCAATAAAACTGAGAAATTGTGAATTTTGTAGCGATTCACTATTGTAGGCTTAGTAGAACTGTAAATAAAACACTTTTCTTTCCCTCTAAACCCGTAGTTCTTAACTTTTTTAGTATCCTGGACCTCTTTTATAATCTTATGAAAGCTATGGACCTCTCTGATAATAAATACTCTTATAACGAATAGTTTCAAACATAAAATGGGGAAATGTAGTAAAGCAACGTATAGTTTTAAATAAAATCTAATCATATCCGATCATGTTCTTGTTCTACAGTAAGGAGGATAGGCATAAAATATCAATGTATTACAAAACAAATGCACGATTTGATAATGCATTTATACTTAACCGACGTATTATGGACTGAATTTTCTGAATTTTCAAATTGCACTCGCTCGTTCATTTTACTGTCCAATAAAAAGTCTTGATGTGTGTGTTTTGCCTCATGATAGAATTCCTGGACTAGAATTCTCCTCTCAGTCAGCAGACACGCTGAAATTTATTCACGGAACCCCAAGGGGTCGGTGTATTACAGATAAAAAAACCACGCTCCAAAAATTCTCCTTTTCGTCCGTCTTTCTGCTTTTGCATCCAAAAAATTTTTTTTCACCCATTCAACTTCTAACGCTCTGTCAACCGCATCCAATATTTAACAAACAACAGACATAGATTTTCTAAATAAAATACATTTTTTATGCTGTTGCCATTACAAAACCGAGTAATTATCTCTCATATGATTTCATAAGTAATATGGATACATAATTCTAGCCGCTATTTTCTCAGAAACAAGTGACAAATCTTGCATCTTTGAATAATATCACTTTTGGGTTCCTCCTCGCAAAGACATCGCTGTTCAAAGTGGACACTCAGTGGCGTAGCGACCATAACTGGCGCCCGTGTCATGATACTTTTTTGGCACCCCCTCCCCCTGAAAACATATAGTAATATAATATATAGAATTAGTTAAAAGGACTATTTGGCGCCGGAGGCATGATAGACCCCCTTGCATCCCCACGCCCTCTTGCTACGCCACTGCGGACACTAGATCATATCGGTTTTGTTTAGCTTTTATTCGCAAGGAACTCAGTGGCAATAAATCAAATGATCATTGGGCTAAAGGAATAGTCGTTTTCCTCAAAACAGATATTGATTTCGCAACCTATATCAAACAGCGAATTACACCTTGTTTTTCATCTTTATTTTTAGCTGCGTGTAGACACACGCATGGGCAGGGATACCATAAACCAGCGATGCTCAACCATTATATGTTTAGCGCGTTCTCCCCGCACCCCGTCCTCTGTATGACTTTCAGACTTCCCCCTCTTCTAAGCCCGAAAAACGTAAGTAATTTTAGTAAAAAACCTTCTACACCTATTTTACGCTAACCTTAAGCCCGTCCTATGAATATCACTCATACCTCCCCAGGGGGCCACGCTCCCCAGGTTGTGAACCACTGATGTAAACACATTTGAATGAGCTTTAATCTATATGGAATTGAATATGAATAATTAGATAAAAGTTACAGAAGAGACATGTGACCAATCTTATTGTCTGGAAGAATTTATATCCGTTTTAAGTAAATCTATTTAAGTAATTGATTGCTTAAGAAAATTCCCGCTTGACATTTCCATTTTAATTCGACAGCTAGCTATTTTTTATCGATTCTTCCGCCAGATTACCAGGAGCCGTTCAAAAGACGTCGATCGAACATTTACTTTTAAATTCTTCCAACACTTAAACTTTAAACCTGATAATTCATTTCTCGGAAACTGCTAAGAGCTGATTTGTGCAGTTCTGAATAACTTTGGGCCAGCTTTACCCAATTTCATCGGGTCCTTTTGATATCTCGAGAGTTAATGGTACTCGAACTGACAAGTCATAAACAGACAGGCAACAAAAATATCCGAAAGCGGTTCTTACAAAACCTAGGCATAGAGTGGTTTGTCAATCGCCGATACGAGTCAGCGGCACGCTTAATTAATGAGGAGCGAGATCTAAGTGGAAAAAATATGACGCCGTCTTCATAAAATCGATACTAAAACTCCCTTTAGCCTTTCGCTGAGTAATCGATATTATAAATGCTTGCTGGATGAGAAAAATGTTATATATATATTATATTTATATACACACTCAAGAGCCAAAACATTATGACTACCCCTACATTTTGCAATGAATTCGCCTGGATGACGTGGAAGGCACGTGATCAGGTGGAAGTGGAATTTAACTGCTGCTGGAGAGTCTGAAGAATCATTCTTTCACTTAAATCTGTGTGTGATGGGAAAGGCTGTGGATCTAAGCGACTTTGGTAGAGGGCAGATTGTAATGGCTCGAAGGCTCGGAACAAGTATTTCCGAAACTGCACGACTCGTGGGTTGTTCGCGACCTACAGTTGTTAGTACTTATGCAAAGTGGATGAATGACGGTGAAACCAGCAGTAGACGACATGGTGTTGGACGTCCACACGCTATCAAAGAAAAAGGTCGTCGGAGACTGTCTCGCATGATGAAGCAAAACCGAGCCAGACAGTGGCTCAGCTGATAGCCCAATACAATGCAGGGCCAAGTAGAATAGTATCGCTGCACACTGTTCAGCGGACACTGTTGGATATGGGGCTACGCAGCAAACGTCCCACTCGTGTTCCTTTGCTGACCAAGAGTCATCGCCAACTGCGAGTGCACTGGGCCCGCGAACATCGCGACTGGCCAATGGATCAGTGGGAGAGAGTTGCCTGGTCAGATGAATCACGGTTTGTCATTCATCACGCCGATGGCCGTATCAGGATACGCCGTCTTCCAGGCGAACTGTTGCTCCCTCAATGTACAGTAGGTCATACACAGGCCGGTGGTGGCGGTATCGGTATTATGCTTTGGGGGACGATCTCTTGGGCGTCTCTGGGACCCGTGCTTGTGGTAGAGCAGACCATGAATGCTACAGAGTATCTGAACATCATTGCGGACCAGTTGCACCCTTACATGGCCTCCTTACATATATATATATATATATATATATATATATATATATATATATATATATATATATATATACAGAGGCTGTTCGCACATTTTTTAGACGATTTTGGTAAGCGGTAATAAAAAATCGTTTGCTGCAAAAGAAATAATTGCAATTGGACTATGTTTTTAAAAGTCAAAATTATAGTCTGCGGCTCGAAAATTTTGTTTTTATTCAAAATGGCGTTTTTAACAAAGCAGTTGTTCGAAGGCTACATTTATGCTCTTTCCGAAGAGAAATATGCATACTCCGTTATCCAAAAACGATGTGAGAGTCATGGTTTTGTGATATCTAAAGCGTCGATAGGTAATATCGTCAACAAGAAAGGAAAAAAACGTCAAATTGGAGCCTCAAGTGGGACAAAAATTCCAAACAAGTATCCAAGGAAAAAACGGACATCTTCGACTATTGCAAAGGTACGTTGTTTAATGTTAAAAGAAAATCCCCCTAGTCAAAGTACAGTTGCAAAATCATTAAAATGCTCGGATCCACTGTAAACAAAATGATAAACGTTGATTTAAATCTTAAGAAAGCGAAAAAACGCAATGGGCATCGTCTTCTTCCAAATCATATCGCTGAACGTAGGACACGCTGTAGAATTCTATATGAGAAACACTTATCCAAAGAAAAATGGAAAACAATTGTCACAATAGATGAATCATGGGTGCATTTAAATGATTGCAACAAAAAAAAGAGCCATTTATTATCATAAAAGGGGAGAAAAAAATGTAAGTACATGGTTCAAAGAATCGAAAGAAAGTTTTTCTAGGGGATTCATGATTGTTGCTGGTTTTTCTTATAATGGCGAGTTAAAAATAAAGAGAATGGAAAAAAATGTCAAGATTAACTCCAAATACTATCAGGAACATATTTTATCGCCAATTTTGCTGAATGAAATACCATCGCTTTACCCACAATGCCATCAATCTGTGAGACTCCATCAGGACAAAGCTAGCAGTCACACATCAAAATCCACTGTAAATTTCCTAAAAGAAATGGAACAAAAAACTGGCATCAAGACCATACCCTTCACTGATATCCCTACTAAATCTCCCGATGTATCACCTATGGATTTTTGTGCTTTCGGACTTTTAAAATCTGCATTATCCAAACGTCGTCCCAAAACCCTTACAGGACTCTGGAAAGCTGTTCAGGAGGAATGAGATAGAATACCTCTTCTGACACTTCAAAAGACATTATTATCCTGGAAATTGCGGTGTTGAAAGATAGTTCAGAATAAGGGATGTCAAATAGAACATTTAAAACACAAGAATTTTATGTAATTTAGTTTTGTGAATACAATATACATCGTCTAAAAAATGTGTGAACAGCCTCTCTGTCTCTCTCTCTCTCTCTCTCTCTCTCTCTCTCTCTATATATATATATATATATATATATATATATATATATATATATATATATATATATATATATATATATATATGTATGTATGTATATATACATATATACAGGGTGTCCGAAAACGACCGCATAAACTCTGCACAGCTAGATTCCTCGTTGGGAGTACATAAAAACTGCCCAAAGAAGCGTTCCTGTACGATCCATAGTTTACGAGAAAAATACGAAAAACAAAGTATGACGTCACTGCCAGTGCAAGAAAAACACTTTATGGAACATATCAACAATGCACAATTTAAGGCAGATGTTCAAAGTGTCCGCCGTGCATGTCGAGGCAGATTTGAGCACGCCGTGGAATGGCTGTCATCACACGTTGCAGCATCGCGAGGTCCACCGAAGTACAAGCAGCATGCAGACGAGCAACTAAGTCCATTTGTGTTGTCACTACGTCTCGATACACCAGTTCCTTGAGATGGCCCCATAGGAATAAATACAACGGTGTAAGATTTGGCGAACGTGGCGGCCATAGAACCGGACCCCCACGTCCGATCCAGCGGCCGGGGTATTCCATATCCAGCCAACCACGTACAGGAGCACAGAAATGCGCCGGAGCCCCATCATGCTGGAACTAATGTCCCTGTATTGCCGCTAATGATATGTCATCGAGGAACTCAGTTAAGACCTCATTGACAAACACCAAGTACGACTGTCCCGAGAGCCGTTCAGGCAACAGATATGGTCCAAGCAGGCGATCCCCGAGTATGCCGGCCCACACGTTAAGAGACCAACGTTCCTGATGTTTCTGCGGCCGGATTGCATGCGGATTGACCTAGGACCACATATGGCTGTTGTGATGGTTGAATACCCCATCACGAGGGAAACATGATTCATCAGTCCACAGGATATGTGCAATGAAACCATTATCTGTGTTCTGTTGCTGCCATTCACAGAAGGCCATGCGTTTCTGAAAGTCATCTGGTTTCAGACCTTGCACGGTTGTGTACCGAAATTGGTGTAGCCTCTCAGACCGTAAAAGCCAGTGCCCAGTACTTTTACTCGAAGTCATCTCACGGGCTAATGCGCGTGTGCTTACCTCGGGCGTCTCTTCTACCCGCTGCAGTATTGCATCCGCCTGTGCTACCGTCAGGCCGCTCCGCGGTCTTCCAGTATCGTGAAGTTTGGCTGTTGGCAAGACGCTTCCCGTATTTCGCAGTCTGTCGTCCAGCCTTCGGTTGACGTTGACATCGGGAGGACGGCTGGACGGATATCAACGGGCATACTCCCTAGCAGTTCGTAAGGCATTTCCACTACATCGGCCGTACATCAAGTACATGTCGCAGTAGTCACGAACGGAGTACATGGCCACCATACGAAGACTACCGGTAGCTGCAAGATGCAGCCTTTTAAATACCAGTTCAACGGCGGCTTAACGTCATTCGATGGCGCGCTCGTATGCATGACGCGATATGCGCGGCGAACGTTTTAAACATTATCGTCTGGAAAGATATGCAAATATTGTTGTTGATATGTCCAATAAAGTATTTTTTTCTTGCACCGGCAGTGAGGTCATACTTTGTTTTTCGTATTTTTCTCGTAAACTATGGATCGTACAGGAACGCTTCTTTGGGCAGTTTTTATGTACTCCCAACGAGGAATCTAGCTGTGCAGAGTTTATGCGGTCGTTTTGGGACACCCTGTATACATAACACATACATACATATATATATACATACAAAAGAGGTAAGCAACGATAAGTAATCTTACGTTTATTACCCGCGGTAGTTCCGTTAGAAGAGACTACCTGAAATTTTTATTGGTATTATGCAGACTAAATATATGACCACAATCTACAGTTCGTAAATTTTTAAAAATGGTTTAACAAAATTTGTTTGTTTTTTTTAACATATTTTCAATTTTTTACAAAACTTTGATACTGCAAAAAAAAAATTTCTTTGGGGTTGAGTGATTTTTATTTTTATTTAAGAAATTGGGCAACAGTCAAATAAGGTTTACGCACAACTAACTTATCGTATTTAATTACAGATGTTATAAGCACGAAAATAGGCGGGTTTTACAATCTTGAATGTGTCTATGCTTCGTAACTTCCTTAGCTTTATGAATGAGATCCATTTTTCAATCACCGAACGGCGAAAATCTGCTCATTAACAGAAAATTAAAACTATCAGCAAAATTTGAATTGTCTGATGAATGGAGATTTCCCTCGTTTTTCGTTTCTAAGTTTTTCGTTTCTTAGTGCCATACATTTTACACACTGCGACATAATATTTTTGGTGTAACACGTCTTTAAAACAGAAAATTCTGCTTTCTTCGGAAATATTCCCTACTACCGTCAAATATGATAAATTACTTTTCGAAATAAGTTCAGTTTTAAATTTTTTTGTCATTTTTCATGCGGCCTCTTTTTTATTCTTTGGGAAAGTTTTTTTTTAACCACAAAACTGTCACCCACTCCTCACGTATTGATCTATGACAAAAGAATGGGATGTCACGAGGCGTTTTATGGTGCATAAAAAAGGAAAAATAATTGTCCAGAGAAATGCCGAAAAGTACTGTAGTAGCGACGTACGTACTTTAAACTGTTGAAAACAAGTTATTGGGAAGAACAGACAGAAATATTTTATGACAAAAATGTAAAACCGTAGTTAAATTCATTCCTATCTTTCAATGACAGAATAAGCTCTAATACATCATACTGTTTTTGCTTTTAACGTAGGATTACGTTCTTCCATGACGGTCCTCCGGAAAATAAAATTTCAGATATCATGCGTCACGGGTTATAATTTGGCAGTCACGAGTTATAACCTAGTCTGTATCGCTTGGGCAAGCAGTAAACAGTTAAACAGTAACAGAAAAGTACCAAAATGCACCAAAATTTTGATAGACATATAAATATACATACGTACATATAACACATACATACATATATACTTACAAAAGAGGTAAGCACCGATAAGTAATCCTACGTTAATAACCCGCGGTAGTTTCGTTTGAAGAGACTACTTGAATTTTGTTTTACTTTGATCCAAAGTATAGGTGAATTCAATGTCCGGTTTTAAACTGCATCCATAACTGAATGGATGCCTAAGGTACGGATATTTACGATTCCTAACCCTATTGGATTCGCTCGCCTCAATGTTAACCTATGGAGAAAATTTGTCTACTATTTACAGCTGCATATATGCTGATAATCCAATAAAAATGGTATTTTCAGATCGCCTGAACTTTTCTGCACCTTGCAACAGGATTCATTTTATAAATTTCGTCCATGAAAGGAATTTGTGAACGTTTAAAACAGACTATAGCAGATTTTTCCCCGGATAATTGAAATTTTGAAATATTATTTGCATCTTTTTTTAAACTAAAAATGCCCCAATATGTAAAACTCTTTTCCCTAATACGGAGTTTAAAAAAATCTTTAAATCCTAGTCGTAAATCCTTGAACAAATTTTTTCCATAGGTTAACATTGAGATGAACGAATCCATTAGGGTTAGCACACAGCAGCCTTAACTGCATCCATAACTGAATACAGGCGTGAGATATGGGTATTTATAAACCTTTTTCTCTCCGCTTGGTACTTATAACCTGTATCGCTTACTGGATAGCACGGAAGACGTCGATAATAATATACCGGATCCAAGAACGAAATTATGATTTCGTTCTTTAAGCAAATAACTTTATCTTTGCTTTTAACAACTATTTCCTATTGAAAGTAAAGGTTTTTTACTGATCCACTCAAAATCTGGATGAAGCAGAAACATTACTTTAAATATTGTGAGCTTTTTGTTGTTGTTGTTTGATGATTTTAAATAGATAACTGAACGAGTAAATCAACGCTTCAACAATCTCATAACTCCGGGGAAAAAAGAACATTTATAAACACAGTAGAATCATTGGACAAAGTCTATTTTAAAAAACTTGCAACGGAAGTTTCGATTTTCAATGATATTTGCATGCTAAGTAATCCCTACACGAAATATTTTGGGTCGTACATTTTGTAATAGCAATGACAATTTATAGTCATTTTTATAGTGGTATTACTCTAGTGGTAATAAATATGTTATTAATTATATATTTATAACCTTACGAATTGTATTGTTATATAAAATTAATTAATGATAAAAATATAAAATTTATAAAGTAATAAATTATATATATATATATATATATATATATATATATATAAGACATTCCTCTGGCAGACACTATAACGTTATTTGGGAACAGAAGAATGGGCATTTACAGCTGGCGATGGCATCTTGAACTGAAAAGTTGTAGTCGGGTTGAGCATGTAAATCAATCAAGCAGTCCAGTCGATGGGATTAATAAATTTATTAACTCTACCACATTATTGAACCTGGTATAGTCCTCTCTCTGATGTTAGTAGAATCCCTAGAGCATTGAATTGCGATGTTATTTGCAGGGCCTTTTTATCGCATGGGCAAATCGGGACTTTGCCCAGGGCCCCCTGATGCTAGGGGGCCCCAAAACCCCCTTGGTGTATGCACCTAGTACTTCTAATAGTATGTATTTTTGTAAATGTCCGTAAGGGGGGGCCCCCAAATAGCATCTGCCCAGGGGCCCCCAGCGTTCATAATCGGGCCCTGGTTATTTGAAATGTTGCACTTTATTTTCCCGCTTGATATGATTATCGGCAGACAAAGCTGGTCACTCTCATTCCGAGTCTTTCACCGGCTACAATGTTGCTGTAGGTTCGCTGTTTTTACCGGAATTCTTCTATTTGAGGTTCACTCTTGAAATGGTCGAAGTTCAGAATCTAAAACTTTATCTGTATCTCCGAAATTCCATGTCCCCACACACGATCACCAGCTACCATATCTCGTTAAAATGCATCTAAATCTGAATAGCCTGTCGTGTTCACTGTTCACTAATCCGTTAGCTTTCTAAGCTTCCAATAATGTCTGTCGCTCTATATAAGGTACTTCTGGACGAAAGCATTTACGAGAAAGGGAGTATTTCTACATGTTCCGAAAGTGATCGTCTATCCCATGCGGTTATTCTGGCACTTCAGTGTATATAAGAAACACACAAGATATTAGGATAATAATCTACTTCAACAGCAAGTGGTGCATTTTTTTGCAAAATTTTCATCACCCGTCAAAGAAATTGAATAAACAGCGAATAGCACTTTTTAGTTTAAAATAAGTGCGCGAAATGAAAAGCTCGCGCGTAATCTCCTCATGGAAAGGGCGTTCATGAATAAATGCATGAACGCCCTTGTACTCGGATTAAAGTGGCAACAGTTTCACTCGAATGAATCCGGAGGAATAATAAAAGGGAAAATATTTTCATCTCCTCCTCTTCAAAATCCGGAATTTTGTTTAAAGTTGTTAAAAATAGGGATATTAAGCGAGGCAATGCGAATTTTTTCTTAGGAAAAAGGGTAAAATTTTTACGAGTTTTGTATTATTCCCCAATAATCCTTTTGCATATTTATGGAAATGAAAAAATGCTCTTATTCATTTCTTTAAAAAATATCCATCCCAATTTATTAATGTAGTCTAAAAATCTCTGCAAGAGTTTTTTTTAAAAACGAATCATTTCCTGGAAGGCAAAATCTTGTCTGAAACATTTTTTGAAAATGTTGAGGCCATTCAATAATTGTGTACCATTATTTGATAATAGACAATGGGCAACAGTTTAAATGGAAAACAAAATAAGTGCAGTTTATTAAAATACAGCTTGTTTTATTTCACTGCACAAGGTGGGGCTCATCATAGCCGCTAGGGCCCTACAGGTTGTTGCTCCCAACATCTTGTTTTATTTAATATAGCACGAATTCGTGTTATATAAGGGGCCGTTCAAGTATTAAGTAAGCATTGAAAAGTGGGGAGGGGACAAGTTATGCTTACTTTTGCTGACAAGAGGTAAGGGGGAATCAGAGCAATGCTTACCTAAGACAGAAAACAGACACGCAAGATAGTGCGCTGCGATGCCTTTCTGTTTCTTCTGTTGATGCTTTATTATCTAGGCGCTTTTACTAAGAAATATATAATGAATTTATTGATGAAAAAATCCTTTGGCCTATGAAACAGCGCCAAGATATTTGCTAAATCTTAAGTACGCAAAGGGGTGGGGGTCGGGCATTTGATTATTTTTGCTTAAAAGGAGAAGGAGGGGATCTAAAATGACTAAAAATGTGCTTACGTAATACTTGAACTACCCTTAATCTTATATATCACAGGCGGCCAAACTGCGGCTCTCTGGTTTCGATTCTGGAAACTTGTGCCAGAAAGAAAATACCCCAAATTAAAATGAGCGGCATGTCGATTAACCCGTATTTTTTACACAAGTTATAGACGTGAAAAAGCTTATTCTGCATTAAGATCGATAAAAAATAAACGACGCTCGATGTTGAGAAATCAACAATGAACTCAATTCCTATGAACTACGACATCCCAATAGATGATTGATTGGAATCATTTGGCAAGACAATTAAAAGAAAATGATTAAAGCTGTTAAGACTATTAGAAATTTTAATTATTCTAAGCATTGTAGAAAGGAATATATTTGAATGTACAGAAACTACTTTCGATTTTTCCGTAAGGTAGCTGTAGTAGCCAGTAGACGATTTTAATGTTATTGAAACAATTTTTTTGAGAATGCATTATGACAACTGACATATCAACGTGCGTTTAAAATAAAACTTATTAAAATCATGGAATATTTAAGCAATAATTTTATGTTGAAGGATGGAAGATAAGAATCCACATTTTTGGCACGTTTTACTTCTTTTTTTGTTTTCGCAAAGGTAAAAGAGCTGCAGATGCAAACAAATGTATTTGTGCGGTTTATGGTGATGATGCACTAACAAAACGCACATGCCACAATTGGTCTGAAAAATTTCAAGCACGTGATTTTTTCTGTTTAGTGTGTATCACGCTCTGACAAATCAACTGACACTGATGATGGCAAATTGAAAGCACTGACTGAAGCTGATATGTGACGCAGTTATGTGACGATCAGCTTCAGGGTAGGTGGGGGCAAAGGTTTGCAGTTTTGAGTTTTGGGTTTCTTACGGGCCTCCTTTAGATCCTATCGCCCAAAAAGTCACTTGTATTGTAGTTGGGTATCCCCTCTACCTTCTATAAAATAATGAATTTTTTCCCGAAAGATTTAGTCACCGAATTTTTAATTTTACCAAAACACCTGTTTGCGAACCTTTGCCCCAATCGGTGGGGCAAAGGTTCGCACTGCAAACCTTTGCCCCACTCGTTGGTTTCTTACAGGATAGGCATCGAAAATCACAAAAAGAGTTGTCTAAATAATTTTATTTCACATTTTGTAATCTTTTTAAAGGTATTACATAAATAGAAAATCACAAATTCAACAGGTTAATCTCAATAAATTTTTTTCTTAAACTAAATAACTCCAAAATGAAATATCAACTACTAACACAGAAAGTTGAATCCAACAAAGAAATTCACAAAATGAAAAGGAGTTAATCTCAATAATGTTTTCTTAAACTAAAGAACTTCCAACTAAAATATCAACTATTAACACTATCGTTATTTCATATCTTAGGCTTTACTCATTCTTTTAAAACCCGTAAAAATTAAGCAAATTAAGGGGATGGGGGACATTACAAAGCAATTTTTGAAATTTTTACCTCAGAGATATGAAATTGGGCATAAATATTCATTAAAGTAAAACTATTTCAAACACCTTATAAAATTTTATAAATATTTAAAACTTTATTTTTTATATTTAAAAAATTGAAATTTTTATTATGTTTTTCAAAATGCTCCTTGCGATCCAATTTTTAACCTTATTCTTAATTTTGCATTTAGATTGCTTATGCATTTTGATCAGGGTTATGTTTTGATTTGTGCTTTCGTTGAATAATTAATTTTTAGGAAATATTTTTATGCTTGTACTCTGAATTCTCGTGAATTTTTTTTTACTTTTCCACGCTTAAGTTAAACTTTGATAATCTGAATGATGTCGAAACCTGAAATGGATACATAACTTTATTTTAATGTATAAGAGGAGTCTTTGTAATAAATTTTATAAAATTTCGTCAAAAATTGTGACGCAAGCAGCATTTCAAAGACTTGCAAATCTGGAAATTACTCATTTAGAGCTTTTTTCCCTAACTAGACCTTCGAAGCCTTTAATGTCTTGTAACAACATTTAATTCCTTTATCTTGTAAAATAGGTCTTTGTTCAGAGCTATTTTATTTTTGTGTTGTACTAATTTATTTTATTTTTAATTTATGGATTTTCAAGCATTTTACAAAAACATTTCTGATGAAAAACAGGCAGTCTTTATCAAAAACCATAATTTATTTTCAAATTACAAAAATGTGAATTCCCATTAATAATAAAAGACGTTGTTAATAAGGATTCCTAATGAAAAGAGGACATGAAACAAATGTTAATAGTTAGAGCGGCAAAGGTTTGCAGATGGGGCAAAGGTTTGCACTGCGAACCTTTACCCCATGACTCCTGCAAACCTTTACCCCATTTCGTGCTGGTTCTGTTTCTGCAGAATGGAAGCCACTGTATTTGAGTTAACCCAAAACTTAAGGTAGTATTTGAAAGGTTATTTACCACCCTAACATGTGAAAATAAGCCCAAAACAGTTTGTGAGTTTGAGTGATGCTCAAAATTGCTCAAAAGTTGCAAAAATTACATTAAAAGAGACGAAAATAAACTTACCTCATTTTCTCTGCAAGAGGGGGTCTTAACTCCAACATTTTTTACGGGGCAACTGACTGGAAGTAGAGGAATGCACTGCCTACCCTATTCTTCCTAAAACTCTTCCCGGTCGTTTTAAAATGTATGTGCGAACCTTTGCCCCATGCGAACCTTTGCCCCCACCTACCCTACTTGAGCTTTCTGAGAGTCTAAATTCATCCAAAACAACCATTGGTTACCATTTGAAAAAACTTGGTTACGAAAAAATGGCTTGATGATTGGATCCCACATAAATTTAAAGAAATTCATTTAACACAGCCGATCAACATATGTGATTCATTTTTGAAACGTAACCAAAATGATTCATTCTTGAAACAATTGATAATTGGGAATTGTTTATAGTAATATTTAGCGCAAGAAACCAGGGTCCAAGCCTGGTAGAGCAGCTGAAACGACATCAAAAGCTGATAGTTATCAAAAGAAGGTAATGTTATCAATTTGGTGGGATTATAAGGGCAGTGATTATTTTGAGCTTTTACCACGGAAAGAAACGATCAATTCCAATGTTTACTGTCAACAACTAACAAAACTGAAATATGCTTTGCAACTGAAATATTCAGAATAGGAAATGAATCGTAAAGGTATTGTGTTCCATCATGACAATGCCAAACCACATAAATCTTTAGACACGCATCAGAAACTATTAGAGAGTACCCGGGCTTCGCCCAGCTCCGCTCACGCCATCAAATGAATTGTAACGGAAAAAATACCCAAATCGAATCATTTCACACTCAAATCTCGAATCAAAGTTCACTTAAATTTACATTTTTATAAATCTCCAAAAAATCAGTAAATCCCCAAAAAACCTGTATATATATATTTAGTTCCTATAAAGTATTTATTATTATTAAAAAGTTTGAAATATTTTACTTATGATTAAAAATTTCAGTGATTCGCGCTGTGAAAAATTCACGCTTTATTTACGGATATATATCGCATAGTGGTTGAGTCTGCTTTTAGAATTAAAATATCTGTAAAACTATTAAAGTAACAGAATAACTGTAAGCAGAAAAAATTATCAGTTTTCAAGGCTCTTTCGAAATATGTAAGATTTATGTACTTTCATGAGAAAAAAAATACACCGATTTTCGACCAAAATCGCAGTCGGCCATGTTTTTTCCCCGATGTGTGATCTCCGGAAACGTGACGGCGACGGGCTCCACGACATTCTCCACTGTTACTTTATTTATATAGATTGGTTGGGATGCAGAACTGGGCCGATTCATTGGAGTACCTGAGGCAAGTTTTAAAAACGGCGCTTTTACAAATTTTTGGTGAGACACTTAAGTAATGAATGTATCTATATTAGAAATAGTCTACTTAACAGAATAACGGAAATTTTTGGAAAAAATATGCATTTATTTGAAAAATATATTTTTTAAATGACAGAAGTTTAAAAAAGTAGAAAAAGTAAATAAGTTCGAATGCAATTTTTATATAAAAATAATAATTTCTAAATCTTTCTTTGGGCCTTTTTTGCATCAAATTGTTGGATTGCATCTCTTTAATTTATTGTTTTTCATACTGTCTTTTCAGTAGAAATGATATCTAGATCATGCAATAGCTATTGAGTTGTTGTTATTGATCGGTACTATATATATATAAAACGCGTAGGAATGCGGCACAAGAATCGAGGATATTTCTACTTTCCGAATAGCAACGACCAGATGGCAACGACCAGATTCCGAATGCAACTACCAGATGTAAACATTAGCACGCACTGAAATTAGGAATTCTTGAAAGCGAGCTGCACGATCAAGTGAAAATTGCTAACAGTCTGAAGAAAGAAAGCGAAGAAGAAATAATTCATTAACAAAGAGGCTCGAAAGAGAGCGTAAATGATCGCGAGGTTAGGCTTAACCGTCGCCGGCATAGCAGCCAGTAATAGTTTATTTTCTACAATTTTTCTCAGTACTTGCTGAATTTTTACTCCATTTTATAAGTGAAAAAATTTTCCCAACAATTTATTATTTGATATGATTAAGTGTAGCTATCTGAATTGTGAACAGTAGTACATACAGAGAGTGATGTAATCCACGCTATTATTTTAGTACTTGCTGTATTTTTACTCCATTTTTTTAAGTGAAAAAATTTTTCCCTAGCAATTTCTTATTTTATATAATGATAAAGTGTAGATATCTAAATTTTGAAAAATAGTACATTCAGAGGGAGATGAAATTTATAAAATCCTTCGTGTTAGGTTTCTAAGTTATATCTTTAAATCTGTTCTGAAGTAATAGAAATTCACATTTTTAACCACGTTTTAGAATCAGCCTTATAGAGAATATTACTTAACAACGTATATTTATGATGACAGATAATGGTAACATTCCTTACAGTTACTTTCAGTTGAGTTGTTTTGCAAAAGAAAATATAAAACTAAATGCGACCATGCTGGTCGCGCAGCGGCTAGTTCTTAAATATTTTCAGTCTGCGCTCAGCTGCTGTTACAGTTACAGGTAGAGTTAGTAGAATTCCTAAAACTTACAGCAACGTTTGGAAAAAGGCATTCAAAATTTAATTTTCATAAACTCAAATTCAGAAGTTCATAAAAAACAGTCTAAATAGTCGCTTTTATTTGTATATTTTTATGAATTTCTTCATTTATTAGATTAAAGTGTATAAAACTATGTATATTTTTTCGTTATTCATTGAAATTTTCATATTTTTACTATGTCTCATTTTGGCGCCTACTTCAATTTGGCGCCTGAGGCGGTCGCCTCGTCTCCTCATCTATGGGATCTGCTCTGTTGAGATGTGTAACCACATACACCATAATAGTCCTGACATTGCAGCATCAGACTACCATTTCTTTCGTGCTCTGCAAAACCCCTTGTCAGGTAAAACCTTCTTTTGAGATGACAGTGAAAAATCCCGCTTGGGAAATCTTTAGCAGAAAAAGATCAGAAGTTCTTTGAAAATGGAACCATGAAATTGCCTGGAAAAGAGAAAATGGTTTTCTATTAAAATGATCATTACATTGCTGATTAAGGTTATTTATCTGTATAAAAAATTGTTTTTCTTTTTAACGGAAAAAGAACCGAAAGTAGTTTTTGGACAACACACATTTACTAAAGAAACATTTGATAATTATTATGGAGTGAATTGAGCGTTTTAAAATAAGTTGATAAATCAGGACACATTCAGCTATGTTTCAATTCTGTGTACTACTAAAGATTCTGAAATTTAACCTCGTTACAATAATAGTCTTACACGTAATTATGCATTTTAGCATCGAAACTCAGAATACGTCATAAGGTACATTTTCTGGAACAAATTTCATGCTGGTTAAAACAACTAAAAATCCACCGCACTAAAATAAATTATGAATGAACTAAACAGATAATCAACTAAGATTCTTATATTGCTACAGAATCTTGTATTTATGGTGCGTTTAGCTCTAAAAGCAGGATTTCTGTATATTTCGTTTGGCTATTGATACAACGCCTCCTGAACTGATAAATAATTATCAAATTATCTTAATTATCAATCTTATATCGTATAGTTGAAAATAGATTTCGATTGAAGTCACGTGCTAAATAAGGCAGGCGAAACATCACATACATATAAATGACAGCACTTTATTTAATTACAATGGGTCATAAGAAATATCAATTAAATAACTTCGATGTGACATAATGTTTTACAAAGATGGAGAGAGAGAGATATTTATTGAGGGATAAGCGTACTCACAGGTGGTTCTTTATGTTTTGTGTCCGCTAATGTGAGTTCGACCGCCTTCCGGCTGCTGCGACTTCCGTTCTATTCGTGCGAGTCAAGATCTGCTCGAAAACCGGCTAGCGCCAAATCCGTTAACACCAAATTCGAAATGCGAGTACGCTCCCTAACACTATCATTGAATTCTTCCTGTTATTTAATATCTTTCTCTGTTGAATTACTTACCTTTACTAGTTATAATTGCCTGTGATTTTAGTATAGGGATTTGTTGCAACTGCGCAATCTTTCATTGAAAAGTTTTAAAATAATTTAACGCTAGTGCAGTTTTACTGTTAATTTCGTTCGTCTGTCTATGCCTTCTTTATGTATATTAATTTCTTATTTTGTGTTGAATTATTTACAATATATACGTTATTGTGTAATTAACCCTCAAACCGGCCCACCGGTCATTATGACCGGCAGCGATGGAACTAAGGGGTGGAACAGGAGTGGGGAGAGGCGTGAACGCTTAGCTGGCTTTGACATCCTCAGTCATTTCCTGGACAGCACATCAGGGTTTCACAAATGCTCACCATTTGCCAGTAAGTTGCAATTTTGTAAAAGTATGGCTGTCAAAATGACCGGTAGGTCTGTTATTGTCACTGAGCAATAACAGGCCTACCGGTCCTGATAGGGATTTCAGTGTTCTGTGCGATTTTTAAAGTATCCTGTGAAGCCTTGACATCACTCTTCTCTACCTTAATCACTGGCAGGCTATTTTTTCGAGCAATTATGTCTGAGAAACATTATGCAATTCTTTTAAGCGCCCTACGATTTGATGATGTAGATACCACATCAAAATGAATTAAATAAGAGATGAATTAAATGAATTAATGAATTAAATGAATTTAATTAATGAATGAATTAAATGAATTCATTAATGAATTAAATGAATTAAATGAATTTAATTAATGAATTTAATTAATTAAATAAGTGTAGATGATTTTCCCCCTCACTATTCATCACAATATAAATCAAACAACCTTGTGCACAATAGCAACATGCAGATCCATCGTAATAACGCAAAAATAACAGCTTTTTAGGCTTGGGGGTCAATTTGACCGATAGTCCTGATAGTGGCAACAAATTCATGGGCCGGATTGAGGGTTAATATTAGCATCGAAACCCAGAATACTTCATAAGGTACTTTTTCTGGTCAACATTTCATGCTGGTTAAAACAACTAAAAATCCACCGCACTAAAATAAATTCTGGATGAACTAAACAAATAATTAACTAAGATTCTGAAACATTTAATTCAAATTTTATGTGAATATTGAATCATAAAAAAATAATGGCATTGATTTCCAGAATTGAATCAGAAACGCATCGAAAATAAAGAATGTGGACTCGGCAATAATGCTTTGTTTATTCTGCAAACTATATGAATCGCCCACAATAAGCCAATCACTTTTCTAGTTTATTTTTAAACCCCGAAGTTTGGAAAAGGGCTGCCGCTTCAAAATTTCCTCCTCGTGATTTTGCTGATTCTGATGAGATGTTCCAATAAACGAAACTCACACGAAATATGAAAACTTAAAAGAGAGTGGAAAACGTTTTCTGGTTTTTCATTCTATTAAACGCGTCTGTGGTTAAACCTATAAAAATTAATGTACTGTTACATCAGGGATTCCCAAACATTTTATGTTTGCGGCACCCTCGGGAATGATATTAAAAACTTGAAGCACCCTTGTTAGAATTTCAACATTTAGAAAAAAAATTCAATATTAAATTAAAGTGGAATATTTATATACGTACATATAAAACAGTTCCGTAACTGACTGACTTACAGATAACGCACAGACCAAACCGCGGGACCTAAAGTGTTGAAATTTTGCATGGCGATTCTTCTTATAGTGTAGGGGTGCACTAAGAAAGATTTTTGAAAAATACCTCTTAGATTTTTTTAAAATTAAATTTTTAAGCTGTTTTTGTAACATTCTTTAAAGTTTTCGTTTAAAACAATAGTCTGATGGTTATAAAATTTATATCACAAGATAGATCATAAAAGTTCCTTTAAAATGAAATCTTTTTATAATCTTTACCTCCATTTTCTGATTTTTGGTGAATTTTTAAAGATTAATATTTATAATTTAATTTATTAAATGCTGATCACGTGGTTTCTTTTCTTTTTGTTAGAACAACTAATTGTTGCAACACTAATTTTGCATCACGTGCATAACAACGAAATAGACAAAAAAAATTCTTGCTAATGCGGTAGACGATTGGAAGTTATCCAAAAAAATATTAAAATTCAGTAAAAGAAATGCTCTTCAAACTGTGCTGTATTAACTGTACTATAATCTTTAGTATGTTTTATTGGATTTAATTTGAATATTTTCTTCTGTATTATTTTGTCTGTAAAAATATCCGTTACGATTTTTTTATAAACTAGGGGCATCTCCCCTAGGCTCTCTACTCTTGCTCCTCTGTTAGGGTCAAGGTCAAGGTATATTGAGTTTGTTGGAATGCGATGGTCTTACGACTTTACCTCCAGTAGCAAGATATGTACATCTGAAAATATGTGCTCAGCAGTAAAATAAAAATTAAGCCCTCTTCAGATAAGTAAAATTAAAAATATAATAAGAATTAAAAGAATAAAATTCAAATATTTAGAATAATTAAAGTAAAAATGAGTAATGAATAATTTAGTAAATGAATAATTTAGTAAAAATGAGCGTCCACTGGGGACTGTCGCATACGAGCAGCGCGCTCAAGCACAGCGCCAATCATGGCACACAAAGCTGAAGGAATAAGTTGCTAATAGCGAGATACATAGGGGGGATTCTCCGGCAATGCAAAAGCTTCCATCCATTTACTGTTGAAGGGAAATTACTGCGGAGGAGAATCACTGTTTGAGCTTTAAAATTCAATTAAAAATCGAAAATTTAAGATGTAGACTTGAAATGAGGTTTATATGAATAAGAAAGCTTTCGGCTTCCAAATGATGTAAATATTTTCTTTTTAAGATAAAAACTCGAGGAGCATCGATATTACATCCACATATGTGACGATATTTCTGGAAAAAGTGGGTTTAATATTTTTGATGAAAATATTAGTCTGTTTTAAATTATTTTTAAACAAATGAGGTCTTGTTTGAAGGGGAAATGTCTGTAGTCTTCGATTGTAAAAAGATCAAAATTCTACGATTAATGTTTGGCGAGTTATCGTAATCTGAACATGAAAAAGTCAATATTTTTCCACAAAACATAAAATGAAAAAAAAATTCCGACGAAGATGACAGATGTCTTACTTTCTTCCCCGCATTTTTCTGAATATATTGGTATCGGTCTCGACCCCATACCCGATCTCGACACCATGGTTTCGAAGGAGATAGCGTGACAAGTTTTTGACAGCGGCGGTGGTCGCGCCAGTTATTTTTTTTTACAATAGAGAGATACACTGCTCAAAAAAATTAGGGGAGCAAGCAAAGAAGTTAAGAAAACCATGCGAGACAGCCATGTATTGGCATAAAATGGATAGTACACGCGTATCAATGCGCAATACAGAAAAAAAGACGTAAAAAATTTGTAATTAAGCTTTAATTCTTCGAAAATATGGAAAAAACATGAAAAGATGATTTAGGGCAACAATTTGGTTACATGTAAACGACAAAAAAAAGTATTGTTTAGAAATGATGCAAGATTTTTAATATGGCGTGTGGTCTCCTCGAACAGCTAAGACTGCTGCACACCTGTTTTCCATGGATGCGATGATGTTATCGATAAGACTTTGGGGAATACTGTTCCACTCCTCAAGAAGTGCAATCTCCAAGTCTCGGAGAGTAAAAGGAGGCCTTGGTCTCGCAGCAATGCGTCCTCCGAGCATGTCCCAAATATGCTCGATTGGATTCAGATCAGGAGAGCACGCTGGCCATTCCATACGCTGTATTGTTTCAGCTTCAAGCATGTTCTCCACAAGACGAGCTGTATGCGGTCTGGCATTATCATGCTCGAAAACAAAGGAATCTCCAATGGCTGCAGCGTAAGGTATGATATGAGGTCTCAGTATCTCGTCTGCTTAGCTTCGGGCCGTCAAAGTACCATTCCGAATGATATGCAGGTCCGTACATCCACCTATGTTGATTCCACACCATACCATAAAACTAGCTCGTCTGTATTGTGACCTTTCACGAACGAATGTGGGGTTATTTCGAGTGCCCCTTTCCCTCCATACCAAAACACGTCGGGTGTCACACTCAAGACTGAATCGGGACTCGTCTGTAAACAGCACTGGGCTCCAATCATATTGCTTCCAATCTCGATGTTCAGCAGCCCACCTTCTTTGGGCCGCACGGTGGCGTGAGGTCAACGGAATGCAGACTATTGGACTACGTGCATAAAGACCTCCCTGATGAAGCCTATTACGTACTGTATGGCTGGACACCCTTCGTCTTGTTGCCAAGAGCAACTGTCGTTGCAGCTGAGTAGCATTGTCTGTTCTGTTTCGACGATCTGTTAACAGTATATACCGGTCGTCAGTTGTTGTAGTGGCGCGTGGCCGACCTTGCCCTGGTCGACGTCTAACATTCCCTGTTTCTTGGAATCGATTCCACAGCCTTGCAAAGACACTTCTGGCGATTCCAACAGCGTCCGCGACACTACGTTGTGTTTGCCCGGATTCAAGTTTTCCTATAATACGCCATTCCATGGATTCCGGTAAATCACGTTGTTGAGACATTTTCAAGTCACCTTTTCTCAAAAAGAATAACTGAGCAATCGAAATCCACAGTTAAGGCAGTGAAACAGACGTTTCTGCAGTATCCCGATTTCCTCCCTTATGTTCTTTTTCTGATTTTTGACGTCATGAACTTTTATTTGCATATGAAGTTTTCTTCTTCTGTTTCCTGCTAGGCTTTAAATTATGGATGATTTATTTTATGTTACTTATCGGTGTAAGTATTTGCGTAATTTCGTTAAAACCATGTGCTCCCCTAATTGTTTTGAGCAGTGTATATAAATTTTTTTGGCATTAATTGCATACATTGACCGTTGTATTTAATTTTAATGTACTCCGTAGCGAAGCACGGGTATTCAGCTAGCATTTCACAAACATGTTAAATTTTAAGTTCAAACAAATATTTACTCCATTTCTGATAATCTCCATTGCTATTCATTTATTGAAAGATATAAGTAACAAACACTAGAATAGGATACTTTAATACAGTTTCAAAAATAGCCATGGGATTCAGTACAGCATCACTCTGGAGGTCTGCAATGGATATCACTAAGATGAGTCTCGTTTTATTAATGCGAGACTTGCAAAGAATACCTAGAGCAGAGGTGGCCAACCGGTCAATCGCGATCGACCTGTCGATCTTCGACATGATTTTAGTCGATCGCGAGCCATAATTTCATAAATCTACTGACTATGTTAGTGATAAGCGGCTGATTTTCCATTTAAAAAATGAGAACTAGTCTATCGCCGAATAAAACATTATAGAAAAGTCTATCGCCAACTAAAAAAGTTGGCCTAGAGCACAAATGTTTGATATCGAGCCAGTTGTGGGCGGAGGGTAGCTAATTCATCCCCAGGAGCGAATGCATCGATCTGTGTCACAATCTGCCGGGCGAGAGAGTAATTAATTCAACTAAACAGTTTTTTAAGTGGGCCCTACAAATATTTTTTAACCCTCCCAAAAACCTCGCTGCTTCCCTGGCCATCTCCCCTTCCCAACTGGTGTACCGCGGAACTTGTCACCGCACCCTAAAGTGCCGCGGTACACCAGTTGGGAATCACTGTTTTACGTGGTAGGTTTAGATAAACTGCAAAATTATGGGGTAACCCAGGAAAAGGTAGCTGAATTCAGGAGAA
>OU015492.1:79915725-80060725 GCA_907164885.2 Dolomedes plantarius
CTGACGATGTATCCTTGCGCCTTCCATCTCCTCTTCTGAGATTTCTTCCCGTTCGAAAAAGGCACGCAGCGGAAGTATCGGGTTACAGATAGCGGAGGAGGCTATGAGAACTTGTTGCTAGGCAAAGGGTCATTTTTAGGGAAAGAAGGAAAACAATGAATATTTCTAAAACTTATACCATTTAAATAAAAAACCGCCAGCCAAAATCCATACCAGCCATTCACAAGGTTTATAAATAAGACTTATTAATGTATCAATATTTTTAACAATAAGGTATGACCTGTGATGATCTATTTCAAACTTAATTCTTCTCAATGTCAAAACATTTAGAGAAACTTGCGCACACTTCTCCAAATGCGATAACATTAATCAAATCAATTAATATTTGATCATCACAAGTTTAACCCTCAGATATATTTAGCAGAGGCTTAATAAATTTATTTATACAAAGCATAACCGTTACTAATATTTACTTACTTACTTACTTACTTTACTAATTTAATTATCTGAATACCCGATATTAATATAAACGTTAATTATTTCTAAACTATTAATTATCATCACAACATATATATATATATATGTATATATATATATATATATATATATACATACACACAGACAGAGAGAGAGAGGGGGGTGAATTTAGATAGATAGATTCTGAAATGGATAAACTGTATTTTCATTCACTAGTGATAAAATTAATATCCTTTGCTATAATTGTAGCATTGCAAGATCTTAATATTTTTTTCTTTAAAAGAAAACCCTGGGAGTGGTTTCCCATCTTGCTTACAAATGCCAAACACATCGAGAACGAGGTTATTTCTTCGCACGTGGAGGTGGAAAATAAATTTGAAGGAGGAGAAACCCACCAAAACACACTTCAAACGATATTTAAATAAAGGTTAATAAAACGCAAGCTGGAAAGACGTAACGAGAGCACTGCAAAGCTTTAATAGAGCTGCAAGAAAGAAAATAAACTCGCAGCTGCGTTTGACAGACAGACGTAAACGGGTTGATTTATTGCACGCTGATTGGTTAATATCTTCGAGGATAAGGAAATGCTATTAACCCCCGGCCGAAAAATACTCTAAAATTACTCAAAAAGCGATCGATTATTTCAAAAATAGAAAAGATCGCAGAAATGGAAAGCGCGCCGTTTCGGTTGTAGACAAAAATACCGAAATGAAAATCCATAAATCAGTGGTTCTCAACCAAGGGGGCACCACCCACACCCTCCTGTGTGGAAGAGTGAGCGATAGTCAGGCGCGGAAGGTTAGCAAACAATGTGTGTAAGGTGTATTTTAATACCGTTGCTTGTGTTTTCTAGGCCTAAGAGGGTGTAGCGTCTGCATGTCATGCAAATAGGTGGGGAGTGGGGGTTGGGGCTAGAATAGCAAGTTGAGAATGACTTCTATAAATAGACAGAAAATGTCGGATATTTTCACGAATTTATCTTTTACATCCATTCATCTAGGCTGGGTTATATCCAGTGACAGTCACTGTGACTTTAACGATAGCCAAGCAACAGAGCGAAAGGACTGCAGTGACTGTCACTTTAACCCCACAGGCGCGCTATTCTTTCCCAGAGAGTCGTCGGACCAGTACGACTAAAACAATGATTCTCAACCTTTTCATGTTTAGGTCCCTCTTAGGATGACACAGAGCGTCTCGATAGCTATTCATAAAGTATTTCTTTCAAAACTTTTTCGTTATCTTCCTAGATAAATTGGCTTACTAGTTATACATCTCTAAGCATCCTGAGAGATTATAATATTAAATTACACTCCTCAAAATCGCATTGCCCGAAGCAAAAGCAAGGCTATGTATTATGGAAAAGAAAATGACAAGCTAACATTACAATCGCTAAGCAGACATAATAGCGTTTTTTCTACCGTGCTGAAACTTGCAGTCTTGGTCGCAAGTGCTTTTTTATCGAATAAAAAGAGCTGCATCCAGTAATCCCAAATAAATTAAACGGATATTACTTTAGGATAATATGCACTCCCATAAAAAATTAAATTAAATTTTATAAAAACTTGCGAGAAAGGACACATTTTAAACTTCGGCCGCATGCATAATTCATTCTCTTCTTATCGGTGCGCGGATACACGTTTTGAACTTCACAGCGCACAAAAGGCGTTTTGTTGACGTTCCGTGGTGTTAAACTGCTTTCTTTCTCTCCTTTTTCTGTTCCTGAAAAGCCATTTTTAATGCACTACCCCCCCCCCCCATATGCAAAGTTCCGACTCTTTCCCCAAACTTTCCGTTTTATCTTAATTGCACTTTTTCCGCGGCTTTTCTTGTCTTTTATACATTCAGAAAGTTTCGCTACCTCATCTTTCAGCTCTCCTTTTGCGAAATTACTATTTGATCCATGAAGAAAACTTTTGTAATAAGTTTGAATACACGGCAAATACACGTATATTAACTTTACTTGTGTTCCCGTTTCTTGGTCGTTTCAAAAGTACCTAAAAGTAATTTATTTCAAAGTTACATGTAGGGATAGGAAAATATTTGATTATTTCTGTAACCTCTTTGTGCCTCCATATCAAAGGATCTTTCTATAAAATAAATATTAAGAAGAATTTTCTCAAATTTGAAAGTTAGTTTTTAGTCAATCGTTTATAATTTTCATTAGTCAGCAGCGTTTTGTATTGAGATACAAAACGTTACTGACTAATGGAGCATCCACTTTAAGATCGCCTATACGTTAAAATGACTGTTTTGGTGAAAATTTCAAAATGTTTCTATTGTTTCATTACTAAATCGTAATTGAAAAATTACGATTAATTGAAATACGTAATTGAAATTAAATCGTAATTGAATCGTAAAAGCAGTCTTTTACGATTCTAAAACTGCTTTACTTTTTTTCGTACGGTTATTGGAAGAAAAGTTAATAAAGCAGAAGTGATGCCTAGAATACCGGAGGTAAAATCTTTAAATGCACTTTTTATGAAACTCAGTTATTTTTGTATAGAATCTTCATTACTTAAAAAGTTTTCAATATATTTCGATAAAATTTTACAACAGTGATTGACACATTACTAACTATGTTTTGAACTGAAAGCTAAGCTGCTGTGTTAATATTTTTTACACTTACCTCTACATAGAAAAAAATTATGTTTTTAAAAATCTTTCTACCTATTTTGATATATTTCCGTGATTTTCGAAAATATTTTATGAAACGTTTAGCGCATTGCCCATTAAAAATTTTGCTAGATATTAATGAAAATTTATTTGAAATCCCTATTTTTAAAATTTTATGAAAAGTTACTAGAAATATTTTTTTCATGATTTTCTATCACATTTTAACTAAAAGCTTACGTATTTAATCAGCAATGTATATTTTTTAAAAAAAGTGCTCTGAACGTAAGCATAAAACCTGAAAGCACAATATAACTGTTAATTTTAAGAGAAATGGGGCAACTAGCCTCTTATAATACCCGTTTCCTGAATAATAACTGAAAATAATTTCTATATAGCACTGAAAAATAATTGAAATGTTTCAAAATTTTTCGTAAATCAAGAGTCGCAGTCAGTTATTCCTCATTACTTTGATGCGTAACTTCACTATCGGGTAATTCATTACAATATCCTAAAAATGCGCCAACAATTTTCTTCCTATTTCCCCGGTTTAGATTCCCGTGTCTACATTTTTTTTATTTCTGTAGATAAACAGATTTATAAATCAAACTTGATCTCCACTGGGTCTATCCTAGATAGGCAAACCCCGTACTGACATTTCGACGTTCCACTTTCTATAAATATCTCGTTTCTCACGTACATCATCCCTCCTATTTGGAGTGAATGGGCTGAGAGAGAATTTGGCGATATATTTGTGAACTGAGCCAAAACCTGTTTGAATCAAACAGAGAACATTAAAGTAGTTATTTACAAAGGTGAACAATTCTTTATTATTTTCTGTTTGCTTCAATTTAACGATATAGTTTTGAAGTGAGCCAAAACCTCTTTATAGCAAATAGTAAATAATAGGGTAATTATTTACAAAAGGTATCTTGGTATAAAACGCCATTTTAAAAAATAGGATCGGGACTTAACTTCTAAGCCACTTAAATAAAACAATTTCCCAGTATTACACAACATTCAAGTCTAAAATCGAGATAAATAATATCGAATTTAAAATTTAAGTCTCTCTTTAGAAATACTCTCTGGGTCAAGCTGTTAACAGCATGCAACACATTTCGTTTATTGCTCCATGAACCATGAGATGTAAAAGCTTCGTTTCTCCTTTAGGAACATCTTGAAGAAATTTGTTTCAGACACAATGCAGGAAGAACATATAGTTTTGAATTTCGAATACGTTCTTTCAATTGCTTTTATCCCGTCCATTTTCTGATGAAAATGGAATAGGTGTTGCAGAAAGTAGATAAAATCGATTCAAACAGAGGGGTTATTCGATACATTTAAATTCTAACTGAAATATGGTTATACTTTCTTTTAGCCTATGGCTAAATATGGTTAAATATGGTTATATATCCATGATTCGTTTGTAATTATTACATAAAATGTGAAGGAAGCTTCATTTTTTAATTTACTTTAATGCATGAAATACAAATGGAAAACGTTTGAATGCGTAATTTTTGTAGTGAATATTCCTGATACAAATTGACGCTTTAAAGAGGGGCTGTTTTCGATAATTTCGGGAACTGCACGGACGCCTTCGAAAGTCACATAGCATATGTAGGGATCATCAGATTTTAATAATAAGTTATAGATATTAATAATAAGTTATTTTATAAATATAAATTAAAAAAATTTTTAGTTATGCCCACCGTTACCAGCCATTTCAGGAAATTGGCCTCGTCTCATGTATTTTTTAAAAGTTGAATGGGAACTAACAATATAATTGAAAGAAAGCCAAGAGCTGTTTGGAAATGCATCGCACATGTGTTGCGACGATTTTTTTTTGTTTTATTTATTTTTGTAAAGGCTTTTGCGGTCCCTCTTCTTGCCCATACAGTGAGCTCCCGATTCCTTGAACGTTTTGTTCAGGTGGCTTTGTCTCATTATGTGGTGGATCGGACACCTGGCCATTATTAATTTTTCTTGATGGCCCCCGATTGTGGGTGCTGGCTTTAGGGGACTTTCTGCTATTTTGGCAAAGCTAGCATTTCCGGTTCTTGTGTCTGAATTAGGGGTATGAGGTGTTGGCCTCCGATTTTTGGCAAGTTTTGTTTTTAGTTGGCGTTTTCCTGGAGACACACTGTCGTGTCTGCCGTGTCAACCCCTTGTGTTTTGTCCCTGTACTTTCCTCTGAAGAAAGCAGGGGGGTAGGGCAATGACCCCGGCTTGATAAGGGTTTCGTGTGGTGTTCGAAGACGAGGTCCCGGGCAGATGGCAGGGGAGGTTAGATGCTGTTTGTTGCCCACGCGAGGAAGGCGTGCGGTGTTTTTAGGGGTCTGCTGATGTTTGCTCGTAGGGAGCGTTGCAGTCCAGAGCAGTGCGTGGGTGTATAGACCCCAGAGAAAGCGCTGGCGTTTTGTTGTTTGATAGCAGTCATAGGGAGATGAAGTAGTTAATTGTATATAGTAGTGTAAAATAAGTTCTGTGGATAACTGAGTGTAGTGATTGTGGTTGTGAGAGAAAATAAAAACTTTTGAATATTCACTGCTGTGGTGCTGAACTTTATACTGTGAAAATTTACTTGTGTATCTTTGAAAACGTCTTGACAAACGAACCAAAGTGAACCCGTGGAAGTGAAGGGGTTCGACACACACTTTTTCTGGCGACCTGTACCTCATAACGGCAGAATTTTTCAGTTTATTACCCACTTTCACAGGCTAATGAAATCTGTGCTAACCGTTTCGCAATTATTTGTCTCAATGCATCCAGTTGTAAGCGAACCCTTTTTGCGATTCTATGTATTGGTATATCCGATAAAGGTTCCATTAAAACAAAGACAACGTAGTGGTATTTTGTTGCTCCGGTGTCCTTTTTATCACTCGAGGGAAGAGGAGATATTTCCCGCAGACAGCCACAACACAACGCTATAAGAGGGAGAAAACGTCATCGTAACACATGAGCTAGTTTAAAGCGCTTGACTCCCAGAAAGCGAAGTCAACTCCTCGCTTGTAAAACAGCCATCCTTAAATGAACTCTGGCCCCCATTTTGAAAAAAATGTTAATTAGCAATCATTTCATCTCATTTTTTTATGAAATCATAGAAAAAAGATATAAACATCTTTTCGAGCAACCCAATTTGTCTCAAAATACCTTCCCGTGTGGGAAAATTTAGGAGTAATGATACCAAACTAGATTATTTGTAACCTCTTACTACAAATTTTTCGACAATTCACTTTTTCATGCAAAAGAAACTGGAGATTTATGACCGCAATATTTGGGTGTACAGTTAACACTAGAAGTACCGATCATTAGGAGCCTATTTCTACCAAAGTTAAAACCAACCAGCTTGGCACCTTCAGTGTTGAAGGAGATCTGAGAAACAAATTCAAACTATATAGGATCCCTGACTAGAGACCCTAACTTTCACTTGAATAAGTGAAAGTTACTCACTCCAAACTCAGTACTGCTATCAATCATTTTCAATGCTTTCTTGCCATCGATATCCTACTTGTTGATATGTAGCATTTAACCATTTTCAATTCAAACTTAATACCTAGAAAATGCACATCGATATTTTCTGAAAAAATATCATTAAAATTAACAGTAAAGTACCGGGAATTTAGATGTTACTATTCAAGCATTATTTGTACGGCGGAACGTTTAAGAAAAATTGGACGTTGATACCTCCGTAAATGTCGAAGCTCAACGCATATTCACAATTTGGGATCAAAACATTGATCCAGGGATGGTCAAAGAGCATATGCGGGCTGGAAGTTCAAATACTGGGGAAAACTATCTCGAAAATGGGAGAGTTGTAGTTATTTACACTACGTGATAAAATAAATCTACTGGAAATAAGATTTCAAGCAGAGGAAAATTTCTGCTGCTTTTGGTTAATCATAAACAACGGAATGACTGACGGGGTAACAACGAAACTGGGCACAGAAGACTACTTAGCCAAAAAAAAAACACTCAATTACGGGGGCCTCAGAAACTTTCCCCAATCCTTGGCAATAAGTTTTTGAAAAGGATGTCCAAGTAAAGTTTAGAACTCTGTGACCTTAAAGTATTCATGTGTTTTTCTACCAAAGACATCCACTGTAGCGTGTATTGCATGCGTATGCGTATGGCATGACCGTTTTTCTAACACGTAACCATGCCATACGCATGCTGATGGAACTTGGGTCCTTTTCTTCGGAAAATTTATAAATGTGTATCGCTTTTAGTCAAAACCAAAGAACCAGTGGGTTTGTAGAAAGCGAGCCTCGGCATAACATTGTGTCCTAGAAAGTCATATGAAGGAAAACTAGCTACTTGCGAAACCAACAAAACGAAAATGTTGGAGCAATGTCTCAATAAACATGCCCTAAGAAGTATGATTGGCTCTTTGCAAGTACAGAAAACCCGAATACCAATCAATCGTCTAGAAATAGGAGCTATATAGGACCCCTATCTAAAATAAAGAATAGCTCCTACTCAGAACCTGCTCAATCCGGAACATTTATCGGTAATCCAGCCTGCAAAATTACTCCGAAGCAAACGCAAGTAGATAAACTATGCACGATGTGCCTATGCAACCTGTGGCCTGTGACAAATTCGACTCATCGGGATTACCTGAACGGAGATCTAGGAAGATGCACAAAATTCTTACACCCAACTTTAGCTTGACAGTCTTTTCTTAGGTCTATTTATACAGATATATAACGGATCATTGTGCAATAGAGACCCGTAATAATGAATATTAAAATCACTGGTTGCTGATAATTATGAAAATCCCATAAAACATTAATGTATTCATTTCAATAAAATTGGGAAATAAGTCACGCTGTACAAAAATTCATAAATCTCGCTGAATCTTTCCAAATTATGTAAAAAGAGCAAAATCCCACCCTAATAAAAAGGGAAACATTTCTTCCGCTATGCGTTTACATAATTGAAATCTTCCTCGATTTGTATTAATAAATTATTTCGTAAATCTGCCTTTAACAAAGGATTTTGTATCTCTGTTACGCTTTCGGAAATGAAATTCACAAACAGAATCAAATATGTGTTAACGACTAAGCACAATTTACCGATGGGATTAAGAATTCTTTTTTCATCCGATGGCTTCAATTTAAATAAATTTGTCCGTGGCTTTGTGTCAATAGACAGTCGTTTCATTGCAGCGTTACATTAAGTTCGTGTATAAAGATAACGTCGCAATTTTTATCTTTTTAAGAATGAGTAATATTTATTCAGGATCTTTAGCCATTTAAGCTCGTTTGGGAAAAGCCCAATCATACAGTGCGATGCCGGATTCATTACGGGTGATATGGTAATGTGATATCAGAATGAAATTATAATTAATATGCATTAGTTATTTAGCAAAAACTGGATAAAATCTTAATTATGAAGGTAAATGTGGCAATTAATATAATCCTCAAAATGTATCTCTGAAACAAGACACAGACATACTGCTAGCGTGACCTCTCTTACAGTCTACAGAGTGTGTGAACACATCCGTTGGAGAAAAATCCTTTACAGCCCACGTAAGAGATCTAGAAAGCAAACTTTTAGGTAAAGGGAAGTAATTATAATTTCGCTGTTCTACAATAATAAGAACGAATGGACTTCCCTTTTATCGGTTTAGGAAATTCCAGCAAATATAAGCAGAGAAAAGCCTCTACAATATCGTGCCAAGTTTTAAGTACACTTTATAAATAGGTTATTTTGCACATTATACCCTACGTGTCACGGGCTGTTTTGGACCTTTGAACACTATCTAGATAAATTTTAATTGAAAACGAATTTATAATTATTTTTCACATATACAGATCACGAGTCCTATTATTTATAATTCACAGTCATATAAGTATCACAGTCAATATAATATCACAATCAATATAATATCACAGTCATATAATATCACAGCCATATAAGTATTAAATTTAATACGTTTTACCCTTTTCATAAGTCACAGTCATTTCAGAGTTAATTATTTATGAATAAGGTTATTGCTCACGGTCTTTTCAACTTTATCTATATATAAGTCAGTTATTTATTAGTCACAGTCATTTTGGCGTTAAAATTAATACGTTATATAATTTTACTAGTTTATAATATTTAATATAGTGTGTAAAGTGTTATTTCAATTTTTCTTTACTGCCGCGGTCCCTTAACAATTTTATCCAAGTACAACCAGGGTCTTGTTTTGTTTGTTTTCTTGTACCTTTTTTGCTGTTTTTGTTTATTGCTTGCCATTGGAAATAAATAATTTTTGGAACGAAGTTCTTTTACGAGGCTAACATTCGAGTGAACTGGCAGGAATCATCACGTAACGAAAAAGCGTTATGTCCCCTTCATAAGAGCTTTCTCTCAAGGACTCTGTGGCTGAATGGTTTTCGCATCGGAATGGTTCGGATCGGAGGTCCCCGGTTCAAATCCCCGCACAAGCGCTACGGGCAATTTTAAAATCCTTCACTGTATCAAATTTGATGCATAAGTTATTTTTCCACTTTATATTCAAAAGCAATATTTTTATCCACTTGTGCAACTTGTAATAATTTTGAAACATCATAGCACAGTTTTTAATCACTGTTAGTTACATTTTCGTAGAATAGATGGCAGCAGGAATACAACTGAGATCTCAGTAAAAGATAGCCGTTCAATTCATACCAGACCTGCCTTAGTATTTGCTATATTTTCAGTATTTTAAAGTCAGTTTACATCTTTGAAAGTTTTATAAATACATTTTAGAGGTACGTAGCTTTTATAATTATTAAAAAAATACTTCTTTAATCTTTTATAAAAAATTCAAGTATGATTTCAATTTTATGTATCAAAAATGATACATGGTGTGCTTACGCCATTTTTTATGGAAATGGCGGGAAGAAAGTTTTTTACATAGAAAGAAATTGAGGAACTTATGAACAGATAGTGGAGTGATCATAGTGAAGATGGATCTGATTCAGAAAGCGATGGCAGCACAGGTGATCCTAATTATACGTAAATCAAACAAAGTTTGTGATGAAATTTTTGATGGTAGTAGTGATTTGGAAGATGAGGTATCATTACTTGATAATAGCGATGATCTTGATCTGCCTAATGATGGGAACATGCCAAAAACTAATAGAAATAATACAGGGAGAACAAAGCCTGCAATCAACTGGAAGAAAACTAATTTGCTTCTAAATGATGATCAAATTTTATTCCGAGGTGTCGAGAATCTCGCTCCTGAAATTATGAATTTAAACGCACCTCTAAATTTTTTTAGTTATCTTTTTACAGAAGATTTGATTGATCATATAGTTCAAGAAACAAATTTATTCAGTGTGCAAAAAAAACCCAGAAAAGTGTGTCAATGTAACGAATTTAGAAATTAAACAATACATTGGTATTTGTATAATGATGTCTATTGTACATGTACCAAACACTAGGTCATATTGATCACCTGCCATAGGCAATGCTATAATAAAAGAATGTATGTCATTAAAACGCTTTGAAAAGATAAGAGAATTTCTACATTTTAATGACAACAGTAAACAACCACCACATGATGACCCTCAGCATGATCGTTTATATAAACTTCGACCAGTTGTAAATGCTTTACTTGAAAGATTTTATACTATCCCTATGGAATCCCGTCTTTCTGTTTAAACTTATTTATTGTTTGTTATTGCTTTAATTCACACGGGATTTATATTGTGTCATTGATTTATTTTTGTTGGTGATTAAATAATAAAATTAATCCAATTAAAAATTATGCTAGGTAACATCTAAATCAAAATAATTAATTTATGTATTAAAATTTTTAATTTTAATAAAAATAATTAATTTATATATTAAAATTTTGAATTTTAATAAAATAGAGAATTGGTTGAATAAAAGAGGGCTGCTCTTTTTGGCGTGCCAAAAATACACTAATATAATCAATAGAAATCTACATATTAAATCCCGTTTAGAGTTGAAAAAATAACGTAAGGAACTTCTTTCCTGACGGGGGTCCCCCGACAGCACAATTTTTTTTCTAAAAGTAAACCCGGCGTAAAGTACAAAAAAGAGCTACGAAATGGCTCTGGCTGAACACAAACACTCTAACACTCCAGCCGCGGAGCATTCTCAGAGTAAATATAAAGCGCCAATATTCAAAGATACGAGAATATTTGCAAAATCTACAAGACTACTTCTATTCTATCTACTTCTATTTGTGGGTGGAAAGCAGGTGTAACTTTCCGCCAGAACTCCGGAGAGTTGAATGCTGAAACAATGAGTTTGTGGATCAGGGTGCATCACATTTTAAACTTAAATTTATACAATGATGAGACCTTGTGACTCAGAGGTTAGTATCGAGACAAATCGCCACTGTTATATACTTCCATTGTATTTCTACCGAGTTCATTCAGTCCTGATGCTTTATGAAATCCTCCTGTGCGTGCACATACGAAATGCAGAAATTTAAATGATCAGTTCTCTATAACATTTAACTAATTTAACCATATATATATATATATATATATATATATGTGTGTGTGTGTGTGTGTGTGTGTATTGTAGCGTAACGATATTTAGTTAATATAATTCTCTGAAACTTTTTAAAAATTACTACTATTGAATTCATAACTAAAAAAGACAGAGTCCTAATTAAAATGCAAAGGACAATTTTAAACAGAAACTTAACAATGAAATTTATTTACAAAAATAAATTAACATTAAAGGGTACAACATAATTAGTTAATTTAAGTGCAGATTCACAATACGGGCTCCGGGACCCAAGATCTTAAACAAGAGCTCCTAAAAAACACGTCTGTTCGGCTGGATGTTACGTGCCGATCTCTCTCAAAAATACCCCGTCTCTCCCCCTCGGCTTGAAACTCCGGGGTCCGTCTTCTTAAAAATAGTTTTCTCACAACCGGGTGGACCAGCAGATTATCAGCTGACAGCTCTTCTTACCGCCGAAACTTTATTACATTCCAGTCAAAATCGCATAGAGCTATCGCTAGGAAAGACAGCTTTACGATGGTGATAGTAGACGCTTTCTGTTTTTCCAAACAGTTACCCAAACAACTTGTTAGAGAAACCGCTATCCTGGGATTAACCTTCTGGTCAAAAACTCTGGCTGCATTTGCCGGAATCGTTTTTTAATCCCCACGTGTTCAAAAACGGTGGTAACTGGCAAAAATACCCCGATAAACACAGAGCTGTGTGTCGTGCACCCTGTGAGGTCTTGGGAAAAATAACCCCATACTTCCATTACGCTACAGTATATGTATATGTATGTATATGTATATGTATATACATATATATATATATATATATATATATATATATATATATATATATATATATATATATATATATATATATATATATATCATTCGCTTTAGTACTGTATGTGCTTATAGAAAAGTTTTATATTTTATTCCTTGAGCCAATTTTTCCAAATTTGTGTAAAATTAATATAGATTCATCTTTTATTTTTGTTTAATTCCATATGGTTTTAAACCAGCTAGGTCACCTACTACACCGGAGAAGGAGTGTGGACTTCGAAATCAATACCGGGATATCAATAAAGTTAATGGACGCACGTCATCAGAAATGATATCTATTTTCTCTAATCCCTGATTCATAGCTCGCGTCAGTCATAGCAGTTGATCTTTCAGTCCCGCCTATTGTCTTACAATCGACAAAAGGTTTTTCTGCTCAGGATGTCAGCAAATCGTCATTCTAGCCCACCGGTTCTCAACCTGTGGTACACATAACTCTGAAGGTACTGACTCTGAAGGTACTGATTGAACTGTTCAGGAGTACGCGGGACATTTTTGCCGAACTACAGGTGAAAAAACTAGCTTCTTGTAGTAAAAAAGTAAAACAGTTTCGGAATGGATTGACATCCCCCACACACAAATATACATGTATATGTGTGTGAGTATGTAGTATATTATCTATATATATAAAACAGTTCCGTAACTGACTCATTCATTCATTCATTCACTGACTGACTGACATACAACACACAGACCAAACCGCTGGACCTAAAGGGCTGAAATTTTGCATGGCGATTCTTCTAATAGTGTAGGGGTGCACTAAGAAAGATTTTTCAAAAATTCTTCTTAGATTTTTTTAAATTAAATTTTTAAGCTGTTAATTAAATTTTTAAGCATTTAAAATAATACATTGAGGGTTATAAAATTTATATCACGAGAAAGATCATAAAATTTCCTTTAAAATGAAATCTTTTTCGAATCTTTACCTCCATTTCCTGATTTTTGGTGAATTTTTAAAGATTAATTTTTAGAATTTAATTTATTAAATGCTGATCACGTGATTTCTTTTTCTGGTACTTTAAATAAATTTATCGTCACGTGCATAACAACTAAATAAACAAAAAATATATTTTTTTCCTTGCTAATGCGGCAGACGATTGGACATTATCCAAAACAATATTAAAATACAGTAAAAGAAATGTTCTAAAAACTGTACTATATTAACTGTACTATATTCTTTAGTATTCTTTATATTAGATTTAATTTTAATATTTTCTTCTACATTATTTTGTCTATAAAATTATCCTTTACGATTTTCTTATAAATATATATATATATATATATATATATATATTTTACATCAATTGTATACATTGATCGTCGTATTTATCATATAATATATATTTATATTTGGCATGAATTGCATACATTGACCGTTGTATTTAATTTGAATGTACTCCGTAGCGAAGTACGGGTTTTCAGCTAGTGTATACATATGCATACATAATATAATTATACATGAATATGCATATACTGATTAGTTTAGCTTTGTTTGCATTGTTGGACTCTAGCTATATTTTTATCTGTCCATACAAGAGGTAAGCCAGTGACACACCTATTTTCAGGGTATGCGCGAGGTGTTAAAGTTTGAAAACCGCAGTTCTAGTCATAAATCTAATTGTGATTCGACCCGTACAGAACGCAGTGTTCGCAAATTGAAAACCGCCTGACAACGGATCCAAAGTCACTCTGAATAATAAAATGCAAGTCGAAACAGCTACAGAAAACGCCGAATCATCATTCATCATTTAAACTGCCACGATTTATTTCCATTGTATGAGTGGAATGTTAATCGTAATTAGCTTTTGGGATAAATTATATGAACCACAGATCGAACATTTGGATGCGTTCTGTAATAAATAAAATAGTATTGAGAGAATTAAAATTCTATTTTGTGTATCAAAAATAATCTTTTAATTATGCGTCATGGACAAGCCTTTAAAGCTGTTGTGTACTAACCCTATTGGATTCGCTCACCACAATGTTAAAATGTGGAGAAAATGTGTCTGCTATTGACAGCTACATAAATGCTAATAATCCAATAAAAGTAGTATATTCAGAGAGCCTGAACATTTCTGTTCCTTGCAACAGGATTCTTTCTATAAATTGCGTTCACCAAAGGAATTGATTAGCGTTAAAAACCCACTACACCAGATATTTTTCCCCAAAAAATTTAAATTTTAAAATATAATTTACGTTAAAAAAACGAAAAATGCTCCAAGGTGTAAAATTTCTTTCTCTATTAGGGAGTACAATTTCTATTTTAAAAAGTCCTTAAATCCAAGTCAGCAATCCTTGGACCCATTTAATCCATAGGATAACATTGAGGTAAGTGAATCCAATAGGGTTAATACACAGCAGCCTTAAAGCGTACTAACGAATGAACACGAAGAATTTAGGTGGAGATTCCATGAAAGTGAACAAAATCCTTTATTCCTTGGTTTTGAAAACGTATCGACCCTTTGAAATAAAAAAAAATGGACCAATGGTCCATGGGTAGTTTTGAAATCATGAGGATGCGTGTTTCAAGTTTCATTTTGCTCCGGAATGAATAGCAGTGTTACGAAATGAAATAAGCATATTATATATTTATATTAAAAGCAAAACTTATTTTGCAGTATTCTTAAAGCGGGCATACATACAGCGAACGACGGCGAGCGCAGGGTCACGAAGAGACTGAGTCCAATTTCAACGAACCCTTTCGGCGTTCGGTTTGATATTTGATTGGTCGTTCATAAGAACAAACCGATGGTTGCGCAGCAGTTCGTTCATTTTCGCGAAGTGAGTGGTTGCGGTAAGTACTCCGTTCCGTAATCTATTACACAATTGAATTTCCGATAAGGAACGACGACATGAACCCCCCCCCCCCCTGCTCGAAATGGAATTTAGGAGAAAAAAGTAAAAAAATTCCGAACCGAACTGCGGGATCTGTACACAACAGGCGAACGACGGCTCACGAATAATCAAGTACTTCCTTCGATGGACCAAACCCCGGCAAAGACAGAGAAACGAGATCGGTCTTGTTCGTCACTACGTATACATGGAGCGAACAAAGTCGTTCGTGAGCCTTCCTTTGTTTTAGTATACTCGTCTTAACAGTGTTTTGGTATCCGAGTATCAAAATTGATCTTTATTAAGCCCTTTTACTACAAACAATGGGATCACTAGGCTATGTCAAAACTTGTAACAACGCACATCTATTTGAAATTCAAATGATTTATTTCTCAGAAACCCTGACATCTACGAAAGCTCTGCCAGCCTTTATATAAAATAAACAAAAATTAATGTGAAACAAACATCGCGTAAAGAAAGACCATATATCTTCCTAGACTAAATTTTCATTAACAACAACAACCAAAAAACAGCAGACCTCAAGTCTTTCAAGCTCTTAAAAGCACCCCGCTCTCAACCTAATTATGACTGAGATTTTTGGGGAAGAAAGCCGTAAAACATTTTACACGTTCAAAAACTCCCTTCCGGGAAAAAAAAGTTATTAAAAATTCATTCCGGACTGATAATGCAAGAATTACAATATTGATTAAAAAGTCGGCTCCCTCTTCTTCTTTCGCCCCATGCAATTTTTCAGAGCCGTTTACACTGATTCTGAACGACGAAATGACGTGGCTCGGTGTTCGTCAGAAAAAAAAAGTGTGTTACCGGCCGTTTTAAAACAAGGTTCTTTTAAAGTAAAAAGAGCTCAAAAGGTTTTTAACATATTTATCATGCGTGGAGAGGATGGAACCGCCCCGAAATGGTAGATCGAGAAATAACAGGGAAAGAAGCAAAAAATTTTAAAACTAAGATTTTAGTAGCTCTAAAAATAGGACGTTTTTTGCGTTCAAACATTTTTTTTTTTGCTAATGTCCCTGGGGGATGACGACATTACACCCCAATCCGGTGTACATATGAATACAAGAAATAGAAACAGAAAAATGACACAATCACAGAAGAATTTTATTGACAAACGATGACACCGGCGATGGAAGATGGTTTGCAGCTCCCCTTTCTAGACGCGGCTCCATTTGCAGGCGGAAGACTGACCGGTTCCCTAGAATACCGCCAAGTCTTATGCAGGAATCGAACCCGCACCCCCGGCGTGGCAGGCTGATGCCTTAACCACTTAGCCACTGGGCGACGCGCTCAAACATAATCTTTAGTAGTGGTTCTCAACCTGGGAAGCAAGCCCCCTGGGAAAGAGTAGGTGATATTTAGGAGGGGGGGGGGGGCGAATGGTTAGAAAAAAAAACGCAGAACGAATTTTCCTAGCGTTACTTCCGTTTTTTAGGCCTGGAGGGGGGGCAGTGTCTGAGGGTCATCGGAAAGGGGGGGGGGGGAGGTAGTTAAAAAAAGTTGAGAATCACTGATGTAGAGTGTCATCCACTGGAATACTGGATACATGAGTATTAGGCAATGTTTTAAAGTAATTTTCACGCACACTGTGATATCCATTGGACATCCTGTTACGGCTAAAACACTGATTCTTAAAATTTACAGCGTCTTTTACCCTATTGATAATCTGGGAAATCTATGAACCACTCCATCTGATAGTAAACACCCATCAAATTAGTTTCAAACAAAAAAGATTCGGAAATGTCATAAAGCAACAAATACTTTTGAAAAATCTAATACCATTAGAATGAGTAGCATAGGCATAAAATCAAATACAAAGGATTTCCAAAAACGTCAGTATATGACAAAAACAAATGTGAAGTTTAAGAATGTATTTATACCTTACTGACGTATTACGAACTGAATGACTATTTTAAATCAAATTTAAAGTTTATGATGAAGAATTATTACAATGATGTCGGATAAACCGGATTTTTTATAAAATTTTAATTTGATAAAGATTGCAATAAAGTTCAGTCCATTCGACTTTAAGTCAGATTTACAGAAGATCAGTCAAAACTGTTTTCCCGTGACATTAGGATCATCTTTGCACGGTCACGATGCCTTGCGATAGGTTGTTAATGAATTTCCGTTAAAATAAATAAATAAATAACAGTTTTCGGGCTTTTTAACGATCCCAGAACTTAACTTTTTTCCTCCCTTCTCGGATAAAACAAGTAGTTAACGAGGTGCGATAGGCCATCCATCAGGATGTTAATGATACCAATCCCCGATCGCGATGTATACGCAAATAATAAACCCATGATTGGGGGCCCATGAAAACTTAATTAAGAAGTCCTTTGTATCTCTTTACTTTCAATCGTTATTCTTCCCCGCAGTTAATGAGGGAAGTCAGATCACATTCTAATTTGTGGTTATGTTTTTGTTTTGTTTTTTAACCAAATGAGAACGTTTCGTGAAAATTCCAGTATGTTATCGAGAGCATTGTTTCGAAATCATCCCCATAAGTGTGGTACTTTCTTTTCGAAATAAAACATAGAATAAAACTTCTTTTACATTAACCATTTAACTAACTGCTGGGTTTTTATTTCAAAGTATTGGTTAAATAAATGTCAGGTTTTTTATATCTGCTTTTTTATCTTTATAGGCAAGGGTCGCATACATTAAAGAAGTTTGATTACATTCTTCCCAAAAATGAACACATTATCATCCATTTAAAACTATAAAGCTAATATATTTCTGTATGTTCTCATTTGGATATTCCAGCGCCTCTTACATATACTGAACTGTATTCTAAACATAACTGTCTTGTACGGTCTGCATTCGCCATCCCCCGTGCACCATTGGTACCAGGGTAATCGCCCCGGTGGTTCTCTGTCCATCCGGTGTAGCAGACAGGAGCAAACTACAATAACCTGCTTTCGTAGTGCATGGCCACCTCAGAACTTTGACTTATACCGACAAAGAAAGTGTGTTTCCAACTTGTACCAAATGTCCCAAATGCCATGCTACTCTGGATCATATCCTTCTGTGCTTGGGACTTGAAAAAGAAGATCTTCTGGAGCGACCATTGTGGGTCATTAACTTCTTGAGAGTGTGCGGTATCATGTACCTAATCTAGCTCTGTGGGTAACAGGGATCAGCAACAACAACAACAACATGTTCTCATTTACGTACTACCACGGAAAGCAGGAAAAATATACTACCCTGAACGGTATATAGGAATTATATTAAGATGCAAAAACATTCTGGAATTGAATATTAAGACATGTAAAGTAAAATATACTCCCCTTTTGCATCTGTTACAAGTACTTTATGTTGCTGCTGTTTCTAATGCCTCCTAGCCGGATGTAAATCCAGACCCGGTTCATATAGGCTAGCGAGCTGAGCGGTGCGGATCCGGTTTATAATGGCACCACAAGGGTCGAAATCCGAGTTAGCCAGGTGCCACCTCAATTTTGACCGAACACTCTCAGGGGTAACATCTGGGGCTGCTCGGTCCATGCCCTCTCCCCCACTCTCTGATCTCACAGAGGAAATTTACGGTCTACAGATTTAATGTGCCCATATCAGGCCTTGACATGGATGTATTTATGGCGCTTGTCGGTGTTACGAGGACATTCCCCCTCTCCAGCGTTTTACCTTGCGTTGTGTTTGGCAGGAAGAGAAACGTACGCGGCAGTAAAAACAGGACTCCGAGAGAAGAAAATACCACGTGGAATTCGTTTTTAAGTCTTTATTAGAACATATGCGTACAGCGAATTGACTTTTCTAGCAAGTCAAAAAATGGACATTTCCAACTAACAACTCACACTGACTACCTTTCTTTCGGCTGTATCAGCCTATCTCAAGTAGGGGTTTCCAGAAGATGTGTGCCTCCCGAAACCCGCCAACAAAACAAAGCCTACCATGAAAAGGTGGGCCAACATCCAAACCCCGAGTGACTTGGACATAATGATCAGAAGTGCTGACCTAGCCAAGATATTAGCCCTTCCCCCAAACCTTCCACCCACCAGAGGGGGATGTCTGAAAGATTAATGATGCCCTAAGACAGCAATAGATGTTCCCAACCGGTGGCGATTACACTTCCGGCCCACACCCGCGATAAAGACACTCTCGAAACGGAAATGAGGGGGTGCGGGAAGAGGGACTGGAAAGGCATATTCACCTTTATCTACAGCAGACAAAAGCCTTCACAACATCGGTATTCGATCAGAGCACCCTCAGCAAGGAAAGCCGATACGCTACCTCTACGCTACCAAGTACTTTACACAATTTACTGTTGTGTGTTATAGTTTAAAGCATGATACAGTACACAATACAATGTTACACGCTACACGATTCACTCTCGTATCCCTTTGAATTGGAACAGAACAAACGAATTTCTTGTAGGTGATTTTTCCAGATTTCAGGAAGAAATACGTTCTGGAAATATCTACCTTGAAGTCCACTCACAAAATAATAAGCAAATGTAACGAGGAGAGCCAATCGACAATAAAATTGTGTAAAAAGTAATACGTGTTCAACCTTTAGCTATCTACTTTTAATAGCCACAAAAACGAAATAAATATAAGATTCATCGTAACATTCTACTTGCAAAACATCAAAAGGAAAACTAACAAAACCTGATATCAGGAATAAAAAACGCGCCAAATGGTATCTCAATATAAATGGAAGTTCACGTGACGTGTCTTGCTATCAAGAAGCTGAAATAAAGTCTTATAATGGAAATTCGGGTAATGCAAAATAGTAATAGAAACTGAAAGCGTGACCAAACTCAGTTCGGGCAGAGCAAAATTTTACAAGACCGTATGCCAGGACTGAGTTCGAGCAAATCAGTAAAGTGGTTAAATCCACCATTCGACGACCGTTTTTATAACGATGACAGTCCTTTGGCATTAAAAGGTTGTATAAATAATTGAGTTGTTTGACCGCCTTCGAAAGCGAGATATTTAAGCGAGATATTTTGTGAATCAAACATGGTTGAATATATTTCTGAAAGATAGGCAGCATGCTCGACATCCAATCCTGTGGGCAACTCACTTTAGCTGAAACAGTCAGAGCTGATTCGAAGTCACTAATATCCTGTCAAATATTTTCATGGAAGGAAGCTGCCCGGTAGTCATAATGTATTCCTCTTCCAATTGAATACTAAATTAATAATAGTCAATAAAGGTACAGTGGCAGATTTCTTCACAGGTGGTGGAGACGTGGTCAGTGCCTATTTTAAGCCATTCGTTTTTTTTGAGTGCGTTGTGGAGTGCTGTGTTTTTATTGATTTTTCAATTAAATTTACTTTATGGTAGCTTTATATTATATAATATTTTAACTACGCAAGGAAAATGTGAACGTACAATTCCGAGGCTCTCTTAAGGGAAGTAACCTTCGGCTCTCAACTTAAACAACTGAACTTGGATAATATTTTAAAGGCTTGAGGTAGCCTTGTGGTAGCGCGTCGGCTTTCGATGCTGAGGGTGCTGAGATCGAATCTCGGCAGGCGCCATTAAACACCGCCGTGTCTAGACAGGATATGGACTCGTTATATCCGCAGACCGGAAAGTCCCTCTGTGAAGGTCAGGGGGCAGAGGGTACGATCCCCCCAGATGTCGTCACTGGGGTTGCCCGGTCAAAATGGAGATGACAACAAGCTCAGACGGACTCCAACCCTTGTGGTGATAATTAAAAAGGAGCCGCACACTTCAGCCCGAAGCTTATAGGGACTTGGTTTGGAACTTCTACAAAGGGGGCATTAGAAACAACAACAACATTTAAAAAATTTTTGTTATATATTGTTCTCCTTATAAAAATTAAAAGTTTAAAAAGAATTCAAATGTCATATTTATTTAATCAATATTTAAAAACATCAGAGGAGACCCCAAATCTATTTCCGTCTCGGGCCCCTCAAATGCATAATCCGCCACTGATTAATAAATAATCACCTCCCATAAATGGTGGACAGCCAAGTCGTAAACATACTAATTCGCGTGCGTTCAAGTGATTCAATTGAGGAGAACAGACGCAAAACAAGGGTTTCAACGAAATTTCGAAGGTTGTCTGGCACGCTTTTCATACGAAAGATGCCTCCGTAAAAGGAATCTGCACTGGGAGAGTCGCCTGCCATTAGTATTGTTATGTATTGTTACAACAATGATATTGTCAGTTGGGATTTTAACAATGACAGGGAATACTTTAAACATGTGTAGAAATCTTAAGAAAAATCCCGACTTTCATAATCCAATTTTAGAATAAACATTTACTCTGCATGCACCGATATGAGTGACTCAACATTTTCGTCAAAAATTAATTATTCATGAGAAAATGACTGCGAAACGTCGTAAAAACAGCAAAAATATATATAAAAATTACCACAGGAAAAAGAAAGGCAAGTGCTATTAAATTATGGGTTTACGTACTCCTGGCGATTAAATTAAATTAGGGAAAAATCTAGGAAAATAAAGAAAGGCGGCTGACATCGGCATTTTAAATATTCAGACTGACACGATCTCTATTTTTTTTTCCCCAGATGAAATATTCCCATTCGGCACTCAACCTAATAATGAGATGTTTTCGAAAGCGTAAAATGCTTTTTAGGAGAAGCTGCCAGATTCACTGATGAGTTCGCGTTAAGTGAGTGACAGTAACTCTAGATTAACTTAAAGGAGCTTCCTTTATCATTCATCAAGTATTTTCGAATAGGGTAGGAGTTTTGTCGCTTACTCACTTGTGCGGGAAGTTGGACGTGATCTTTAGAAAAAGTTTAAACATAACTAATAGCAAGAATGTTGTTCGCACGAAGTAGACAAGGGGCAAGGAGGGAAACAAAATTGGCTCACACAAACAGTTTAGTTTTAAAAGTAAAATTACGTAAAATATCAAAATATTTTGGAAAGCTTCGGGACATTCAGCTCTACACACAACCGGGCTATTTCATCACGGGGGCATCCAGTGGGGGAGCACACATTTCTCCCTGGGAGAAAACATTTGCATCTTGGTTGGGATTCGAATCTGGTGGGGGGATGAAAGATTTCGGCTCTTCAAACGGTCGTTACAGCTCTAATATCAGGTTATCGAATAGGAAGACATTTCGGCAACATTCTAAAGAGAATTATGACAAAAGGACAAAAATAACGTATGACCCAACATGAAACCATCGAAAGTAGTAGAAAGTGCTTCCATCAATAAAGTTGAAGAATCACTTTTTCGGCAATGACTTTTTTCCTATGAGTGGCTTGTCAAAGAAATTTTCTCCAAACCGAAGGGAATTTGTCAGTCTTTGCCGAAACTTTAAATGGATGGCATTACATCTAGAGCATTGGTTGTCAACATTCTTAGTGTCGTGGATGACCTTTAATAATCGGATGGAAGCTACAGACCACCTCAAACCCCTTCTGATCATCACGGAGCGTGAAGACTCATTCGTGAATTAATTCGTTTCGAAAAATTTACGAATAAAATCCACACGACTCACTTTTACCAGCTATGCACGAACACAGAATGTCAGTATAACATAATATACAGAAACAATATCGCTAATCTATCGCTTAGGGTCTATTCATAGAATCCATTAGCATGAGCCTTACTTTTACTAAAATATTTTAAACCAAACACAGGCTTTAACGATTTCGGGGCAAATCGTTTGGAGGTTTGTGATTGGTTAAGTATATTTCAATTAACGCTGACGGTGACGAATTCTATGTGAACAAGCCCTACATCAATTTTTTTACGGAAACGGTGAACACCAGAACTGTAGAGGGATGATTGTACCATTGACACTTTACAAATCCCTTTATCGATTAACTACGACACAATTATTTGCCTCTGGAACTGAATTCAAATAAGGCTACTACGAGGTTTTTTAAATTTTCAAATTCAATGCGTACATCCATTTTAGCTCCCAATAAAAAGTCTCGAAATATGAGTTTAGCCTTATTAGCAAGTTCCCGGACTAAAACTTGCTTCCCAGTCAAAGGAGCCATGAAATAGATTCACGGACCTCCACGAAGTCCATGAACCACAGGTTAAGGAACCCTGCTCAACAGATGTTTCTCAATTCAATATGGATGCGATAGACTAAAAAATTCACATACCCTACATAACTAAAATACACTTCAAAAAGCCAATTCTTTCCGATGTCTTCATTCCAAAATTTCATCCACTGCGTTTAGTTTACTTAAAATCACAAGTCAACGGTGTTTTAATACCGCCATAGGAATGCACCCACGGCTAAGTTTATAAAAATCACCTATATTATAAAAGCGTTTGTATTAAATAACTTTAATGCTTGATTTATTGCCTCCCGAGGGTTTTTCCACATGAACATGAACACACTTATAAAAGCTCTTCCCTCTCTCTGGAATTCCCCCCCCCCAACTTTCATAATTCTCGCCACCGTTTCTTCCTCCATAAACGCCGAAAATTTTTCCAACCTCTGAGAGAACTTTCGCTCGAAATTTAATCTATCCATCAATCTGGGAATTTTAAGAGTCGTGACGTCCTATTCAATATGCAAAAGTTTTTTCGGAGCTAATAAATCACACTCATAAGTTTAAATAAAAGCCTTCCTTGCTGTTCTTTCGCTTGAGAACACCAATTTGAAAACGACCCATTTATAGAATGGTCGATCTCGGATGCCCTCAATAAACTTTGCCGTTTTATTTTGGAAAACAAGGAGCCTTTTAATCTCGTGTAATATATATATATATGGACGCATATATAAATATATAAATATATATATATATATATATACACTGCTGGCCACTGTAAATGCAACACCCTGAAGGAAACATGCAAATAACATGAAATTTACAACATGCATTAGCGGAGGTGAGATATGCAAATGATTAGAATTTCAGCGTAGACGCACATCACGCGCGCCTGTGGCGCCACTTCAAAGCGCTATTTAAGGCTTGGAGATTTCGACGATTTCAAGTTCGGAAATTGTGTTATTCTTGTGTTTTTTTTTCAAAAAAAGATCAATTATGCCTCGTCGAAAACAGCGATCATCTTTTGATCAAGTATCCGAGTTCGACAGAGGAAGGATAGTGGCCTACCGAGATTGTGGATTATCTTTCAGGGAAATCTGTAGTCGTGTTGGACGAAACCAAACAACTGTAATGCGGATATGTGATCGTTGGATGCAGGAGGGTACGACGGACCGGCGTGTTCGATCGCATCCACCTCAGCGCACCACTTCACGTGATGACAGGCAAATTGTGCGCATGGCAGTGACGGATCGCTCAGTCACATCACGAACCATAGCACAGCACATGCAGTCTGTAACGCATCATCCAGTGTCTGCGCGTACCATTCGACGCCGTTTACAGCAAAGTGGTCTGTCCGCAAGACGTCCATTGCTTTGTCTACCCTTGACGCAGAACCACAGACGTCTCCGCCGCCAATGGTGCAATGACAGAAGGATGTGGACGGCAGAATGGAATGAAATTGTCTTTACTGACGAGTCACGCTTCTGTCTGCAACACCACGATGGTCGCATTCGAGTCTGGAGACACCGTGAAGAGAGGATGCTGAACAGCTGCGTTATGCACCGCCACACTGGTCCTGCACCGGGTATTATGGTATGGGGCGGTATTGGATATCACTCTCGCACACCTCTAGTACGCATTGCCGGTACTTTAAACAGCCAGCGCTACATCTCCGAAGTGTTGGAGCCAGTTGTCCTTCCTTACCTTCAGGGCTTGCCCACAGCCATATTTCAACAGGATAATGCGCGACCACACGTGGCACGCATTGTCCAACGGTTTTTCGTCAATCGGCAGATTGAATTGCTTCCCTGACCGCCTCGCTCTCCGGATCTTTCGCCGATAGAAAACATGTGGTCCATAGTTGCTCTACGATTGACCCAGATTCCATCTCCAGCTGCCACAGCAGATCAACTTTGGCAACGTGTGGAAGCTGCTTGGTCTGCTGTACCCCAAGAACTCATCCAAAGTCTCTTTGAATCAGTGCCGAGGCGTGTGGCAGCGGTGATCTCCAACAATGGCGGCTACTCTGGCTACTGATTTTGACAGGAACCACACTTCACAGAAGTATATAAATTTAATCATTTGATACTTGGTCAACATGTTATCTACAAAATAAATTTTGTTGTGATATCTCTTGTGTTTCTTGGTGTTGCAATTTGGGTCACCAGCAGTGTATATATATATATATATATATATATATATATATAAATTATTGTAGGCCGTCAATCAATTTCGCTGCTTTTTCTGGGGAAAACACGACCTTTGAATAAAACAGAGAAAGTGAACGAAAAAGTCAAAATGAATGAAATTCTCTAGTAGTTTGAAATCAGCATTACACACATCATGAGAGTGAAAAACTTCTGCCCAAAAAAGGGAAATGGTTCCCCAAGCTAGAGGCCGATACTGGAGGGAGGGGGAAACTGTGAAACTTTATTTTTTTTCTTTCTTTATTAAATAGTCTTTAACAAAATCCATGGCGATCCCGTGTTAACATGTCACTTATTGTGCTTATATAAATCGTATTTTATTCTAACAACGAAATAAAGAATCTTGATATGAAAATAGAATTCGCAAACAAAAAATTAAGTCTCTTTTTAGTCTAGAGCAATATTAGTGAACTCATTGCAATGATGTGTTTCGTAACACTTTATTAACTACTTTTCCGAAGTTCTCCTTCTGCGGCGTTCATTTTAGACATCGTTAAACAAAAAATACGACTTTCACGTTTTAAAGTTTTTATATAACCACTCTCAATCGCAGGTGTGATTTATGCTGCTAGATCGCCTCACTCGTAGCATTCATTGCTAATCTCATTTCTCAATCAATCAAGCAAAAGCTAATTTTTCATATTTATTGTTTACCTTTTAAAATCGAGTATTGAAAAACGTCTCAACATAAAGCTAAAACCCTCCATCAAGTGTACCTAATCTTGAATCGAGTAGAGCATTTACATAAAGCATAAAAATAGGTTAAACTAGGCTATCAAATAACATCTGAAATAAACTTGTTTTCATGAAGGAAAAAGTTTCTTTTAAAACTCTTCGAAGCATTGTAATGTCCAACACTTTAGAATGATTGGAAGCCAAAAGGATTGCCAGTGAATTGCCATCGAACCATTTAAACATTCTTCACTTTAAAACAAAGATACTTAAATTTATTACTTTAATTTCACTTAACTTTGATTAACTCTGATAATATTTTGGTGAAGATTCATTTCAACACTGATAACGGCTGCACAAGCTTTTGTTTTGTTCATGTGGACGATATATATGTATGTGTACATGATTTCAATACAAAAAATCAAAGGATAACAAAAAGTATAAATTTACTACAAAAATGCGTTGTCTAGCAATGTATCAATACTTTAATGACGTATTAAGTGTGTGACTACGTACAGTTGACAGAATTCTAGTTCAAAGACCACCTCGCAGTTTGTTAGTTTCTTTGTTTTTTCAAACTAAACGAGGGTATCCATTTTAGTTTTTAAAAAAGTCTCGAATTGTGATTTTTGCAAGTATTCTATTTTGAAATTTTAAAATTCAGACAGCCGTCCATGATAACGTGTACTTTCCCAGCAAGACTATGCAATCGATTTCTGAATCGTAATTGAAATTCGCGCTCGAGAGAGCAGAGGGGGCCACCGTAATGGAGTATATCTAAATTAGGAAGTGGGCGATTGGTCACCCACATGAAAATGTCGCGCCATCCCACCAGAGGGAGGTGTGAAAGAAGTTTTGAACATCTGTGGAAAATGACGTTTTGACGAGAGGCGTGCAGTAACGGGTTAATAGATGCCCCGGGATAGCAATTAAGCGCTAATCGAGATGTTAAACAGAAATGGTACCCTATAAATATACCGAACAAGATTTCCAAAGTTAATCATCAAGATGAGCTTACTTTTTCTTCTTTCTGTCGACAATTTCGAACAGCCATTCGTAAAAGGAAGTAAACAACAAAGTGGTCTCATTTCACTTTTAAAATTTTAATTTTCTTTCAAATTTGCGTTCATTTTCTATATATATTGAGTTGATTGGAAATAAAACCAAGATTTTAGCTTACCAGAAATTAAATGCATAACAGTTCATGAAATTGATTCTGTAATCTCAAAATTTATAATTTTAGCTTCCCCATCGAACTTTAGAATTATCTTAGTTTTAGAATTATCTAACTTTTATTTATATTAAAAGCATTTCTTCATTGAGTACGTTTTTGTTTTAACATCTTGTATTCTACTAGGGGCCAATTCTCTTATCTTAAAACTTTAATACCTTGATAAATTAATTTTTCATATTTTATTTTTCCTTAACCTTTAAATTGTTTAAAAAATATTTTATCTCCTAGTTATTTAATTCTTGTTCTTATTTTTTAAATGTTTTTTTGCATTTTTCAATTCCTTTTTTCTTTTTTAAGTTTTTTTCTTAACTGTATAATTTTAATTACTGAGCCCTTGTACCTTGAAATAACTACCTTGCTACAGGAGATAACGTCTCAAAGACACAGAAACATCACTAATATACTCCAATTACGTCAATTTTATAATTGCTGTAATCTTGAGCTCATTCTCTTTCTTTCCCCACTTCATTTTTCACAAAATTCCTTTTTTATTTGCATGGGCCTTATAAAAAATTAATTAGCATACATCATTTGTCATAACAAGCTACAAATACGCCATATCATGCTTTATGAATTTCGGGCTCATGGAAATACAGCAGAAGGTCAAGGTCAAGGTCAAGGTCAAGGTAGTAGAGTTTACGGATTTCCTATCAATGCGAAGCATTGCACAGCTTTCAAATCTGAACGGATAATGAATTAATAAAATTATAGTAATTTTCAGAAGTAAACGAGTTACCAAACATGAATTTAGAAAAATCGCACGGCTTCTGTCTGGATCCGTGATCGGTCCTAGCTTTGGCCTGCGAAGAAAATTCCGTTTCCCCTTAGAGCAGGGGTAAACCGATAACTGCGTGCTAAAGAGCAGATACCTTGACGATGACTTTCGCTAAAATGAAACGGAATGACCGCTTCCAATCATGAGATAGAGAGTTGGATCACTGGCTCCATTTATAGGCAGAGCAGGGAACCAAAATCGGTTTCCGAAAAGAGAGGTTTTTGTAGTATTGAAGCAATTATGTTAAGGTAAAAGAAGGAATTAAAGGATTTAAACTTGATAGATATGGAGTCCAGATTCGAAGGAGAAGGGTCGACCAACGCGTGCCCAATTTCACTGGTCTTTGCAGTATGACGTGAAAGGTAAATTAAAATTTAGATTAAGAAGCTGCAGAAACAGAAAACTGTATGCTTGGCCAGCTAATCATATGCATTTAATGTCTCCTAAGCTTCTTAGATGGGGGGAGGGAGATATCTGGACGGCGTAATAAAGCTTTGGGCCTTTCCGCTCAGCTGGGAATCCCTGGATAATACAACAGAAGCCACTCGGAAGATTTGTTCAGTATGTTCAAATACTATCAGGGGATGTTAATGCCAACGATGGTTTAAAAAGTTTCGTGATGGTAATTTCAATCTTGATTATGAGCTTAGATGTGGGCTGTCAAGGGAAGTTGATGATGATGAATTGAGCATAATGGTCTTATCAGATCCACGAAGAGGCGTCGTTAAACAGCGAAGACAACTAAAAACGTCCGAAAGCGGTGACGTCAGATTATCGAAATTACCGTTCTTCTAGCTAGTAATCGAAGAAACAAGAATCTTTCGGTACCATCCCACTTGCCACTCACGCGTCGGGTGTCGCAGACCCGCAAGGAAGCTCCAATTATAAAATCCCCAAGAGAATGGGGATATACAGTCTCCGCGATCTCGCCATAAACATCTCGCTAGCGATCTCGCCGTATGACGTCACACCTTTATAGATTTCATGAAAGTCCTTAGTAAACCTTTTTTTTTAGTCTTAGAGAACTATGGTCTGCCAAATGCATCCCAAAAACAAGCATGGAGCGCAAGTTTCAAGTTACTCGAGAAAGAGATGACGTCAGCGAAGTCGCCGTACCAGTTTATCGTTTTTGAAACACTTCATTGGCAAAATGTAGCACTAGAGACTCCTCTAATTCATGCTAAAGTTTTATCTCCAGAAAGCTGAAAATACAGCGATGGCACCGATTCCGAGAAATCGTGACAGCGATGACGTCAGATTATCAAAATTACCGATTTTCCCGCTACGGATCGAAGAAACACAGATCTTTCGGGGCGATCCCACGTTATATATGTATAAATATATATATATATATATATATATATATATATAAAGTAACTCCCGCTGCCGCCGCTGTCAAAAGTTTGTCACGCTATATACTCCGAAACCGTTGGGGATATGGGGTCGAGAGCGATACCAATGGATGCAGAAAAATGGGGGGGGGGCAAAGTAAGACATGTCTCATCTGCGTCGGACTGCGTAAGTTTTTATTTTTATTTTATGTTTTGTGGGAAAATATTGACTTTTTCATCTTCAGATTACGATAACTCACCAAAAAATGATGGTAGAATTTTGGTCTTTTTACAATCTCAGACATTTCTCCTTCAAACTAGACTTCATTTGTTTAAAAATATTTTAAAACAGACTAATATTTTCATGAAAAAATGAAACACGGTTTTTCACGAAATATCGCCCCATATGTGGATGTAATATCGATGATCCTCGAGTTTTTATCTTACAAAGAAAATATTTACATCATCTGGAAGCTGAAAGCTTTCGCATTCGTATAAACTTCATTTCAAGTGTCTATCTTAAAATTTCGATTTTTAATTGAATTTAAAGCTGATAATTCAACAGTGATGAAAAGCCCTTCGCATAAGGATGACAACAGTAAATGGGTTACACTGCCCGAGAATCACCCCTATGTATCTCGCAATTAGCCCTAACAGAGGAAACATGTAAAAATAATTTTAAACGATCTTTGTTGCCATTTTCATTTTAGAAGTTCATTTGTTCAGTTTATTATTATTTTTTAAAAAGGGGAAATTTATCTTTATCAAAATGAATACTTCATGCGCTAGCGTTATTTTTATACTGAATTCTTGAAATTTTTTTGACTCTAAAGAGAAGCAAAGAGTGGCAACAAAGATTAAACTCTCAAACATTGTTTTTCTGTTCTTGAAAGTTACCTGACTTCAAGAAACGTTTGAAATTTATATTATATTGTATTACATATCTTTATATTATTTAATTTATTTATTGATTTATATATTACTAATTAATTAATTTACTACAGTTTAACAAAGGTTAAAACTCTCAAACATTGTTTTACTGTTCTTGAAAGTTACCTGACTTCAAGAAACGAGGGAAATTTATATTGTATTTATAATACGTATCTTTATATTATTTAATTTATTTATTGATTGATTTATTACTAATTAATTAATTTTCTACAGCTTATCTTTTATATTATATTTCTTGTTTACTACAGCATTGATTTTTTATTCTATATCTTAATCTTTTATATTAATATTTCTTGTTTCAGTTTATATTATATTCCTTTCATAATACATTATATTCAGTATTTCTTGCTTTCAGTTTATATTATATTCTTTTATCCGTTTTTACTAAAGCATTGATTTTTTAATTTTGCTACTATAAGACGTGTGAAAAAAAAATGCCTAGAATAAAGCGCGGTATAACTGGTGTTAAAGAATGAAGTGGTCAGGCACAGAGGGAACTAAAAGATAGGCAAGGTAAAGAGGAAATTTCAACAAGACATGGAGTGCAAACTGAAGGATTTCAGTTAAATAAACACTTTGAAACAGTAGGACTTGAAGATAAATTGAAACACAAACATGCTGCCAACTGTTCAGAAAATATGTCAGAACAACGATTGCACAAAAAAAGCATGTCAGATAGGAGAGAAAATATGTCACAGATTCGACTTAAAAACAAGCGTGCAGCAAACAGGACAGAAAACATGTCAGAGATTTGACTTAAAAAAAAGCGCAGAGGAGACAAGACAGAAAACATGTCTAAAGAAAGAATAAAAGTGATTCGAGAAGCAAAGAGAAGTAAATTACATGTTGAAGAAAAAGAATGAAAGTTAAAGATCCTGTGATCAGCAAGAAGTATTGGAGGAAAAAGGTAGTACTTGTATTTATTTTGATCCGAATATGGAAATGAATATTTTTAAATTTGGAAGCAAGAATTTCAGTGATTTTGAAGTGATAGGTGATGGTAATTGTCTTTTTAGTGCTATTTCTATTTTTTTGTATAGGAACAGTAATGAACATGCCAAAATTACAAAAGATGCTGTAAGTTTTGTGTTGTCACATTGGGTTGAATTTGAAGTGTTCATGAATGGGTGTTTGAGGGAGGTTTTTTAACAGGTAATATGAGCAACAGATTATGAAAATACAATGAGTAAACATGGCACATACGAGGGGGGGGCGATCGAAATTTTTGCAATTTCAGAAATGTATAACATAACTATTGAAGTTTATTTCAGAGACAATTGTCAGCAAGCTCCTGAAATAACCGGATCTGAAACATCTGAAAAGGTAATTAGTGTTGTTTTCCGTGGAAACTTAGATAAAGGTCATTATGATGCATTGTTGCCCGTGTCTTCGCTTCTAGAATTGCAGAAAACAGGTGAGAATCGTGATCATGAAACACTTGAGAAGAAATCCAATATTAGAAAGAAAACAAAGCAGAGATTGTAATTGTCAGGTGACATATCAAGTGGTGGCTATCTAAACGTTGAAAAGTATAAATTGGGAGATTTAAATGTAGAGTGTGCTGATTGCGGAGCTGTTCGCTTCCGTCAGCAGAAGGGAAGAACTGTTTATACTCGTTGCGACAGTGGACAGATAATAATTCCTCCCCTAAATAATTATCCACCTGATCTTCAGTATTTTTTGACATCTGATAGTGAAGACGGCAAACACTTCAGACAGCATATTCGAGGCTACGATTCATCCTTTGCATTTGCTACTTTTGGTGTCCATATTGAAGATATCAAGGGAAGAGCTCCTCCACTGATAAAAATCCAACGACAAGTTTATTATCATGCAACCTCTTCTCTAGCCAATGTGAGTGGTAAAAATCCAAGGAATGGTCAGATCTACATATATGATGACTTAGAGGAAGCAGCAAAGTTGCGCATAAATTTGGAGAACCATGAACTGAATCTTCGCCTGGAACAGTTGTTACGTAACATTAATCCTTATGCACAGAAATACAAAATGCTGCATGAGATGACGATATCTGGAGAAAAATTTGTTCTGAACTTTGTTAAATAGGAATTTGATGACATGCGAACCTACAACAAGCCCACATCCTAAGAAGTGGCTATTATTATCGTTTCCAAAGACGGTTGTGTTCCAATTGTAGAGCTCAAAGTGTATCCCAGGCAGGAGGATGGACGTGAAACGACAATATTATCTGAGACCTCGCAGCATTCTGACCCAATGACATTTCCACTTTTGTTTCCGCATGGTGACCCCGGATTGACATTCAACATGGTGACCAAAAAAGGTAAGAAGATAACATCTGTGCAGTATTGCGGTCATCGACTGGCCTTGCGCCTAAGTAAACCTTTCAATCCTCTCTTGAATGCAGGAAGTCTGACGCAGCAGTATGTTATAATTTTTTACCTCACGTTTGAACGTCAACGGATGGACTTCATTCGACATAATCAACGAGAGTTGAGTACAGAATGTTTTCAAGGGATAGTTGACCACGTGGAGAATAACAGTTTGAATGAAGCAAATCGTGTCCGTCTGGGCACAGCTATAATTCTACATGCTACATACATTGGTTCTCCAAGGTGTTTGCAACAATTGTATCAGGATTCAATGATAATTTGTCACAAAGTAGAATGCCAGACTTTTTCATCGCTATGACGTGTAATCCAAGATGGCCAGAGCTAACAAGATCTTGAAAAAGTATTCTTGTAAAGGCACCACTGCTAATGACATTCCCATGATAGTGGCAGATGTGTTCCAGGCCAAAGTGAATGAACTTATCAAAGATTTGGTGGAGAGGCAGGTATTAGGGCCAATTGTTGCATATGTTTACACCATTGAGTTCCAGAAACGTGGTCTTCCTCATGTTCATATCTTAGCAACGCTTAAAACAGACCGTAAACTCCTGGAACTCGAACAAGTGGATCGATTCATCTCTGCAGAATTTTCAGATGAAGATTCATCTTTACGCTACTATCAACTGCAGCATATGATGCATGGACCTCATGTAGATGAGCTATTGTGTTGGGATAAGGTAAAGCAGGAATGTTCCAAGTTTCCCAAAGATTTTTGAACTGAAACAGTCATGACCAGAGATGGATTTCCTAAGTATAGAAGGCGGGACAACGTGGACAGGCTTTATTCCTATCGTGCCAAATACAGAAGTAAAATCCACTATGTTGATAATAGTATGGTGGTGCCTCATAATCCTTATCTCCTGAAGAAGTTTGATTGTCACATTAATGTTTAGTACTGTGGCTCTGGAGTATATTCACAAGTATATACACAAAGGACATGATCGTGCGAGAATGGAAATGAAGCATCATGAAACAGATGAAGTGGAGAAGTACATCGATAGCCGATATGTTGGCCCAATGGAAGCAGCATGGAGGCTGAACACAATACCCTTATACAACAGGAGCCACACTTTTGTAAGGCTTCTCGTTCATCTGGATGGTCAGCAGTATGTGACATTCGAAGAACAAAGAAAAGCCTTTGGATAAAGACTGTAAGACCATGCTGCTTGGATGGTTCGACCTAAACAAGCATGATTTAGCTGCCAGGACCATCAAATATGGGAACCTGCCAGAAAGCTATTCCAGGAATGTAACATCCAAAAAGTAGATACCACGAAAGAAAGCCGCGGAAGTTGTGGGTCGCATTGTTAATGTTTCGCAGAAAGATTCTGAAAGATTTTTCTTAAAACTCATTCTGAACAGGATTTCGGGTGCTATTTGCTATCAGGATCTCAGAACACACGAAGGAGTCATCTACAGAACATACATAGAAGCAGCAATTGTAGTGGGAATAACCGAGAGCAGTGAAGAAGCAAATGCCGTGCTGGAGGAAGCCACAACCACATTGATTCCCGCCCAATTTAGAACCATCTGATGCAGTGCAATTGTGGGAAAAGTTTCCAGAACATATGGCTGAACGTGATACTACCACCTACGATGCCCTTTGCGAGATTGAAGCACAGCTAAATATGGAAAATAGGACATGCAAAGATTTTGGACTTCCAGAGCCAACTCTGTTGAACATTCCAGTGCATAAAGTAGATGTCCAACAGCATTTAGAAGCATGCAACAATATTGTAGAAAAGTTAAATGTTGACCAGCTCGCAGTGTATGAAAGAATAATCGATTGCATTTCTGGTAATTCTAAGGATCCTGATCAGTGTTTTTTTATTGATGGGCCGACTGGCAGTCGAAAAACATTTCTGTACACTGGAATCTATCACAGACTACTTGCGATGAAGAAAAAACTGCATGTGTTGCTTGGACTGGAACTGCTTAATTACTCCTTTTACACGGCAACAAGTTTGTAGAAGAAAGTTAGTTTGTAGAAGGATCAGTCTATGGTGACGAAATGTTCGATCGTATAGATGTTGAACAAACGCAAAAGAGGGATGAACGGAGATGTAGTTATTAGCAACTCTAAAAATTGATGGCCGGAAGATCCTAATTAAACAATAGCCTCCCATTTAATCTGGAATGATGAACATCATGCGAAATATCTTCGGCTGAACTCGGGAGTACACTGCAACTCAGAGAATTGAAGGCGATAGCGTGTCTATATTCGTTGTGCCGCAATCAACAATTTCGTTCTAGATTACTACTATCACTCACTGGATAACAAATCAATGCTTCACACTAATAGATGACGCAATAGGTTTGTTGAATTAGATTTAATTTTATTTTTGCTAAACATAGTTAAAAAGTTATTCTGGAATATCATAATGAAGCAATATATACAAGTATTTGATGTCTAGCTCGATTCATATCAGGAGCTAAAGGTTGACATAACCATTCAGGTCGGAAGCTGGGAGCATAATAATAAAATACGAGTTTGTACTCTAACAGATGCACACAGAATCAAGAAAAAGATAATGAGTTCCTGACACCTAGTTCTGGCTCTAAAGCCATACCCTGGTTTGGGGACCAGTAAAAATAACAACCAACAGGTAGCAAAAATAATTCAAAATCTATCCGCGTATCTTTTTTTAAGCCCTGAACAGCGCGAGGAGAGACAAGGGTACCAATATCTTTACAAACCCGCCAAACGCGTGGTGAGAGAAGAGAGCTACACTACATTAACCGCGCCAACGTCTTTGTGTCCGAAAAATAAAAACACGTAAACAATGCGAAAAAGGAAGCCCCAACGTTGCTAACTTGATCGCGTATATGCTTGATACAACTCGAACAGGTCCCTGATTGGCTAAGACTGACCAATCAGAGAAACACTATCAGGAGCGAACTTTTAACGAAGGGAAAATATTCTCCCATGATTCTGGGAACCGTAAATTACTTCCCACGCAGTAGGGGAGAGGGGTAAATGTTTTTTTCAGTTAGGCTGCGCCTCTGAGCTAAGTCCACCCAATTAGTACCGATTAAGCTTTCCATGCACAATACGGTCGAAGGGGCGAAATAAGGTTTCTATTTTCTGGATACAACAGCAGGCAATTAAACTAGGCACATGAAAAGGAAGAGGATTTTTTACGACGGTTTAACGTTCCGTCCAGATGTTTAACATCAATAGATGTTCGAAATAAGAAGGAGACCCTAGCAGCAATTTAAGACCTCTCACGAAACTGAGGGCAGATATAAAAATTACACTGTTAAAGGCTAAGAAATTAAGGGTTAACCTGCAGGACTGAACTTTTGTTCAAGAATTAAAATTAATGTTAAAATAACTATTAAAGTTTTGATTACAGAATTGAATTTAGCAAAGTTAACATAAATAAAAGAACCTGTAACGAAATTCCTGGTTATACTCCTGACATGTGGAACAACATCTCATCGTTTTTCAACATACCTATTGAACTGAATGAGGAAGGAATTTCCTTTTTGAAGACTCGAGACAAGCTCCGTCTACAAGAGGTCGATGTTGTGATTTGGGTGAAACAAGTATGATACCCAGAAAATGTCTTGAGATTATTGATCGTACACTTCGTGACATCATGAACAACAATATAGATTCTGGTGGAAATACATTCATTCTTGGAGGAGATTTCCAACAAGTGCTGCCAGTTGTGAAGAAAGCAAGTAGAAAACAAATTGTCAATGAGTGTGTGAAATCATGTTACTTGTGGCCAGTATTCGAGATTCATCAGTTAAAAATCAACATGCGAGCCGACAGAGGAGCAGCAGATTTCTCAGACTGGCTTTTGCAATTTGGCAATGGAGACTTTGAGGAACTTGAGGTTGAACATTCTGCTTTTCACTGTGAAGACATGACTGATTGGTTTTTCTAAGATGTTTCTGACGCTTCAAGTGATCTACTCTCCAGAATAATTTTATCACCACACAACGATGAAGGCAATCGAATAAATGAAAAAATATTATCCAGAATACCTGGAGAAGAAATGGTATACTACAGCATTTACAAGGCAACACTTTGTGGAATTGACAAGAGTGATGCAAGAGAAGTGGAAACAACTCTCAGGTATGCTGACGAGTATCTGAATCCTCTCACTCCTTCTGGAATGCCACCTCAGAAGCTTAAGTTAAAAGTCAGTTGCATCGTTATGCTTATTAGCAATTTATCAATAGCTGATGTACTCTGCAATGGTACACAACTATTGGTATTTGACTGTGTAGATTATAACTGGGGATCGAAAAGGCGCCGTGGTAGATATACCGTGAATTCAATTGAACACATCAACTGGTCATTGCCATTTACCCTTCGTGTTATATCGTAGGCAGTTCCCTGTTCGCCTTGCGTATGTGCTAACGATTAACAAGTCACAAGGTCAGACTTTTGAACGCGTAGGTATTTACATAGAGCGTCCCATATTTTCCCATGGCCAATTGTATGTTGCTTTGTCCACATGTATATCAAGGGAAAATATAAAGTTTTTATCAGGAATGATAAAAAGGTTAGGAATATTGTTTACAAGGAAATATTGTAGGAATTTAATTTTTTTTTTTACATCATGTACATGTAACGTCGTATTGATACTATGTGATTGTAAGTGATATATGTACATGTACCGTCTCTTGCTACCCATTTTCTCGGATTTTTATTTTTTGTTACATTTTTGAGTTCAGGGAAATATTCACAGATATCACTTTTGGATATTCCCTTGAACTCCGTAGGGCATTTTATTTTTAATTTTTGCCTTCCTATCATTTGTTTATTTAGTTTCCCCATTCTGATCTTTTCTGTGTTTAATTTGGGTTTTTTGTTATTTTTAATTTTCTTTTTTCTCTGAACAGCAATTGGAAGTGATGCGGTTCTGATGCCCCATAGCAATGTGTTGCTCTGTAACATTCTATCTGATCCAATTCTGTACATCTCTTATAATTTTTTGGTTAAATAATGAATTATAAGCATAAACAACTTAAAATTTTACTCATACTTATACAATATAGGAAATACAGGCACTAAAATCACAATATCCATTATTCGGTTTCCGCAAAGTTCAGTATTGTTTAAAATTTCATCAATAAACATCTTTATTTCCTCAAGTATCGCGAAACTAGCAGTTTTTACATTACTGTAATCATCTGCATCAGTTGCCTGTCTCTTCCGAATGGTGTATTGACTTCCAGTAAATGTCCGCCTTTTAGAGCGATAATTTTTGCAGCGACCCATTCGTTACGATGTTTTTTATAAAATTTAAAATTATTTTGAAGCAAAAAAACAGTATTTTATATTAGAAAAAAGCAAAAGTAAAGAGAGTGAAATATCAGCGTGACGATATAACCAAGCAATCACGAGAATTGATTTGTTCCCAGTTTTCAAAAATAAACTAACAATATAACTGCCAAAAAGTATTAAGGATGTTGCAAAAAAAAATATTGAAACTTCAAATTAGAAAAAAATATGAATTTAAGTGCAGAAAATGAGCAAATTATTGAAATTTCAGGACAATTTCCGGTTACTAAGTTCTACTTCCTGTTTGATTTTAATCAAACAATATGTTTTATAATGACTGTAAAATGTCTTCTAAATCACGTAGAGAAAAAAGAAAAACAGATTTGGAAAAAGGAAGGTCCAAAGTATAAGAAACACAAATAAAAAAAAATCGACCAATTGTCGAAAATCTATGTTTTGACCGTAGTCGGTCATGTTAATATCACATTGCAATAACAAATATTTTTGTACGAGTAAGCCTTATTAGGGACCGAAGGCCCCTTAGGAAAATCGAGCGTAGCCCCAAGTGTGTATATATATATATATATATATATATATATATATATATATATATATATATATATATATATATATATATATATATATATATATATATATATATATATATGCGCTTGGTTTCCATTTGGTTTTTCTTGTTAGCATTTAAATAAGTAATTTGAAATAGATAAATAAAGGTCAGTCCTATTAACTGCCGTTTTATTGGATGCCGGATAAAAAACCGCATTCCAGTAATGGGTTTTACTATTTTATTGGGAGAATTCCCCTCCAGAGAGTGTAGCGTCCGTTTCTTTTTCTCTCCCGCATTTAAAAAAGTAATTTTCTTGAATGCTGAGAGTAAAGAACATTTGCGATCTTATTTATCCGTTTAACCGTATTTGTTCTTTGTATTATTTTTTTTCTTAAGCTGAGATAATAGTTTTATCGGGTAGAAAATAACAGAAGACGCTTCAATCCGGGATCTCACCGATTGCTTCCTTTAGTTACTGTTCTAGAACGGATGGTTAAAAAGACCGGGAAATCGGAATTATATATATATATATATATATATATATATATATATATATATACCGGGTAGTTATAATTAAACTTCCCCAATAAACGGCATCCTACAGTGCAAACGGGTGAACAGAATGCAACGAAATTTTGTATATGGGCTATACAAGAGATGCGCTCACGGAATTTCAAAAAAAAAAGTTCCAAAATGTCCCCCAGAGGGTGCCTTTTCGGGAAAAACATGATATTTAACACAATAAACGACCAAAACGGAATACAGAAACAGTATTAACATTCATTGACTAGTTTCTGATCACCTTGTCATCGAACCACATTAAGTAAAGGTAAGGGTACAAAGTAAAGTACAAGTACAAAAACAGTTCAGTAAAGTACAAAAACAGTTCAGTTTGCAGAAACAAGAACAGATTAGGACGAAATTGCACAAGAGAAGCAGTTGTTAATCGTGTCCAGGACGATGTAGGGAAAGCTGCTCCACGTGACCACCTTCATTCACCTGCAAAATTTCAAGTCGATGGACAGTGTGTTCAACAGCAGATCGTAACTGATCAGTTGTGAGGCTTCGCACATGAAGCGTTATGGAGTTCTTTAAGTCATTCAACGTCGCAACACCTCCACGATACACCAGACTTTTTAAATAGCCCCATAACCAGAAATCGCAAGGAGTTAGATCCGGCGAACGTGGTGGCCATGGATTAGAAAATGAGCTACTAATAACACGTTCCTCTGTGAAGTGTTGGAGCAATAACGCCTTCACGGACCCATGGATATGTGGGGGAGCACCATCCTGCATGAAAATGGTTGACGTAAGGACCCGCCTTTGCTGTAGTTGCGGCACAACAAACGTCTGCAGCAAGTCATGGTACCGACGGCCCGTAACGGAATATGAGGCAGGCCCACGTTCACCGATTTCCTCAAAGAAGAATGGACCAAGGATGAATGTCGCCGTGAATCCACACCAGACAGTGACCTTTGGAGACTGTAGGGGAAATTCAGTTTGGATCCGCGGATTTTCCTTAGCCCAAATGCGTCAATTCTGTGTGTTGACTGTCCCATTGAGGTAGAAATGAGCCTCGTCGCTCCACAGAATATTCCAAGGCCATGACAGATCAGCAGTCATTCTGTTGAGAAAACTGACTGCGAATGAGAGACGTTGTGGCTTGTCCCTATCAAGCAGCTCCTGGGTATGGTGGATCTTGTATGGGAAGTAGAGCATTATGTTTCTGAGTACTTTTCGGACGGCGCTGTAAGAATAGCCTGTCTATCGAGAAACTGCACGCGCGCTACTGCTCCCAAACTCTGATGTCTGTGACTGTGCGTCAACAGCTGTCTTGACGGCATCAACAAGTACCGGTGTGACACGTTTATGGCCTCTTCCAGGTTGAACTCCTAATTTCCCCGTCTCTTCAAATATCTTAATCATGGCCCGGATACCTTTAGTAGACATTGGTCCATGTCGTAGGTTCTTTCTACGACGAAATTCACGAACTGCAGCAGAAGCATTCCCCTTGTTTTCGTAAAACAGCTTCACCAATAACGCACGTTCAGCAAAAGAGACCATCATTAGTACAGCCGGAAACATCGACTTAAACATGACAACGTCTGCAAATGTTTTATACCCTAACGTGTTTTGCATAAAGCTTCCTCTTCTTCCCAAGCATGCAAATCTCGACATTTTTCTCCTACAACTGACAGCTTTTCCCTGTTTTACATTTTATTACTCATAATTCTTGTTCTGGATAGTTAATATTGTTTCTGTATTCCGTTTTGGTCGTTTATTGTGTTAAATTTCATGTTTTACCCGAAAAGGCGCCCTCTAGTGGACATTTTGGAACAAAAGTCTTTTTGGGAAATTCCGTGAACGCATCTCGTGTATAGCCCATATACGAAATTTCGTTGCATTCCGTTCACCCGTTTGCGCTGTAGGATACCGTTTATTGGAGAAGTTTAATTTTAACCTCCCGGTATTTATATATATATATATATATATATATATATATATATATATATATATATATATATATATATATATATATATATATATATATATATATATACATATATATATACATATATATATATATTTATTTATTTATTTATATATATGTATGTATGTATGTATGTATATACAGTAACCACCGCTTATAGTGATTAGTGGTTACAATAATCAACCTTTTATAAGAATCAATATCGCAAGAGCAAAAGCAAATGTATTATTTCCATGTTAAAATTTTCGCTTTAAAGAATCATTCCGCCGGTTTTAAGAATTGGCTTACAATCTTCGCTTTCCTTCCACTTTTGCGCCAGGGTGCTCGCATCGGAACCAGAATCTGTGGGGTCGAGTCCCACTCTTGTCATGGATGTTTGTAGCCATTCGTAATCGGCTTTAAGCAGTAGGGCCCTGTCTAATTAGCCCTCGAGTGACAGAAGTTGAGCGTAGCGCCCCAAACCAAATCAAACCAAACCTTTTATTTTGCCATAAAAAGCCACCTAAAGCCTCAAAAGGCACGAAGTTTTTTCTTTACTTTTTGAAAATAAAGACTGATAAGACGTTGGGATGGAGTACAGTCGTAAAATGCATCCCTTGCTTTGTTAAACATCACATCAGATTCCCCGTAAACGCTTTAGCTAAACACTGTCCTATTATCTTGTCCCAGGTGCATCTCTTGCCCCTTCAGATACTTAACGTAAATTAAAGAGTATTTAATGGTAAATTACCTAATATATGTATGCGTGCGCGTATGTGTATATGTGCATGCGTGTCCAAAATCTTAACTTTCGGCTATAAGAATCAAAAACACTCATAACAAAGGTGATTCTTATAAGCGGAAATCACTGTATATATATATATATATATATATACATACAAACAGGTTGATTTTTATTTTAAAACTGACACTACTCAGAGCCATCTGTAGCGTGATCTATCAGCCGGAATTCCACCAAAATTGATAGAGCGACTAAGGACGACATTGGAAAGAGTTTATTTTGGGCTATAGATATCGGTGCGGAATCTGTTGCGCATTCGCTTTGCAGAAGAAAGGGTCATCAGTCGTTTTTTTCCACTGGCATGGACACCTCGCTCCCCGGACCTAACCCATGTGACATTTTTCTGTGGGGTTATTCAAAGTCTAAGGTGTATCTTCGTGGAATCTCGAACTTGGCGGCCCTAAAGGACAACATATCGCGGACTTTCATGAAGATTCCTAGTGGCATGTTACACTCGGCCGTTGAGAACGTTGTGTTCAGGATGCAATGTTTCGTCCACCAGGACTGTGGTCACATTGAAGGAGGGAGAAGTGAATTTGCTGCATAAAGTGGTGTTGCAGCTAAATTTTTTTGTTATTCATTTTTCTGCTTACAACTTTTTCAGTATTCATCCCTTATCTTTATAGCCCAAAATACTGGCGCTGCTGTCGACTACATAGTCATGAATTTGTAATTTAAAGTTTTACTTGCGTTTTATGCAAATGCTCGAGTGTGCCGACAACAAATGCGCCATATCTTCCTCTATCGGCGACTTTTGGAACTAAGTTTGTTTTCAATGAAACTATTTCTCATGTGGACCTTAGCCCCTCTATCAATTTTGATAGAATTCCTGCTGATAGATCGCGCTTCAGATGGCTCTGAGTTATGTCAGTTTTTAAAAAATCGCCCTGTAAATATGTGTGTGTGTCGCTTGGTACAAGAAGTGCCTAAGTCAGTTTTCTCCAAGATAACTTTTTTTGCTTATGTCTCTTTAAAAAAAATATTATTTTCAATGTAAGAAGTACTCAAGTCTGTACAACGGTTTCGAAAACACTTTTAAAGCATCAGACATATTTAGGTACTTCTTACATTGAAAACAATATTTTTTAAAGAGGCATAAGCAAATAAAGTCATCTTGGCGAAAACTGACTTAGGCACTTGTTGTACCAAGCCGCCTATATATATATATATATATATATTATTATTATTATTATTATATAAATGAAATAATTTTCAAACCCTTTTTTATTATTTAACACGCCCTTTCCAAATTCTTCATCTTAACGCAATAGGACACTGTCCCTCTTTCTTGATTTGGACCTAAATCCAACCCGAAGTAATCTAGCAGATTTTCCCCTAAGGCACGTGCGGCCAAACCTTATATAACGGTTATATAAGTTGAAAGATCTAGAAGCCTGGCTAGAGCATGATCCGATATGACGCGCCAGGGTCATGTGTCGGTTTCTGGCCCATTAAAAAGTTAGTGCGCCTCTACCTGGGAGATTTTGGCGTCCTTTTCTGTACTCTTTGTGTTCGAACCTTGAAACCAGCATGACGTACGTTTATGCTCTCCGTCAATAACGCGCGGCGTTCCGCCGCCGGGATTCTTTCAGCTAAACGGCCCCGAACGATATTTTTCACGCATGTTAATCCTGAACTAAGTATGTAGTGTTTAGATAATGAAGTATATCTAATCGTCGAAATACTGTGAAAATAAAGAGACTGTTCCATCAGCTTAGATGTCTGTATTCGCCTGGATTTTCTTCCTATGCCATTCGCCAGCCATTCGTGTTTGATAAGCAGCTACGAATACATCAATGAGTTTCCATCTCACCGGCCTGTCGCGTCGGCCGCGACAGCTTTTCATTATAGATTAGATCTACCTGTCCTCCGACATCTCCCTGATACCATTACAACTAGTCGGCAGGTATTGTTTTAGTCTCTAGTATCCGGATACAAAAATTATCAATATTTAAAAATCTCAAGGCTCATCAAACTTCAAAATTATCAAAATTACTGTTATAAAATAAAAATATCAAAATATTTTTTAAAAATACACCAAATAAATTTCTGATACCGAGGGAATTTTGTTTTAAAGTTCTACAAAACCTTTTATCTGAGTTTATAGCAAAAATTTCTCGTTCTTTGTTTAATTAACACACTCTCAGTTTTTATTGCTATTGAAAGTCCCATAGCTTCCAGTAAATGTATCACAAAAATACAGAAATCACTAATAGGTAAAAGTATCCAAATCACTTATTGAAACTAAATATACACTAAATGTTATGGAATATATCAATGTTGGTAACTTTAAACGAAAAAATCACTCACTGAAACTAAAATACACAATAAATGAGATGGTTAAAATATATCAAAATTAGTAATTTAAATCTCAAGTATAAAATCAAATTATCAATACGCATATATCTTCTATAGAAAAATAATTGAAAATATCGACACTGTAACTTACCCATGGAGTATCAATCATTATTTTATTTTAATTTTATTATAATATAACTCAAAATTCAAATTGGTAAGATGAAAAAAGAATTATCTTATTTGTTTTTCATGGTGCATTTTAAAAACTATTACAGCTAAATCTTTGAAGATATTCACAGAAATTTTAATATTTGTATTACCAACCACCATGAAGCCTAAACCTGAATAACGACAAACCTCATGAGCCAGAGATCCATTTCCTTTTGATTTATTTTTGGGGTGCCTAACACCTCTTGACTCCATTTTTGATGGTTAAACTTTGCGTGTTGTCTACATAAATTAAATAAATTGAAAAAAAAACCTTTTTTTTAAATTTTCTCTTAGAAAAACCTAGGTGTAAAACCTTTGGATCTCATGAATGTAACCCGAAAATCACCATTTTGATTTATTTTTGCCTTTTAAAGTTTTAAGTACTACTTTTTTAAACAAATATTGTGATTTATTGTGTTTTAATAAGTATATTTTTTTCATTCCATTCTAAAGTGTATATTCAAGTTTTTGTGAACATTGACCTACTAACATACTCATCTTAACATGTAACTAAAGTGTATTGATATTTTCTTATTTTGTTTTCTAATATTTTGTGATATATTGTATGATATTGCCATGACTGGTGCGAACACAGAGGTGATATTCTAAATTCTAAAATCCTGAACCAAAATTTATTTCAAAAATTACTCCTCAAAAAATTATTCCAAATTTAATCTTATGCTACTCGGTTCTCACCTGATGGAGAGCCTTACTAAGGGAGTCAGCCCCTCAGGCAAGTCTTTTCCGGAAGGGGGGGGGAAATTGAAATAAATTTCAAATTCTTTTTATTATTTAACATGCCCTTTCCAAATTCTTCATCCTAACGCAATAGGACACCATCCCTCTTTCTTGATTTGGACCTAAATCCTACCCGAAGTAATCTAGTAGTTTTTCCCCTAAGGCACGTGCGGCCAAACCTTATATAATCGTTATATAAGTTGAAAGTTCTGGAAGCCTGGTGAGAGCATGCTCCGATATGACGCGCTAGGGTCATGTGTCCGCTTCTGGCCAATTAAAAAGTCAGTGCGCCTCTACCTGGGAGATTTTGGCGTCCTTTTCTGTACTCTTTGTGTTCGAACCATGAAACTAACATGACGTAAATTTATGCTCTCCGTCAATAACGCACGGCGTTCCGCTGCCGGGATTCTTCCCGATAAACGGCCCCGAACGATATATTTCACGCATGTTCATCCTGAACTAAGTATGTAGTGTTTAGATAATGAAGTATATCTAATCATCGAAATACTGTGAAAATAAATAAACTGTTCCATCAACTTAGATGTATGTATTCGCCTGGATTTTCTTCCTATGCCATTCGCCAGCCACTCGTGTTTGAAAACAGCTACGACTACATTAACGAGTTTCCAGCCCATCGGCCTGTCGCGTCGGCCGCGACAGCTTTTCATTACAGATTAGATCTACCTGTCCTCCGACATCTCCCTAATACCATTATATATATATATATATATATATATATATATATATATATATATATATATATATATACATATATATATATATATATATAATGACAGAAGCATAAGCTATATTTAATTATAGTAATGAGCGTTAAACGGTAATTTTCTTTTAAAGTCCTAGTGTGTTTTCCAATTCAGGAAGTAGACTGTTTTTCGCAGTGGAGAGTTCAGGGTCACCGAATTGCTCGCGCGCGTTGTCTTACGCAATTCATCGAATGTTCGAGCAGAAGGGGCTCTAGATGATAGCCTATGCCTTATATAACGTGAGAGAAAGAAATTACGCAGTTTAGGGAAATATTTGATAGAGCCAGGATGTGCGTCTGTCGCGTGAGCTGGGAGATGTTGAAAATGGCGATTTAGCTGGGTTAATTGGGAAACCGATTAATGTTAATTAATAAAGGTGTTTAAATGTTAATTGAGTATTAGTTCTTCCACTGGCCTACTGTTTTATGACTGCATTTAGAGTAATTAGTGTTTTAAAGGGTGCGCGGCGAAAGGGCCGTGATAAAAGTCGAGTAGGATTCGATTTTCGCGTTAAGGAAACCCCTTGCTTTTTAAAATTTGTGTATAGGAATTTAAAATTTAAATTTAATTTCCCAGTTTCAACATCTCTCATCTCCGCGACAGCGCCATGTAAAGTAAATATCTGTTCGGAAAGTAATTTTTCGACTTGATAAATCTTCAAAATTCTGCAGTTACTTCTGTCATGTTCCGGGGCTATTGCTGCTAAACAACGACTTCACACCCTGGATTATGTTCATCATAGATGCTGTGCGCTATCTTCAGGATTCATCAACCACCAGTGATGCGGTCGAGTTGCTGCAGTTTATCCTCCGATGAGAATATAACAAGTTGTTCCTGACTACGCTGTGCGGCGATGACGCCATTCACATCGAGTTATCTGTTCCGGCGGGTTGCCCCTTCAAGTCTTTAACAATTTTCATCGAGTGAGGAGTGATACCGGGCTTCAATCTGGGTATAATAATTTCCCAGAGAATTCAGCGAGACAAAACGTAATTTATGCGGTATAGTCATCTGAATGACCGACGAAAAAAATGTTTTGTTGTCCGATGCAGCCATGAACGATTGTGCTGTGTGTGTGTTTGACGGGCAGCTACTGACATCGGTGATTATTGATCTGTAAATTGAAGTTTTTCACAATGGTTTTTGCCGATCTTAAAACTGACAACGGATTAAAGGCCCTTGATGAATTTTTAGCTGATCACAGCTACATTGAAAGGTATGAGCCATCACAAGTGGATACTACTGTTTATAAACATTATCCGGAGCACCAAAAGAAGTTTAATAAAATTGCTGATAATTTAATTTTCTAATTAATTCGCATTTTGGTTTAAAAAAGAAGTTATAATGTATTTTAAAGTTTCTAAAGGTAAGCCAAAATTTTATGATTTAACTATTGTAACTGAGATAGGTCTATGATTTTTGAATTTCTTAATAGCTAGCTTGTTTTGATGTAAAAATGCAATGTTATTGACGTGGTGGCGTCAGAATCTAAACTAAAATCAGTTTAATATCGGGAGCAATAAACCCATACTTTTAATACTGATGATACCCACCCAAGTTTCACTGAAGAGCAGGTAAAACTTTGGTACAACTATGGGATTTGGGCATTTGATTTTTCTGACGGCACTTCCAAATAAGTTTGCATTAACATTATAAATTTCAGTGCAGTTTTGGACTACTGAATAAAAATTTGCTGTTCATGTGTAGGATTTTGATTGGAATATTGAGAGTTTTGATAGACTTATTTCATGTTTTTTAGAGAAATTAATACTTGACAGTGGAAAAAGTTTTAATGTTATTCTACGAAACTAAAATATGTTAATCCAGATTTTTGTTGTTTTGAGGGGGGGGGGGGAAACAAAGTAGACTATCAGATTTTGAGCATTTGTAAAAGAAAAAGAAAATTCTGCATATTCTTCAGAGCTGGTGATGGCCGATTTTGTCTTCTTTTTATTATGTGATTTTTGTTTTTTTAATATTTTGATTTTTGAAGCGTTTTATTTTGATTTACGTTTTGATAAAATATTATTTTGAGTGTGTTAAGTATTGAATAAAATTAAATTGATATGTGATTTTTAAAAATAAGGTATGGAACTTATACTAGTATTGTTTTTTTTATTATTGAATATAAAGTGAGGGATTTTGATATGTTTAATTTTGGTAATGGTAGGATTGTATAAGAAATATTGAATAAAGTGTGAGGAATATTACATATTTTATCAATTAAGAGAAGGATTTATAAGTTTTGAACAAGCATGAGCATTTTTACATGCTTCCTCAATTCACATATTGGTAAGAGTTTTTAGTTGGCAATTGATTGATTATGAAGAGTACATGAATAATAATGAGAAAGAAAGGAAGTTGTTTGGAAGATGGTAAAGAGAAATTTGTAAGTAGATAATTTAATTGCATACATTTAAAAACAAATACTTTTTCTCTTATTTTTTATGATGTGTTTTTGATTTAAAAAATAATAATAATAGTGATAATAATAATGGTAATAATAATGTGAATGTCTCAGATCCGTTTCCTTTTTGTTTTGTTGGGTGCCTAACACCCTTTGACTCCACGTAGGTGGTTAAACTTTGAGTGTTTAAAGAAAGGGAAAAAAAAGCTGTCTTGTTTAAACTCTCTTTTTCAGCTTCTTCTGTGTGTACTTATTAATGTGGATCTCATAAACAATTGTATAATTATAGTATTATTTTGGGAAAAATTTCCGGAAGAGATGTGGACTTCTACATTACATTTGATTAATATAGGTGTTTTTTATATTTTTGATATTTTAATAACTGATATTGTAACGATTATTTTTTCTTTTATGTGAAGTTATGTCTCAAATGGAGACTTATGTATCCTGTAACAACACCTCAATTCAATCCAGCTAAACGCATGTAGGGATTAATTTAGGTCTAATGAAGTTAAATTTTTGTGATTATTTTTGGGTCTCGCCTGTGGGAACTGGTCATTCCTACATCCGAGCCTCATTTGGGGAAGAGGGAGGGGGACGAAAGGGCCGTGACATATATATATATATATATATACAGTGTATATTATACACATACATGCATAAATTCTGAAAATCTCTAAGTAAGATAAAATAGTATGCTTTAATCAGTACAGTTGAAATATAACGCCTTAAACGATTCTAGGGGTACTTAAATGTCTGACATTTTCATCAGTTTACCAGGACTCAGACGTTTGCAGTTTGGGGGTATTTTATTGTATAGAAACACACACACACACGTACACATTTCCTTCGTTGAAGGATGGCCGAGCGTCGTTTTTCGATAGTCCATTACGGGAGATGAATGGGAGACTCAACAAAGGAAAATTGGACCGAGCTATCTTCTTAGAATTTAATGTAATTTTCAAGGAAAATGGAAGGGAGTCGCGTTTATTTTTGCTCCAAAACACATTCGTGTACAGTAATTCAGCCACTCAATTGCAAATGTTTATTAAGAATATTTTGAGCTTGATTTCGAGGAATCTTTCGTCTTAAACGGATAGAATGTGGTGTTTCATTTTTTTAATAATTCGAGGTTTATTATGAATCTTTTTGCCCTACATTTGACTATTGCATCGTTGCAGTCTTTAAGTATTGTTCTTATTTTCAAAATATTATCATGGTGGCGCCATTTTCAGTCATTCGACTTGGGAATGAAAACGGACGCAGGATAATGTTCTCGGGATGTGGATCTCTCCAGATTATTGTTTTACTTGCTTCGAACTCGGTTACTTTCGATTTTTTTCCAGTGTAGACATTCGCACTTGATCCGATGTATATATATATATATATATATATACATATACTAGCTGAAAACCCGCGCTTCGCTACGGAGTACATTCAAATTAAATACAACGGCCAATGTATGCAATTAATGCCAAAAAAATTAAATATATATATTTATAATAAATGCGACGATTAATGTATACAATTAATGTAAAAAATATATTTTATAAAAAAATCGTAAGGGATATTTATTTTTATTAGATAATATCTAATCGTCTGCTGCATTAGAAAGAAAAAAAATATTTTTTTTGTCTATTTAGTTGTTATGCACGTGACAATAAATTTATTTAAAATGGCAGAAAAAGAAATCACGTGATCAGCTTTTAATAAATTAAATTCTAAAAATTAATCTTTAAAAATTCACCAAAAATCAGGAAATGGAGGTAAAGGTTCGAAAAAGATTTCATTTTAAAGGAATTTTTATGATCTTTCTCGTGATATAAATTTTATAACCCTCAATGTATTATTTTAAATGCAAACGTAAAAAAAGTATAAAAAACAGCTTAAAAATTTAATTTAAAAAAATCTAAGAAGAATTTTTAAAAAATCTTTCTTAGTGCACCCCTACACTATTAGAAGAATCGCCATGCAAAATTTCAGCCCTTTAGGTCCAGCGGTTTGGTCTGTGCGTTGTATGTCATTCAGTGAATGAATGAGGCAGTTACGGAACTGTTTTATATATATAGATATATATATACCCAACAAACACAAGACTGACGGCAACTTGACGGACCGGTGCTGGAGGTGCCGGTAGAACGATAGGCTCGGGGGAAATGATCCGTACCGTTGATGGGTGACTTACGAATCTCCGACGGGGGATCTCGTAGTGTTTACGCTTTTAAGGGCCGGTGACGGTTGGATGGGAATCGACCCGGTGCCGATCTATATGTAACGTCCCGGAATCGGACTTCCGATTCGTAACCATAAGTAACAGAAATCTGCATCAGAATTATGGATTTGAAAGGGAAGGCGTAGATTAAATTAAAGAGACTTTTCATAAATGTTTATTTCACTTTTGTGAAACTTCTTTTGCACGAAAAATTCAAATAATTTTCCTTGTATGTAAAGAATGTATTATGGCAGAAGTATACTGCTGACATAATATAATCTTTCGGTTATACTATGCGATATATGCATAATATATATGATCTATATGTTTAAGTTGCTAAGCCAACTTTTTGGGCAGTCCGTGAGAGAAAACTACTGCATCAATTGACTTCATTTTGGTCTTAAACGAAAGATTGTAATATGTAGATTTGTCAAATTTGGTTTTTGTGACAGCAATTTCTATTAATTAGCGATAATTTACAATTTACAATTTACAATTGATTTTTACACATGCTCAGTGGCATGTTTAAATCTGTCTTTAGAAACTAACTGTTTCCGAGCATGCTCAGTGACATGTTTTATTGATAAACACGTTTATTCCGAGGAGTCTCTCTAGATCTATCTCTGCCTTATTTATTTTTATGATAATTATATTTGTGAAATACAACAGTAAACCTCATGGAAATTGTTTATTTCATGCTGTTTAATTAGCGATAATTTACAGTTAAAAAAATGCTTTCTGCACATGCTCAGTGACATTTTTAAATCTGTCTTTAGATACTCAGTAAGCACGAGGCCGCTTAAACACAATTTGTTTCTGGGCATTATTATGATTTTCAACATTTGGCAATGTGTTGAATATAATTTGTGTATTAGTACATTTTTTTACTATCTAGCCGTCATGTTTTGACAGGCATCAACTATTGTTAGATTTTATTAATTTATTTTTGGCTTTTATATAGAAATGAAATAAACATCCACTTACAAATGGATAATTTTTTCGATCAAGAGTTTATGCACAAGAGAGCAAAGAGTAGTACCTGCCTAAATTTGTTTTTCATTTTGATTAAGACGGACTTTTCGGCAGACTCTCTTGGATGCCAAAGCGGGTATCTATCGGGCGCTTCATTTAAAACTCTGGTTCTCTACGATTTACCTGGCAACCCTACCAGCAGTTGCATTCCGCCAAGATCAATTTCGTTAGTCGCTATATTTCGTTTTTTTGGTAGACCGCTGGGTTACACTTATTTGTACTTCGACTATTTTTCGATGATGGTGTTGATAATTATTTCATGATTTAAATATTTCGTGGACGCTGGAATTGGAGCCATTCTTTTATATTAACATGACCATTTTAGTTTATTTTCAGCACCTTTTTTTTCGGGGGGGGGGGGGTAAGTATATTTATTTTGCAATGAATAACATGACCGGTTTTTTTAATCAGAAAATAGATATATTCAAAGCAAAAAGTGAAATACTTTGAGTGACAGTTCTCGTTTAAATGAAATTGAGTCCGAATGCATTTCAATAAATGTTTAACAGATTAAACACTAAAAACATATCATACCCTTTTATACCTCTATACAGTCATAATATTGTTATTAAAATACTGAGGTACATTGAAATTTATTCGTCATTTTTGCAGTATTTATTCGCATACTTTATACCTAGTGATGTATAGAACAATAAAGAACGATTCGAGGAAATTAAATAAAAATATTGATGACTACAAATAATTTTCACATAGCTGACCAACGTAAATGTAAATGTAGTTACAAATATTTTATAAGTTCTAATACCCATTGATATGAACCGTATTCATATTTTCCGAATACGCTTCATAAAAAAAACCTATCTCATCAGAGAATAAATTAGAAAGTGTGTGTATGTTAATGTATGTATGTAAATGTTGAGAGTAATTTAGTAGCTTTTAGTGTGCTAGCAAATACAGGGCCGTTTCTAGGGTAGCTGCCGCCCGTGTGCGAGAATAATTTTGCCCCCCCCCCCCCCTCATACCGTATGGATTAATTGAATTTTCTCTGAAATATTTTTACCTTAAATGAAACAACGAATTACAGAAAATATTATAAATTCAGTTTATTTTTTAATTTTACAACCTAACATAATAATTATTAACACTAGAACCGCGGAGCGGGTCAATTTGACCCAAAACGATGTTTAATTTATCACCACGCGAAAAATATCGATTGAAAAAACAATTCCTTTTATGACTTAATATTTTAAGGTGAACAACAATTTACCAAATTTAAAAATTCGTAACATAAATATTTTTCCGATTATTAACACTTATACCTAGAACCGTGGAGCGGGTCAATTTGACCCGTAAGAAATGTTAATGCACAAATGACGAAAAACAGATGCAATTTTTCGAACTGTAACTGTAAAATAATTCTACCCCACCGTAGAATTCCTTAAATGGACTGTACCAGAAGGGGGAATAGTGAAGGTTTTTCAGTCAAGGTCATTATATTAGGTTTGAAACACGAACTACGTTCGATTGCAGTGAAAAACTACTGCGAATATTTAGAAGACTTTTTGAAGTTGTTTTTATTCTGTAATTAGTATATGTATAAAAAATATGTCACGACGCCGTAATCTTGCTGTTCAGGAAGCTTTAGAATATTTAAAACAATTATATGAAAAGGATTCAGAAGGTTCGGAATAAGAAGGTTTCTCAAGATTCGATTTTGAGTAGTGAGGATGAATACCTGCCTGCTAATGAATAAAATTTGGATTCGGATGAAGAAAATTAAAGTGAAGATGACTCTGGCAATGCTCTAACAATCCCTGGTCCTTCTCATCGCAATACTGATGATAATTTATCTGATAAAAAATAAAAATCAAGCATTCCAAGCAAAGATACACACACGCAAAGCAATTTTAAAAAGAAATCGACAATAACATTCAAAGTTGGAAATAATGAAGATGGCAAAGATGGGACAATTTGGAATGTCGCTCAATTAGGAACAAACGATAGAGGAAGAAAATCAAAGTGTAATATTTTGAAAGAAGTAGGGGGGCCCAACACCACATGCTAAACGCAATGTTATCGACAACAGTCCTTCAAGTGCTTGGAGACTCTTTATAGATGAATGGATATTGAAACACATAAATAAATGTGCTGAAGATGAAGCTCATCGGCTTATTCAGGAAGGAGAATGGAATATAACATTGGAAAAAATAGATGTTTTTATATAAATTTTATATGCACGTGGTATATATTGTGCAAAAGGACTGGAACTGGATAGCTTGTGGTCAAAGAACTGAGGACCACCATTTTTCCAAAATACAATGTCAAGGTACCAATTTCGTGAAATAATGGAATTTTTACGCTTCTACATAAAATAAACAAGATCAAAGCGTCTTGAGACAGACAAATTTGCCCTTATATCGGATATCTGAAATCGTTTCAGGGAAAATTGAAAGATTAACTATACACCAGGTCCTAATGTAACTCTAGATGAACAGTTATTTCCTACAAAAGATAGGTGTAGGTTTATCCAATACATGCCAAACAAACCAGATAAGTGTGGAATCAAGTTCTAGTTGGCTGCAGATTTGACTCAAAATATCTGATAAATGGATTCCCGTATGTTGGAAAAGATAACCAAAGTCCATCCAACGTTTCTCTTTCTGAACATGTAGTGCTGCGACTAATAAGTCCATATGAGAACAAAGGTAGAAATGTCCCTATGAACAACTATTTCACGACACTGAAGATTGAAGAGGCATTGAAATCCAAAAACACTAGCTTTGTAGGAACTGTAAAACGCTCAAGAAGAGAAATATTAGTCTCTGTAAAAATGTTAAAATCCACGTTGTATTCGACTACGGTACTAACCCATGAAGAAATGAGTCTAACTATTTTTCAAGGTAAAAAAGATAAAAACGTTTTTTTGTGCTAACTAGTCTCCATCCAAACGTAGAAATTGCAGATAACCCCAAAAAACTACCTGATACAATCGCTTTCTACAACACAACTAAATACGGTGTGGACGTGATTGAACAAATGGCAAGGAAATTTACAGTCAAGTCTGCTTCACGTAGGTGGCCGGTGCAGGTTTTTTTGTAATATTTTGGACCTTGCTGGAATCAATGCCTGGGTTTTATATAAAGCTGTAACTGGAAAATCTATTAATAGACGGAAATTCATTCAAAACTTGGTTAAAGAATTGCGAGAAAAGTTTGTTCTCTTCGGACATAAAAAAGTGGCAAAAAGAGCATGTGAAGCAACCAATGAAAACGTCCGACAACCAAAAATTAAGCGTAAACGAGTCCGATGACACATTTTGAAATGTGAAAATAAAACTCTAGATATCTGTTCAAAATGTAAAGCACCCATCTGTGGAAAATGTACAAAACTTATTAATCAGTTTTGTACAAAATGCATACAATAAATTGGATTTTATAATCTGTAAAACTAAGTACTGATAAAACTTTTAGTAACTGATAAAATTTTTAATTTTTTGAAATTATGTCTAAACATATTAAAAAGAGATACTCTGTTTTTTCATTGAAATTAGGAAATTAATGCCATATTTTTTTAAAGAGACATGTTATTATTCTCAAGGACATAAAATTTAAATACATACAACACAGATCTATTAATACATATACTTAATAAGTCAGTCAAAAAGATAATCTTTGCTTTTATTGCCTTTTTTAATGCAAATTCTGTTATAATATCTTATCATCTATATCTTCCGAAATGTCCTTTACGATGCTAATGATAGATAAGTCTGAAAACATTTCTTGTCCCATTGTTGATCTCAAATATTTTTTTTATTATTTCAAGGTTTGAAAAGCTTCTTTCCTCGCTAGCCACAGTCACAGGTAATGTTAATAAAATTCGCATGGCAATCACTAAATTTAGAAACAGATAGATGAGGTTATTTGTAAATAGGTATTGAATCACATTTAACCGTTCATTTCAAGGAAAATATAGAGGGCAACGAAATCAGTTTCATCGCAAAAATCTTCAGCTATAATATCTTTTTCATTTTTAAATGGATCATGTAACATACTTTCCACATATTTACATTTTGTAGACCTATTTGATTTATCTGTGTCAAGGAAATCTGATATTGAATTAAATCCCCAAAAAATGCTCCCTCATTTCTATTTGCTTTGATTTATTATTTAATAGAACAAATCTTACTACAACAGTAAGTCGGTCATGGTTGTTTAGATCAGGGGTGGAATCTAAAAGAATAGAATAATATTTACTAAATTATATATTATTTCATGTTTTATTTTTTTGTCTCAAAAGGGAAGTAAGTTCATTTTGAATATGATCACCTACAGTGGCTCCCAAAAGTGTTCGTACACTTACGATTTTCAATGAAATAGGGGTCTATCCATTAATTAAAACGAATATTTCAGAATGGGCATTTAATAATAAGATCTATAATCTATTCTTAACAAAACTACATGAAATATTTTGAAAGCATAGTAAAACTTTATTTTTAAGAAACCAACAATCCAAAAGTAACAAAAACTTTATCCCACAGAAGTCATCGTACACTGAAATATTTTCGGATAAATTCATAATTAAAATTATCGTCTGGTGCTTTATTTTTATTTTTGAATTGTGGTGGCATTTAAAATATCGTTTGGCTTTACTTTTTGCTCCCCTAATCCGTAATATTCTATTTATTATTTAAAAATGGCTCGCAATGAAACAAAAAACAGCATTGATCGAAAAGTGATTATTTTTCATCATAGTAGTGGTAAATCAGTTCGGAATATTGCTAAATTACTTAATTTATCCCATTCTACTGTGCAATATGTGATAAAACTCTTTAAAGAAGAAAATCGGATCAAAATCAAGAAAAGGTCGTCCGACAAAGTTAACAAAACGTAATCAGAGATTTATAATTCGAAAATTTGTGAAAAATCCACATTTGAGTGCTGTAAAAGTTTTTTCAGAATTTAATGAAACATTTTCTACTTCAATTTCACCTGAATACGTTCGACGAGTTCTCAGAGCAGCTGGATTATATGGGCGTTCTGCCAGTAGAAATTTTTTTGTGAATGAGAAAAACAGAAAGCTTAGGTTTTCCTTAGCACTATCAATCATAAATAAGTCCCAAACGTATTGGAATAATGTCTTATTTGCCGATGAAAGCAAGTTTAACATTTTTCGTTCCGATGGGCGTATAATTGTATGGAGAAGAAAAAATGAGGAACTTAATCCCAAGAACTTAGTAGGAACAGTTAAGCATGGTGGTGGAGGTGTCCTTGTGTGGGAGTGCATGTCAACATCAGGACTAGGTAATTTGGTATTTATTGATGGCATAATGAATCATCCTGTTTATATAAATATTTTAAGAGCCAATTTAAAATTATCAGCCCAAAATTTGGGTATTGGAAAAAACTTTGTTTTTTTATCAAGATAACGATCCTAAGCCCACGGCTCTCAACGTTCGCCTCTGGTGTCTCTATAATTGTCCACAAGTTTTGAAAACACCACCTCAATCGCCAGATTAAAACCCAATAGAACATATTTGGAGAGAACTGGAGGTTCGAGTACGAAAACACGACATTCACACGAAAAGATAACTAAAAACAATTATGATGGAAGAATGGATGAACATTGATGCAAAAATTACAAAAGAACTAGAGCAATCTATTCCCAGACGTTTAAAAGCTGTTGTGGATGCTAAAGGATATCCTACTAAATATTAATTTAACGAAAAATTAGAATATTTACTTATAAGTACAGATTTTTTACAAGTGTTCGATGACTTTTGTGGGTTAAAGTTTTTGTTACTTTTTGATTATTGGTTTCTTAAAAATAAAGTTTTACTATGTTTTTAAAATATTTCATATAGTTTTGTTAAGAATAGATTATAGATCTTATTATTCAACTAGATGAAGTACCCGGCGTTGCCCGGATTTTTAAGAAGGTTTGTTAACCGAAATCAATTTAAATACTTAACACAGTATAAATTGCATAGCCAAAAAAAAGCATGTGAAATATTATACATATCTCAGTATTTTGGTAGATGCAGTCTTTCATCATTGTACCACTAAAAGCTGTAAAGCAAAAATGTCAAATTGTGGAATGTTTGTTAACCAAAATCAATTTAAAAACTTAACACAGTATAAATTCCATAGCCAAAAAAAAGCATGTGAAATATTATACATATCTCAGTATTTTGGTAGATGCAGTCTTTCATCATTGTACCACTAAAAGCTGTAAAGCAAAAATGTCAAATTGTGGAATGTTTGTTAACCAAAATCAATTTAAAAACTTAACACAGTATAAATTCCATAGCCAAAAAAAAGCATGTGAAATATTATACATATCTCAGTATTTTGGTAGATGCAGTCTTTCATCATTGTACCACTAAAAGCTGTAAAGTAAAAATGTCAAATTGTGGAATGTTTGTTAACAAAATCAATTTAAAATCTAAACAATTTAGCAAGATTTAACCTTCTATCTTTGGAGCAAAAGAAGCTGATAAGTAAAACATAAAATATACATACATTTATAATAAACCACTAAAAGCTGAAAAAGAAAAATGTCAAATTGTCTTTTGGAAAGTAAAGCTGAAAAGTAAAAATGTCAATTTGTCGAATGTTTGTTAACCAAAATCAATTTAAAAACTAAACACAGTATAAATAACATAGAAAAATAAGCATGTGAAATGTTATACACCCAAATAATAAAAAAAAAAATCCAATATAAAAATATATAAATTTATAATTAACTCCTCAGAATTCATCTAGATTTAACCTTTCATCTTTGGAGCAAAAGAAGCTGAAAAGTAAAACAAAATATATACATTTATAATAAACCACTAAAAGCGGAAAAGGAAAAAATGTCAAATTATCTCTTGGAAAGTTAAGAGTTTTAAAAAGTAAAGCTGAAAAGTAAAAATGTCATTTTGTCGAATGTGTGTTAAACAAAATTGATTAAAAAAGTAAACACAGCATAAATAACATTTTTAAAAAAACATGTGAAATGTTATACACATCTCAGAATTTTAGTAGATTCAGCCTTTCATTTTTCAAGTTTAAATTAAAAATGTCAAATTGTCTAATGTTCGTTAACAAAAAGTAATTTAAAAACTAAACACAGTATAAATAACATAGATTTAATAACAGTATAAATATCATAAAATATATACATTTATAATAAATCACTAAAAGCTTAAAAGCAAAAATGTCTAATTGTCCATATAAATACCTCCATAAATGCAGGATTCTGTAGCCAAAAAAATATATAAATAAAGTATTAAAGCATTGGTTAAAGGCACTGACTGATGAAAAAATTAACAGAAATCTGCAATTTGGGCTACACGCACCATAAATGCAAGATTCTGTAGCAATAATAGAAACATCCTGTCCATAATAAACTCCATATAAATCTCTGTTCAATTAAACTGATCCAAATATTATCTCAAGTACCTTCATAAACTATGTTTCTCGTTTCTTGATTCGGGGTTCAATATGAATGTTTGTTAACGAAAGTCAACTTAAAAACTAAACACAGTATAAATAACATAGGAAAAAAACATGTGAAATGTTATACACATCTCAGAATTTAGATAGATTCAGCCTTTCATCACTAAAAGCTGAAAAGTAAAAATGTCAAATTGTCTTTTGCCTTGTGAACTCTGCATGAAAAATTAAGCACAGTATAAATAACATAGTATAAAAAAGAGATAGGAAATGTCATACACATCAATACTAAAAAACAACGAATAAATTTTGGTTCTAATTGACTCTTAGTGTGCTTCACTCTTGAAAATAGTTGTTCACAGATGTACGTGCTTCCAAACGTTGATGACCAGAATAACGCTTGACTATGCAGTGAAGGATATTTATATCTGGGCAGGTATGATTTATGAGTACAACAAAGAGACTCTATTGAATTTCTCTTTAAGTTAGATGTCAGATTGCAAATCTATGCATTCCATTTGACAATTTGCTAGCATTATATCTATATCGACTGTAAATAGAGTAGAAAACATGCAAAAAATAATTGTTTATTTCCCCCAAAGTCCTGAAATCAATTTTAAATTCTTGTACTAAATCGGAAAGTAGGGCTAAGTATTTTGTAACATTTTTAGAATTGTGCTTGGTCAGCGTCTCGAAACGCAAAAAAATTTTAACATTTAATTTGGCTTGCCATAATTTCAACTTCGTGGATTTTGCACTGAAGTAAAATCCATGAAGTGACGGGTGTTTGAGTCATTTAAATGGGCATTCAGATCTATCAAAATCTGCAAGCCAGTTATCATAAAGTTCTGGCACAGATTACTTTTCAATGTCATAAACAATTTGATATCAGCAAGTAGGCTAAAAAACCTTTTTAATATTTTCTCCACTGAGCTACCTTATTTCTTAAAAGTATTGCCATATTCAGCATCCAAGCTTTTAAGAAATTCCTGAAACTGGCTTATGAATCAATCCCCAAGCCTTCATAAAATTCACCATTTTGAAGATGATTTGCATAACATGGTCCATTTTCTTCTTTTCTGCATTCCTTTTTATATCAAGGCAGGCTATTAATTTTTTTTCGCTTTGAGCTCTCTCTCACTAACACTCTGGGCCACACTAACTCTTGCTTTGGGCCGCATGCAGCCTGCGGGCTGGACACCCCTGTATAGGTAAAAGACCCTGACATATAAAATAAAATATTGTATAATTAAAATATAGGTAAAAGACTCTGACAAACGTAAAAATTAATAAAAATCTGCAATTAGGGCTTCACACACCATAAATGCACGATTCTGTAGCAATAAACATCTCCATAATTAATATCTGCATAATAAATGTCTCCATAAATGCAAGATTTTGTAGCAAAAATATTAAAGTATAGCTAGAAGGCATTGACAAACGAAAATATTAATAGAAATCTTCAATTAAGAGTTCCACGCACCATAAATGCAAGATTCTTCAGAAAAGAAAAAAATTAAAGTACAGGTAGAAGCCACTGACAAACGTAAAAATTAATAGAAATCTGTAATTTGGGCTCCACGCACCATAAATGCAAGATCAGTTGTTTTCAAACAACTAATATAACCAAACATGTTATTTTTCACACATTCGTTAATATAATACTTATGTTGAAAGGGTCAAAATATAGAGATGAAGCTAAACGTAAGACCAACGTATGGTTAAACATAAATATTGTATGGAATATGTGAGATTAAGAAATTAAAAAACATGAGTCTTTTTAAAATCAAATTTTAAAAAAAATTATTGCTTTCATAGCACATAAAAATATTTACTGGTAAATTAGGGTGTTTTTTTTTATTATATATATAAATATGGTGAGCAAAGTTTTTCAGTTTGCTTATTCTATTTTCCGCTTTTTTGAGGGGAAGATGAATTAATTTTAAATGTATTCAACTTGAATTTAAGTAAATGAAAAGTGAAACTAATAATATAAAAAATTAGACTATATTTAGTTACATTAAAATGAAATATGGTCATCATTTGACAATATTAAACCAGTTAGGTATATTATAATGGAAAAAAATAGTTATTACATATTAAATATTATTTCCAGGAGGGTGGATATTGTTCAGAGTTCAAGACATTTACTGCAAAAAGCTATAGTACCAATAATGCATAACGAAATCTATAAGGTGGACACATTTCTAAAGAACTGGAACCATGAGTAGAATCTAACTTAAAAGGATTCGAATGTAAACATATTAATATTTTGAAAAATATATTTCCTTTGAAGCATTCAGCTTTTAACATTTTTTTAACAAAAAGGACTATAATACTAAAATAATGGAATTTGAACTATCTGTCAAATTTTGTTTAATTTAGTTACTTTATTTGAATATTCTTTCTTTTTTATGCTTCTGTCTACAACTCTTTGCAATATTTCTGTGATATAATTGTAATTTTTTTTTATTTTGGGCTGTTTTTATAAGGAAAGGAATGACGAATTGGGGAAAATTTTCATATTAGAACATAAAATTGCATGTATTATTTTTGCATTTTAAAATTTTCTCTTAGATTGTAGGCCATTTTAAAGATAACTGTCATATGTATCATGTGTGAGAAGAAAATTAAAATCTTAGCATTAGGATTTTGTGGAGAGTGATAGGCGTTTAGCTAAATTTCAGATTAATATTCTACGGAGTCAATTTTTCAAAAAAAATTATTTTTTTAAAGATTTTTTTGGTCTTTTATGGTAAAATAGCACTACTTTATTTGAATATTCTTTCTTTTTATGCTTTTGTCTACAATTCTTTCCAATATTTCTGGGATATAATTGTAGTTTTTTTATTTTGGGCTGTTTTTATAAGGAAAGGAATGACGAATCAGGGAAAATTTTCATAATAGAACATAAAATTGCATGTATTATTTTTGCATTTTAAAATTTTCTCTTAGATTGTAGGCCATTTTAAAGATAACTGTCATATGTATCATGTGTGAGAAGGAAATTAAAATATTAGCATTAGGATTTTGTGGAGAGTGATAGGCGTTTTAGCTAAATTTAAGATAGGGCAGTTATCTTCAAAATGACCTACAATCTCAGAGAAAATTTGAAAATACAAAAATAATACATGCAATTTTATGTTCCAATATGAAATTATTCCCCGATTCGTCATTCCTTTCCTTATAAAACAGCCCAAAATAAAAATAAAAACTACAATTATATCACAGAAATATTCCAAAGAGTTGCAGACAGAATAAAAAATGACAGAAAGTTCAAATTCCACTTCACTATCCCATTGAAATAATATTTAAAGGAATGAATTCTGTTTTAACTATTAATTTATGAATAATTAGAAAATTAACTAAATGTAAAATAGAAAAGTAAATAAAACTTAATTCAATGCAAAACAAACAAATGTGAAAACAGTATGTGACTATCACAGAAATATTCCACAGTTTCAACAGTAATTCTTTACTGGGGTTTAACCCAGTAAAATAATACATGCAATTTTATGTTCAAATATGAAAATATTCCCCGATTCGTCATTCCTTTCGTTATAAAAAAAAGCCCAAAATAAAAAAACTACAATTATATCACAGAAATATTCCAAAGAGTTGCAGACAGAATAAAAAATGACAGAAAGTTCAAATTCCACTTCACTATCCCATTGAAATAATATTTAAAGGAATAAATTCTGTTTTAACTATTAATTTATGAACAATTAGAAAATTAACTTAATGTAAAATAGAAAAGTAAATAAAACTTAATTATATTTCACTGCCCTTAATCCTTGTCCCGATTTTATTGTATGCACAAAATATTTGGTTAAGGTCAAATCTGAAGTAAAATTTCATTACCACAATGCCCTAACAAAAAAAAAAAAAATAAATAAAGGAGAATCTGGTTACTCACCATAAATTTATCGGTTCATAATTTTTTTACATTTTTCAAAGCTGAATTTTAGATAATTTTTAAATTGCAAGATATTTAGGTGGTACGAAAATGCTGTATTTTTTTTCTAATTAGCAATATATTAGCATAATATTTTGGTGATTCATTGCTATTTGTCAAAGAGTTAGGGTAAATTGAATACATGGCATTGAAATTTTATCTGTAAGTAAAATCGGGACTACTCTAGATTTGTGTGCACGGCCGCCATCTTGGATTTTTTTTTGCGCCAACTTGGCGACTTTACCGTGTTTTGAGGAGTGGAAAAATTCTCGCCAATATGTTTTAAGCGGTGTTTTCAAAACGCTGGACTTTGAATTTTTTTTAGCTTTTTTAATAAAAACCACCTGTTTAAATTATGAAACTAAGACAAAATTTTGAAAAATCCTTTAAATGTTGGACTTAGATTTTGGGTTTTTAATAAAAACCCCTTTTTTAAATTATGAAACTTAGAAATTTTTTTGAACAAATCATTCTCAAATATTGGAAATTTTGGGTTTTTCTTTTAGCTTTTTTAATAAAACCCACATTTTAAATTATGAAACTTAGAAATATTTTTGAAAAATCATTTAATCGTTGGACTTAGATTTTTTTTTTTTTTGCATTTTTAATTAAAAACTACCTTTTCAAATTATGATCCATATAAAAAATTTGGTCAAATGGATTTTACGGGGATACTCTAGATTTGTGTGCACGGCCGCCATCTTGGATTTTTCCGCCAGGGTTTGGCGCATTTCTCATGGCGATAATTATTGCGTTCTGGTAAAAATAACCCAATGTCAAATTCTCTAATTTTAAGATCAAACAGTCATTTCTGATTTGATCTTTTAATTACAGTATAAAAATTTTAGGTCAGATCTCAGCCTTGACCTGGAAATATTTTAAGCAGTGTTTTCAAAACGCTGGACTTTGAATTTTTTTTAGCTTTTTTAATAAAAATCACCTGTTTAAATTATGAAACTTAGAAAATTTTTTGAAAAATCCTTTAAACGTTGGACTTAGATTTATTTTTGGGTTTTTAATAAAAACAACTTTTTTAAATTATGAAACTTGGAAATTTTTTTGAAAAAATCATTCTCAAATATTGGAAATTTTGGGTTTTTCTTTTAGCTTTTTTAATAAAACCCAATAAAATCAGGACAAGGATTATTTGACCATTTATCCTGCTGTGTTGGAAATAAGGAAATAAAAACCCTTTTCCTAAACCAATAGCTTAACCTTAACTAACTTCTTAACTTAGGTTCCTGGGGAGAGAGAAGTTGAACTTCAGTTATTTAAATTTATTTAAATAAAAATTTTAAAATACATTGTATTTAAAATGTATACTGTATTTTACATTTTACGAAAAAATGATTGCAGATAATTTTTACTTCAAATAAATGAAATGGTGTATCATAACAGTATACTAATTGACAAATCCATTATCAGTTTTTCGTTAACTTAATAAATTTAAGTTGCTTTAAATTTTGTTTATCGATTGTCGATTAGTATACTGTTATGATACACCATTTCATTTATTTGAAGTAAAAATTATCTGCCATCATTTTTTCATAAAATGTAAAATACAGTATACATTTTAAATACAATCTATTTAAAAAATTTTTATAATTCCAAGTTGTAGTGGATTACAAATAAATTTAAATAACTGAAGTTCAACTTCTCTCTCCCCAGGAACCTAAGTTAAGAAATTAGTTAAGGTTAAGCTATTGGTTTAGGAAAAGGGGTTTTTTTTTCCTTATTTCCAACACAGCAGGATAAATGGTCAAATAATCCTTGTCCCGATTTTATTGTATGCACAAAATATTTGGTTAAGGTCAAATCTGAAGTAAAATTTCATTACCACAATGCCCTAACAAAAAAAAAAATAAATAAAGGAGAATCTGGTTACTCACCATAAATTTATCGGTTCATAATTTTTTTACATTTTTCAAAGCTGAATTTTAGATAATTTTTAAATTGCAAGATATTTAGGTGGTACGAAAATGCTGTATTTTTTTTCTAATTAGCAATATATTAGCATAATATTTTGGTGATTCATTGCTATTTGTCAAAGAGTTAGGGTAAATTGAATACATGGCATTGAAATTTTATCTGTAAGTAAAATCCATTTGACCAAATTTTTTATATGGATCATAATTTGAAAAGGTAGTTTTTAATTAAAAATGCAAAAAAAAAAAATCTAAGTCCAACGATTAAATGATTTTTCAAAAATATTTCTAAGTTTCATAATTTAAAATGTGGGTTTTATTAAAAAAGCTAAAAGAAAAACCCAAAATTTCCAATATTTGAGAATGATTTGTTCAAAAAAATTTCTAAGTTTCATAATTTAAAAAAGGGGTTTTTATTAAAAACCCAAAATCTAAGTCCAACATTTAAAGGATTTTTCAAAATTTTGTCTTAGTTTCATAATTTAAACAGGTGGTTTTTATTAAAAAAGCTAAAAAAAATTCAAAGTCCAGCGTTTTGAAAACACCGCTTAAAACATATTGGCGAGAATTTTTCCACTCCTCAAAACACGGTAAAGTCGCCAAGTTGGCGCAAAAAAAAATCCAAGATGGCGGCCGTGCACACAAATCTAGAGTAGTCCCCACAATTTCCTTAGCAATACAACACAAACAAATATGAAAACAGTATGTGACTATCACAGAAATATTCCAGAGTTCAACAGTAATTCGTTTACTGGGAATTAACCCAGGAAAAAAGGATTAATGAAAAAAAGAAAACTAAAGGAGGAATATTAGAAAATTAACTTTAAATAACTTCGTGCGTTCACTTACCTTCGACATTTTGAATTAACATCCAATAGCTGCGCATGCGCAGTTCGTATGAATGATTGATTCCATCGTCTGAAGATGAAATATTATTTAAAAGCTGTATTTTTTTATAATTATTTTAAAGCTTCCAAAGTAATCTTAGAATTATCTCCAGGCTTCAAAACATAAGTATACGAAGTTTCAACCAGATTCGTCAAGAAATGTAGATTTGTATTCGTTACATACATACATACATACATAGAGACACTCTGCTTTATTTATATAGATACCCATTCTGAAATATTCATTTTAATTAATGTATAGACCCCTATTTCATTGAAAATCGTAAGTGTACGAACACCTTTAGGAGCCACTGTAAATAATGAGGCATATTTGATGGATTTCTGCTGATTCTAGTGAGGTGCTCTGATATGGTGATGAAAAAATATCATCAAGTTTCCTTACTTGTGAAATATTTTTATTGGTCAGCAATCACAAAATCGAGCACAAAAATTAGAGACAAAAAGCTTTGTTTTTCAGTTGTTGAGATGGACACGTTCAAAATTAATATAGTGCAAATTATCCCGGTCCGTGGTTTATAGGCTAAGGGAATAAAATAGTATTTTCCTGCAACCTGACAAAAACCGCCCGCACCGACGCTATTTGATGGGTTAAAACGTCTTAAAACAAAAACGAACAATGTATTTCCCAACTGGTTGCGAGGTGGAGTAGCGTTTTTAAAACCAATGTGGTTTTGATTATTTCCAGTTATACTTGTAAAATGCATTTTTAACTCTTAAGTAGTTATCTAGCACAATGATAATATTTTTTATATTCATTATTTTACTAATAAATTAGTTTTAATTTTTTTTAACCGCGCGGCTGACTTGCCGCCCGTGTGCCGCGCACCGCTGGCAGATTCCTTTGTCCTCCCTGCGTGGACACTCGTTGTTGCAGGTGGCAAGTAGTAGAAGGGACCGTTTTCTGAGAAAGAGTGGGGGGTAATTCTAAAAATAGACGGGGAATGCTCGCTGGGCAGTCGCCAATCTGTATACATGACGTATACAGTTTGGCGATTTTCGGTAAAACTAAGTGTTGGCGAAACTTTTGCGCACGCTATTTATGCCAATTATATTTCGACACAGTTACTGTCTTCAGTTCTCTACATGGTTGAACAATTACTATCTCTCCGCTGCTTGACTGTGTAGGATTTTCTTTATTATCAACATTTTTTTATTATACCGTCATTGGACAATGACCGAGAGGTATGTTTAATTTTCAGTATTATCGTATTCAGCAATATGATAAGACTGTAGGATGACAGAATATTATTATTTTTTATCGCCAACGAATAAACTTATCCAGACTTATTTGAAGATGTCTCAAAACAAAATATTTCTTGTACAGCTAAGTTGTAACAATGAATCATTCTTTGATATGCAAATCTATGAAATTTTTTCACTTGTCAACTATTAAAAAATGACTGAACAAAATTTATAAAGCATTGAAATACATTCAATTTTAATTTTTAATCATTTTCAAATAAATTATATAAATTAAGATTATATAATCGGGTAATTCCTGATTTTCAAATATATATTGCACCTCACTTTTAACTTTGAGAAGAATGAAATAAATTTCCTCTATGGAAAATATTATAATTTTCTTATCTCGAGAACATTTACGAACTTTACTTAAAATAACATGTACAAAATATAAATTTAAGGGATTATTCTGAACAAAAATTTTAGGTTTTAGCAGAGATTAATATTTACTATTACCTGAAACTACACGAGGAAAAGAGAAAAGTTTAAAATATTAATACTAGTTATACATGGAGAGCCAGGAAAAAAGAAATAAAGTGTAAGGGTAGATGTCAGATGTTATATGTATAATACTTGATATATATAACATCTGATATCTACAGATATATATCAGATATATATCATCTGATATATATCAAATGTTATTTATAATAAGTACTGTTATTATAAACAATCTGATTAATAAAAATAAAAAGCATGTGAAAGGAAGGGGTCTACGAAAACTGTCGGTATTCCAATTACGGCCTAGTACTTGCAAGTAACCTTGATCGACGGCGCTTTGCTAGTTGCGAGATGGGTATTTGACGGCCTGTCGACACGAATTATTGCTCCCGTAACCGGCTCGTAACCCTCCGGCTATAGTGCGGCTTTATGTCCGCATTGACGGGTACCTTGCGGTTGTCTCACGGTTCGCAGTCGGATGCACGATAGCTTCATTGTTATCGGAAGCGGCCCGGCACTCGATGAGGTAGTCGCGGTCTAGAGAATACTCCCGTGCCGGATCCGATACTCACCTAATGCGCCGGCCCGGCAGTGGAGAAATCGGCTGGCTGGAATCATCCGGCCCCGGTCCGATGCCGTGTTTGTTGGGTATATATATATATATACCCAACAGAGAACCATAACGACAAACAGAGAAACATAACGACACATAACTTTCATTCTGAACTATTAGTCCATTAGTTATATTAAGGCCTAAGAAAATTAATAAAATTAATTTTAAAGAATGATTACCCGGCGTCGCACGGGTAGATATATAGATATAAAAGTTTTCATGTATTCCATCAAAAAATACTGGGCTGCACCCCCCGCTCTTCATGTTCATCTAGCCAGACAGAATGCGCTTAGCGCGTTTCTACCGAAATGATATACAAACAATAAGAAAGAAAGAAACTTTGAGCCTGCGGACCTTCGTCTGATTATACATCTGATTTTATTGAGAATTAATAGCACAGTGTTGCAGGATTCGCACGTTTAGATTGAATAAGTTTACTGTTTAATTAGATTTGTTAGATAATGTTTAATTAGATTTAATCAGATTTGTTTGATCCACTTTTTAATTAGAAATAAGTTTTATAATTTACATTTGCCTTTATTTTTTATTTTTCCCTTAAAAACTCAGTTTTTTCCACATCACCCAAGAGATAAAGTGCAAGATGCGTTATTCCCTTTATTTAATCAAGGTAAGGCGGGATTCCGCATGAAGCCTAGGCCCAAAAGTTTCTTTATTTCTTACTGTTTGCATATCATTTTAGTAGAAATGCGCTAAGCGCATTGTGTCTGGCCAGATGAACATGAAGAGCGGGGGGTGCAGCCCAGTATTTTTTGATGGATTACATGAAAACTTTTATATCTATATATCTATCCGGGCGACGCCGGGCAATCATTCTTTAAAATTAATTTCATTAATTTTCTTAGGCCTTAATATAACTAATGGACTAATAGTTCGGAATGAAAGTTATGTGTCGTTATGTTTCTCTGTTTAAAGAGCTTTTCCTCCCACTCCTTAAAAAAACCCAAAACTCTTAGAGATTTATCTTATATGATTTCACGGAATTCAAATACACATAATAAATAATTGAAATATATATCGTATGTTAAATCTGTTTCGAGAACTTAGGGGAAAAATGTAGAACTCTTAAACTTCTTCCCATTTTATGATCCTCAAATGATTGATATATTTAGATCAACAGAAGGCTTCGAAAACCTGGCCATGGGACAAACTTAATTTTTCTTTTTTTCCAAACTATATTAAGTTCTATTAGTTTCAACGCCATTGTCTAAAATTGTCTAAAGCAGCAGTTCTCAACCTTTTTAGACCCACGACTCCACTAAACGTAAGAAAAATAAAATAAACACTTCGCCACACCCCAGTCACCCCCAGACCGATCCTTAAATAAACCCTCAGATCAATCCTCTTCTCCCACTGCGCATCTAATTTCACTGATAATGCAGTTGGTTGTGTTAAGGGGCTGTATCCACATGTAAGTGGTACGCGCACCTCGTAGGGGCACAAAAATCATTTTAAAAAATCTAATTGAGCCCAAATTTCGTTTTTGCTGCATTAAGTTTTTCGGGTTCTAAACATTAACTGTGCCGAATTTGGTCCCGGTGGGTGAAACAGTCTATGATTCTATAGCGGAGAAACAAACAGACGAGCTCTCGGCGGGCTTGAAGTTGGCTTGAAGCAGAGATGGGTACCTAAAGTGGTATCCATGTTATGGTATCAATTCCAAGCAAGGGAAAATATTATCCTAAGGCCCGGTCAAGACCATTCTACAGGGACGACACCTGCAAAGGATCATTGTGTTTCATTAAATGCTCGACGGAATAGACAGATGACGGCTAGAGCGCTCTCCTAAAGACCTTCCTGCTGCGCCTGGAACAGCAATTTCCAGACAAACTGTATACAGACGCCTAGCAGAGAAGAGCCTTTACTCCCGGCGACCAGTGGTGTTTCCCCCATTTGACCTTATCGCACAAGATAGTCTGTTTTTCTTGCAGCGAACATATCATTTTTGAACACCAGAAGAATGGGGGCGAGTTCTTTTCAAAGTTGAGTCCACATTCAGTAGGCAAAATGATTCTAGACGAGTCTTCATCTGGAGACAGCCTGGAATCCGCTATCATCCCTCCAACGTAAGAGAAACAATTTTGTCACTTCACAGCGCTATAGGGATGAGGTTCTTGAAGCATATGTGAGATCGTTCCGAGGGGTGCCGGTCAGGTAATCTATTTTATGGATGATAATGCGAGGCCACGCGGAGCTCATCTAGTAGATGATTTTATAGAGTAAGAGTATATTCGTCGTGTGGATTGGCCAGCAATGTTCTCTAGACCTAAATCCTATAGAACATGTTTGGGATGGTCTCGGAAGATCTATAGCGTGATATCACACCCCCTTCTAGCACCCCTCGACATCCTCATTAACAGAATGATGGCTCGTTGCACGGCTTGTATAGCTGTGCAAGGTGACCACATCCCTTAATAGACGGACCGTTCCGGATATATGATGCATAATGGTTTGAACGTTTTTGGTCTAATTTGAATCTCGCTAACAATTTACTTCTTATTCATCTTGTTAAACTGTTATACGTATATTGTGACAAGGAACTGGACTTTGTAAATATTTTCATTAATATACTGTTTTGTCTCTAAAAAATATATTTTCTAATCTCATAGTTTCGATACAGCATTAATTCGGTTCCATGCACATTTATAAGTTATATGTATATATATATATATATATATATAGTCTGTTTTATTTTGTAAGTCTTAAAATGTATGTGTGCTTAAAATGATTCCTGTGGTTTTTTTTTTGCACCGGTTTCCGGGAAGAAAGGCATGTTCCTCCCGGAGGCAATTTAGCGTAACCTGTAACATGGTCATGTGCACAGAAGGAAAAATTACTTGCCACCCCTCTCAGCAGGAAGGGGACTTAGCTTCCCCATAGAAACGGCCTAGCAACATCTTTTAACCAATGATAGCTGAAAGGTGTTGATTGTTCGAGGACATTTTCTGACCTCGGCTTTTCCGGTACTGAAAATTTTGTAACGTTTTTTGGGCAGTGGAAGTGAAGGCAGCAACTGATAAGGACCTCTAGGTTGTCGACTCTTCAGCAACTCGCCATTTTTTATGCTGATTTCTCTGGTCTACTTTAGGACCGATTTAGTTAGACAACAAGATATTTTCTTCAGTCTCCAATGAGGGTGGTGGTGAGTAATAATTAATTTGTGTTATATTTATCAGGCGAGAGCACAGTAATAATTTAATATGTGTAACTAGAATTTTATGTGTTCTAATACTTTTTTAATGTATGAAAATAATTAGTATGATGATTTCTGTGAAAATTTGTAATCAGTGATAAAATTAATATTAAGTAATATAAAAGAGAAATTAAATATTAACATTAAATATTAAATTTGAGTTTGCTTCTTTAAGTTATTCCCAGACATGTGTCAGAATGTGTTTTTTTTCTCAAGTTAATAATTTTATAAAAAAAAATTCCACTATACGATATTCTAATTGTTACATGTTCTAACTCCACTTAATATATATTTTCTCATTGTATGCGTCATCTCTGTACCAAATTTCATTGCAATAAAACAATTATTCCTCCAGATATCACAGATGTTGTGTTTGTGACCTTCATTTTGGACACCAGGGTATATACTTGTATATATTTAACAAACCACTGCAGTCCGCTGCTGCCGAATTTCTCGGCAAAAGATTTTGCACCGAAACATTTTGCTCCTCATTCACACATTCGTGGCAGCATAAATAATTCATGCAAATGGCAGCCGTTGTATATAAATAAAGTGGATGCGCGAGATCAATATTTGCCATCCGAAAAGAACTTATGATGCGTGTCGATTCCAGAGGTTTAATGAAATGCCGTCGATTTTTCAAAATATCAAAACACTTCACTCGTAAAGTCATATATATATATATATATATATATATATATATATATATATATATATATATATATATATATATATATATATATATATATATATATATATATATATGTATATATATACAGTCGCGTAGTAGAGAAGGACTTTATGAGTAAAGAGTTTAAAGTTTATTATCGTTAAACTGTTATACTTTCTTAAAACTTGATTATTTCAGATTTTAATTCAAATGACTGGATTCCCGGGCTTTACAATGTTCTGTATTACAAAAAATATGGAAAATACAGTATTTGTGTAAAATTAATTCTCGTGATTCCTATTATATCTTTATTGCTTTATCATTCCTTAGTCTACGTTACTTACTATAGAAGTTTAAATAAAAAGGCGACCTTTTTCTCTCGAAACCGACGGTCTCGATGTCTCTAGATTTAAAGAACCCAAACAGAAAGCGAAATTAAAAACATTCGTGAAAGCTTTCATTGAAATAAATATTTGTCCTTGTTGAACGGTTGCCGATAACGGGATTCTACACAACTTAGATTTTTTTTTTTTTTTGACATTACATCAGGTGATTGGCATGTTTTTCACGGTATTGATTCGATATATTTCAAGGGACACGACAAATTCCTCGCCCTTTTTTTGGAAGTTATTTTTGTGAGTTTTTTCCTTCTTTTTCTTCACTGAAAAGGAAGCGATCCAAAATAAAATGTTCCCGGTGTACGGCGGAAAAAAAAGTTTAGTATATTGAAAACTTTATGAGCCATTCCTATCTATAACTCAAAACCCAAGTGACAATGGAACTATTTCATTTATATTTCTGACCGACAAATACGATCTGTATTGAAATCGGTTTACTGGATGATATGTAAGGAGAGAACTCTTCTATTTAAACAACGAATGTAACTCAAGTGTGGCCTAGGAAAAAACTATTCCACTCCTGAAAAGAAAAATGAATCACTTGAAACTATGGTTTCTTAACTTTTGTGTGTGTGTGTGTATCTGTGTGTATATATATATATATATATATATATATATATGTATATATATATATAGTCTGTAAACCTTCAAAGACAGGTAAATGTACCTCTTAAATGTACCCGTCTGCGGTTCGTTATCGGAAACTGAGTCGCGTAGTAGAGAAGGAACTGGAATAATCACCACAACCGCTCACTTCAACGAGCGGCTGCTCGAACATTCAGATTGTTCACGTGGGCGACCCACGGACTGTACAACGGAACACCGAATGGGTTTGTCGATATGTGACCCAATCTGTTTTTGATCCTTCGTTCGCTGTACAATGGGTGATCGGTTAACGAACAGTTCGGACTGCGAACAATTCGGATAACGAACACTTTTACGAAAGAATTTTGTGTTCGGACAGCGAACATATGTTCGGATAACGAACTAAAACTAATTCTACCGAACACCTCTATGACAAAAGGTCGAAAAAAGTTTCTAGTAGTCCAAGATCAACCAAGGGTTGGTTCAGTGAGTTTATCTAATAATTCTAATCAAGAGGTCTACAAACGATACAATTTTAGATATAAACATTTATTTTACATGTATGTACAACCCTTAAAGGGGGTCTACAAATTGCCACTAATCTAAGAGCCATGCTTACATGGAGAAGTTTCATCTAGTCGAATTCTAAAAACGGTGGGGGCGCTGCTCGCTACGTCATGCATTTCGTCACAACCTCTCGTCGCACACGACACGGTCGGAGCACACGACACGGTCATATACTGCGTAGTTTACGCCGAGACTTTGTGAATTGTACACGTAACCTTTATGTACGCTATTTGGTTTCTGCCCTTCTGAATTTTTGTATATATGAGCTATTTTGAACCCTTATAAAAAAATAAATAAAAATAAAAATAAAAATATTAGAAAATATGGCAATATTATGAGGCCTAAAAAAGTGGAGTGTCAAGAACTGAGCTCACCATAAAAACCAAGCAAGAGATTATAGCCAACGTAGAGAGTGGGCAGAAGATATCTGATGTTGCTAGGCAATATGGCTTGAACAGGTCTACAGTAGGCACAATTTTAGCTAAGAAAGATATCATCAAGAGGACTCAAGCACCTAAAGGAGTAACGAAAATCACATCTGAGAAGCAAAGGAGTGTGATCCATGAAAAAAAATGGAGAGGTTGCTTTTAGTTTGGATAAACGAAAGGGAAATGAAAAGAGATGTAACTACTATAGCCATCACTCAAGAGAAGGCTAGAGAAATTTTTGAGTAGTTGAAGGAATAAACTCCACGTTCGTCATCCGAGAAGTTAGAATTCAAGGCTACCACTGGCTAGTTTTCAAATTTTAAAAGGAGATCGGGCATTAAACATGTGGTAATGTATGGTGAGTCTGCTAGTGCAGGTAAAAAAGAAGCTGAGAAGTTCTGTCTCAAATTTCAAGAATTCGTTGAAAAATAAGGGTATTGTCCACAACAAATTTTTAATTGTGATGAAACAGGTTTGTTTTGGAAGCGCATGCCAAACCGTACCTATATCACAAAAGATGAGAAAAGTTTTCCTGGGCATAAACCCATGAAAGACCTATTGACGTTACTTTTTGGAGCTAACGCTAGTGGTGATATGAAGCTTAAACCACTTCTCGTTTATCACTCTGAGAATTCTAGAGCATTAAAAAAAATTCATAATCAAGAAAAGACTGCCAGTGATGTGCAGATCAAATCAGAGGGCATGGATCACTCAGGTTCTTTTCAAAGAATGGCTGTTTGAAGTTTGTGCTCCCAGCATCAAGGACTACCTTGATACCAATGACTTGCCATTGAAAGCACTGCTGCTATTGGACAATGTACCAGGACACCCAAATGACCTTGAAGATAATTTGCTGATAGACTTTCCCTGGCTGACAGTTCAGTTTCTACCTCAGAATACGACTTCGTTGATTCAGCCAATGGATGAGGACGTTATTGCGGGTTTCAAGAAATCGTACACTCGCGCGCTGTTTCGTCGGTGTTTCGAAGCATGGCAATTATCCTCAACAATGACATTAAAAACATTTTGGAAAGAAAATTTGACATTCTTGGAGCTATCCGACTCATTCAAAAGGCGTGGTCAGAACTCACTCAAAGACAGTTGATTTCTGCTTGGTGAAAACTGTGTCCATCTTGTGTTCAGGGAGACGGAGATAATGCCCCCTGAAATTCTGAATGAAATTGTGACAATTGCGAAAGATCTGGAATTAGAGGTGAACGAGGATGACTTTGAAGACTTCATAATGGAACATGAAGATGAGGTAACGACAGAAGAACTCCAAGAAATCTTGAATGAAGAAAACCAGCGAAATGTATCTCCTTTGGAAAAAGAGGAAGACGAAAGAGGACCAATTTTCTATTAAAGATCTTTTAAAGAAGTGGGAGGATGTCAGAGAAACGGTCTTAGAATGGCACCCAAACCAAGCCGATGTCAGTAGGACTGGGGATCTCTACAACGACAATGCTATTAATCACTTCCGGAAAATTCTGAAGAAGAGAGAGAAGCAATCGACATTGGACAGGTTCTTTAACGACCCATTAACAAAAAAAAATGATTGATTAATGTGCAAGACTGTATTATTTTGGTAAAAAATAAACTTACTAAGAAATTATAAATATATATATATATATCTTTTAATTTAATTTTTAGGGCCTCCAGGACGAATTAATAGAAGTCCCATAAAAATCTATGGTAAATCGATGATCGGTTAACGAACATTTCGGTTTACGAACATAGTCTTGGAACGGATTATGTTCGTAAACCGATCACCCACTGTATATACACTCACCTTATGATGAATATCGGTATAAAAATGAAGTCCCTAACTGTTTTAAAATAAAGCCGAAACAACACCTAAAATACATACCGCATGGGGCCCGAAGCAAAACAAGAGTCCATTCGATTTTTCTAACAATCCAGAATGTCTTATTTTCGTTACTTCGTTTCGTAAATACTGGAGATATTCAGACGGCATTCTTTACGGTTTAAACAGCCTTGTCAAAGCCATCTCATCATCTCCTTTTTCGGGGGCTAGATTTTCATCTTAAAGTCTGTATAGGTATTTTTCTTATAACATTTCGAGCTTAAGTTATATATATATATATAATATATGCTCCCAGAAGGAAACGAGCTACTATCACGAAACTTAACATGTATGTAGTGTATGAGGTGATAAGCAAATGATTACAAATTCAGAAGAACAGACCGTTTAATTAAGAAGATATGGCATGAAAAAGATTACAAATCAGTGAGTAGTAAATCCACCTCTGGCAGCTATACAAGCCGAAACACGGCGTGGCATCGAATCAATGAGGTCACCTATGACCTCCTGCGGAAGATCATGCCATAATCTTTGCAACTGGGCAGTTAATTATCCAGTATTCCGGAACGGCTTCAGTTGCCTTAGAAGCACGTCCCCGACGTTCTCTATTGGCGAGAGGTGTGGTGACCTCGCAGGCCATGGGAGTACGTCAGATCTTTGAAGACATTGTTGGGAGAGTCGCGCAGTATGTGTACGAGCGTTGTGTTGCTGATAAATGGCACCTAGACGACTTGATAGCATGGACAGTACAACTGGCGTTAAAATCTCGTCCATATAACTGCGGGCCGTCAAAGTGCATTAAAGGACGACTACAGGTAATCGTGTGTCCCAACAAATCGCTCCCCACACTGTCATTTCTTGTGTAATCATATCTTCTTGTGTAAGCCTCTCGACAACAAATTCGGGATCGGACCGGTGGCCTAGCCGTCTCCACACGCGTTTGCGCTGGTCATCAGCATTGAGACTGAATCAGGATTTATCGCTGAATATCACACGCCTGCAGTCGGTCACACTCCAGATTGCCCGAGGTCGGTAAAATCCAGTCGACACTGAATATGATGTGGGGTCAGTTGTTGGCGTCTTAATGGACGTCAGCTCCTTATACCTGCGTCGGCTAGTCGTCTCCGAATGGTTTCCCTTGATACCTCCAGATGTCTGGAAGGTGGTGCATGGTGTCGAAGTGATTCTAGCGACGTTGTTGGTGCGGAGGTGGCCGTTCTTATGATTGCGCGATCCTGGAGCGAATTTGTGTTCCTGGGATGCCATGACCCTCTGCGACGGTAGACCATCCATTCCGTGATCCATTGTTGCCAACACCGAGCAACTACCATATCACTCCGACCGGGCTGGTGGCGATACGCCTGTTTAACCTACCTGCTTCTCTGAGGCCTTCTAAACGCCCCCTCTCAAAGTCCGACAATTGTTCGCACTGTCGCCAGTTACGTCTCAGAGGCATCTCTAGTCACAATACCATCCATCCAAGTCGAAAGATTTGTTTGAATAACCCTATGACACGAGCAATCATGCTTTTAAACTCTCCCATCTGTGCATCTCATATGTGCATAGCACGCTTACCCTTGTCTCATTGGCGTCTAAATTTTAATCATTTGCATATCTCTTACCCCAACTACATTCCTGCTAAGTTTTGTGATAGTAGCTCGATTTCTTCTGGGTGCATATATTTTTGTGACAGAGTGTGTGTGTATATATATATATATATATATATATATATATGTTCAGTAGTTAATTAAGTCCAGATCACTCCTCGCACTAGGGGGTTCTGTGCATTCCACTCCTCACTTGGAAACCCCCGATCTCAAGAGTACTGCAGGAATATACAACATCCTTAAGATCGAGACAAAAATCATTTTTGAAATAATAACTCCTTTTAACCTCTATTTTAAAATGGTTCTTGTCGGAATTATCTGGAACAACTCATTGTTTATGAGACACATTTTTGCTTTATCGTTCAAACAAACCTTCATTAAATATGATTTTGTAATGTTTTGTTCCTCTGTACTGATATGTATAGTTACCTCTCCAATTTTTTTCTTTGTTTATAGTCTGAAATTAAGAAATCCTTTGTACACATTCGCCAATAGGGTCCTGGAAAGCCAAAAATGGAGTCGCAAAAAGGGATGTTTCTGTATAGGCTGAAGAATTAAAAAGTCTGCTAGTGTTAAGCATAGTTCCCCTACCACAAAGCGGCCAAGTCCGTTTTGGAATCGAAGAAAATGAAACTTTTGGGGCCGGCATCAGTCATGGCGAAGCACTGCAAAATGCTAATATGCACTCTTGAAATGATAAAAACACAACGAGAAGCAGAAAAGACAAAAATAGAAAGGCGTCCATTTCTTTTTTTATACAGATTTATAAGAAAACAAAAAACTTAAAAGTTGCTAGACTACAGACGTTTTATTTACAAAAGAAAAAAAATTGCAAATGTATTTTTCTAGATTTTTAAACGCTTATGTTTTGATAAAATTTTAATTTCCTTATTTCTCCATGATCTGTAGAATATATTGCAAGGCTTTAAAGTCTCTCCCGTGGTATTATTGACCTCACCTTTATGTTAATTAATTTTAATCTAGAAAATCTTTTTACTATCGACGCCACGGTTGCAGGAATTGTTATAAATAGACTTAAAGATTTTAAAAAATTATGACAAGTAGTAGATCTGTCATTGGTAGCGAGGAATGGTAGAAATTTTACGAGGTTTATGAAAAATTTAGATGGAAGAACAGGTTTTAATGCTTCGACCAGCTTACAGCTATATAGGGTAAACCAAAAGTCTTACCCTGATTATAAAAATTCAATACAAAATAACCATTTAATATAATAATGTAACTTTTGTATCGTTGGATAGATCAGTTTTAGTAGTTTTTTGTGTGCAATAAATGACGCGAGTGCTCCTTCAAAAGGGACTCAGGGGAATATTTGTAAGGAGGACATCATTTTCGGCCGGAATGGCGTCGATTCAAGAGAAAGTCCAAACAGCGTTACCCCTAACATTTACTTAGACTTATTGCAACTTTTTCAGAAAGATGGCACACTCCCACACTAGGGATCTTTAGTGCGTGATTTCTTAGACGAAACATGTACTGTGTGTACTGTAACAGAAGACATGTTAAATAGCACTTGGCGGGAACTGGAATACCGCTTCGACATTCTCCGAGCTACTAAGGGGGCACACCTTAAAATTTACTGAGGTAAATGGTCTTATAAAAATTTTTATAACTGTACTTACAATATATCCAAACAAACATAGGTCTAATTATAATAGTTTGAGCACGATAAATATTTATAATCGGGGCAAGACTTTTGGTTCACCCTGTATATATCTCTGCATGTTTTTAGAGACTTCGTTGGGTCGGTGTACAAACCCTATTGGATTCGCTCACCTCAATGTTAATCTATGAAGGAAGTGTGTCAAAGGATTGCGGACTTGGATTGAAAGATTTTTTTAATGTACTCCGTAGTAGAGAAAGAAATTCCATACCTTGGGACACTGTCAGTTTTTCAAAAAAATGCAAGTAATATTTTGAAATTTAAATTATTTGGGGACAAAATTTGGCAAAGTGTTTTTAAACGTTCATAAATTTCTTTGGTGGACGAAATTTATAAAATGAATCCTGCTGTAGGTGCAGAAAAGGTCGGGCTATCTGAAAATACCATTTTTGTTGGATTATCAGCATTCATTTAGCTGTCAATAGTAGACAAATTTTATCCACAGGTTAACAATGAGATGAGCGAAATAGCCATATACATTTGCATGTTTTACGACTTCGTTATGTTGTCCATCTGGACCATTTTTACATCTGTTAAGGCAATTTTCATTTAGACGTATATTAATTTTTTGTGTGTGTGCGTGGTTAGTGCCCATCTTTTAAGGCCGGCCGTGGAAATTTAAATTCAGTGAAGGGAAATCGATATTATGCCGCACTGTTAATGATTTTTCTTGGTGTCACTATAGAAAACATACTGACGATGTGCATTCTATTGCCTCCTACAAACATAAAGGGGATGGATAAAAAAAACTTAACTATTTTATGAACGTTTAACTATAGAGAAGTTTCAGTGAATCATTTTTACGTCAATCCTCGTGACGTTCGCTCCATGCAGTTTACCCAATCCATTCCATAAATAGGAATAAATTTTTCATCGAATCCTAAACGTAGCCGAAATCCATATGGCATTCGTGCAGTGGAACTGAGTTTTGGAGGGGATACACTTTTTGCATTCGTTCGCTTACAAATGATTCGCAGTCCATCGCTCCTAACATATTTCCTTTAACGCGCCGTTGGAACAAACCTCGAGATGTTCGCAATCGAAATGGAACAGTGGGGACTTCGAAGGATTCCGGGAAATCTCGGCGCTTTTTAGACGAAACACCTTTTTCATATTTATGTGAAAAATGCTCGATCGACATTTATTTTGAAATGCTGTGCCCTATACAAGCGACCTTTTCATGTCTTTTCAAAAATGGATGTTCCTATCTGAAAAATGTTAGATGCGTTTTTAGTTTGTATTTTATGAATTTTTTTATTTTTTATTTATCTTTATTTTTATTTTTTTGCAGGGAGAAAAAAAATGAGAATTTGTTCATTTTGCAAATAGGAATCATACAAATTTTTTATATACTATTCGAATCTTTTTTGAGAAAACTTTCAAAGTTCGGTTAAATGACATTTAAACAATAAATACGCGTAGTTATTTTTCGTTAAATGTAATCATGAAGCCTTATTTATCAGCTCAGTAATTTAAAATCATTTTACAAATTGTACACTTGTTGAGAAAATTGTTGAGAAAATTTTACCCTACAATGCTATAGCGACCAAATACCTTCCCCTATGTCTTAACTCAGGCACACTAAATGTTTATATATATGCTTATTAAATTCATATTAAATTTTTTCAAAGAAATACGGTCTGTCCATTTTATTTCCACATAATGTTGCTTTGATTGCGTCTCATCAATGTGTATACTTTCGAACCTTCTGCGCTAGCCTCTTTGTGAAGGCGACGAAAAGGAAATAAACTACTCACAGCCTACAAATGACAGAAAAGGATAATATTTACTCTTGTTCAATAAGTAAATAAATGAATAAATAAATGTTAGGCAGTTTAGGCAGTTTTTAATCACCGAAACCAAACATTTCCTGCTTCAATTCAATTTCGTTTTCCCGTCCAACTTCCTTGTCTGTTACAAGAGAAGAAAATAAACTTAAAAGCGACACATCGGAGTTCTGGGAAGATTAACTCAGAGGAATCTCTCCTTCTCCTTTCTTCCCGGTGATGGATCGAGCTCAAACTAAGCGAAAGGAATTAGAGTCACGATACTTTGTTTCCCGCTTTTGAAGTGACAGCACCGAAATACAAATCCCGGTCTGTCACCCATTTTGGAACGAGTAACTCTGGAGTAGGTGTACCAAAAGGGCACTTTTAAAGAGATCGTGTCCTCTTTTTTGCTCTCTATCGACATCCACACGTTCAGTCCGTAGGCCGGAAAATCTTGCATGAGGTCTGTGGGTGGGAGAAGGTGCGAAGGCCCTAGAGGTCAAAATTAGGGTGGCACCAATGGAGCCATATCGTCTCACCTGTACGGTGCTTCCAGATAAACAGGAGTCAACCATTCTCGCGGTATACAAGGCGCATGTCTCAGGACAAGTGTCTCCGCATTAGCATAAAAATTTTTTTAATTACTATAAGTATCATTATGAGAATCGTTACAAAAGACGTAACTTTATTCCTGACAGCTTTCGTCGACATGAGGTCTGTCAAACTCCACAAAACCGTGTTCCGCTCTCAAAGTATAAATGTGTACCGGGGAGAGACCGCCCTCAAACTAATTTATCCACTGTGACATCGTCCGCGGTTTTCACTATGTCGTTTAACAAAGGGTTTATTTTTGTGTTTATAATCCTTAAAAAATGCTTTGTATGAGAGTTGTGTACTCCGTTCGAGAAAATTCTCCGCAGAAAACAATCTTCCTCGTTTCCCATCAGAAAAATGTATCGTCGCAAATGTAATAAGTTTATATGTATCATCTTATTGAGAGAGATTAAAAGGAAGAAATGAGGCGAAGAGGAGTCGGCATCTCGCCAATTTCCCGCGGGAAATTCTACTGAAATCCTTGATAGTCTTCAATAGATTGAATCATGTGGGAGGGAGAGTGACAAACCTATAAAGTTGTTATTCATTGTCCAAGTGTAACGCCAAGAAGAATAAATTCCTTAAAAAGGACATAGGTCGATAGCAGTGGTTCTCAACCAGGGAAGGGGGGGGGGCGGAGGCGCAGACGGTTAACACAAAATATGTGCAGCACGTATTTTAAAAAGTTCATTTCTTGAAACGAAAGTTTTCAGAAATGAACTTTTGCTGTTTGGTTTAGAATAGTTATTACATTTTTGTTACTTTTTTATTTATTATTTTACGTTTACAAATGAGAGAAGTGACGTAGAGCCGTTTTGCTGTTGAATGTTAAAGTACTTTTACGGTCGGCGCTCCTAGAATCTAAGCTTTTGTTTGGCCACTACCACAGAGGGAGCATAAACTTGTAGATAGCGCATGCGCCGTGTTCGTTCTCAACATATTGATCTTTCCAAACGTTTTGATCTTTCATAATTTATGAAGGTACGTTTCAGGACTAGGGTGAGTAGGGACTGCAGGTAATCTAGGGGGTGGAGAGATGCGAGACAAAAAAAGGTTGAGAATCGCTCTTGTAGATCCTACTGTTATAAGGTCAATACTTGTGAAACAGAGCTCCGAAAAAAAATCATCTTATCACTGAGATAAAAACTCCACGGTCCTTTGTAGTGGTCTTTCAATAGTTCCGACTGATATGTCCTTCTAGAGATTGGGAAATATGCGGCAACAAATATTTGGGAAACTGTTGGCACAACACTATTTATTCCGCAGCACAGTGATCGTGTAGAGACTTATGAGTTACTACTTATTGTGTTATCAAGTTGTAGAATCGGAGAGCGGTGATCGGGTTGTTCAATAAATCCTCTGGGGTACATCTGCCATGCTGTCAACGTTGCCAGACAGAGCAGGCCTTAAGTCGCTTGGACTAACAGGAAATTTCTTCAGTAGATGCGAAAATGAATCAGAATAACGACCCAATGAAGTCTATAAAACATGCAGATGTAGATGGCTATAGGCTGGTCGAAAAAAAACTACGTTCTTCATGTCCCGGAAACCTGTAAAATTTCTACAATTCTTTGCTACACAGCTGTTGGCTTTCGAAATTTATTTTTATCTTTGAGGACATTTCTAATAATTCCTGTAACTGTGTGTTGGGGTGGAAAGAAGCTTTTCTAGATTAAAATAAATTAAAACAAACCCGAGGTCAATAGTATTACGGTAGAGACTTAACAGCCTTGTAATAAATTCTACAGAGCATAAAGAAATGAGGAAATTAAAATTGAATCCAATCACAAATGATTTCGTGACAAAAAATCTAGAAAAAAAGTAGAAAATCTAGAAAACATTTATGAATATTTTTGTTTGTGAATAAAATTTTTGTAGTCTAGCTACTTTTTGTTTTTGGTTTTCATTTAAATGTATATGAATAAAGAAATTGGACCGCCATCCTGTTTTTGTCTTTTATGCTTCCCGTTAAATTTTTATCATTTAATATTTATTAGTATTTTGGAAGGGATTTACCAAGTGTTAGAGAGAGATGGAAGGATTACTTCCAGACGCTGCTCAAGTCGGACAATGGAACAATATGGAATAATAATTATGAAGATGCTAACCAGGAAGAAATTCCTGCGCCATCTTTTGAAGAGGTAAAACTAATTATTCAAAAAATGAAAAATAATATAGCTCCAGGAAGGGACGAGATTAGTGTTGAATTTATAAAACATTCAGGAGCAAAACTGTGGCATAAAATTTACGAACTGATCACCCATATTTGGGAACAGGAGGAAATGCCAGCAGAATGGAATTTAGGAATTATTGTCCCGATTTATAAAAAGGGTGACAAGATGGACTGTAGTAATTACAGGGGCATTACACTATTAAATGTCACCTACAAAAGTTTTACTTGCTTAATCTACAGGAAACTTATGCCAATAGCGGAACAAATTATAGGTGATTACCAATGTGGTTTTGGGTCTAACTGCTCTACCATCGACCAAATACATATAGTGAAAAATATCTTTCAGAAGTTCAATGAATATAATATTGATCTGTTTACTTTATTTGTTGATTTCAAACAGGCATTTGATAAAGTGGATAGAGTCAAAATGATTGGAATTTTAGCTGAGCTAAAGATACCAATGAAATTAGTCAAACTAATACAAATTACTCTGAAAGATTCTCAAGCCACCGTTTTAATTCAAAATGACTTCTCGGGGGTTTTTGATATAAATGCAGGTGTTCGACAGGGTGATGCATTATCACCCTTATTGTTTAACTTAGTTCTCGAACATGTCATTCGAAGGTTGGATCTTAGAGGCTCAATTTCCTGTAAAACCACACAAATCTGTGCATTTGCTGACGGCATTGTAATTTTGAGCAGAAGCAGGCATGCATTAGTTGCAACGGCAAAAAAACTAATAGAATCAGCATGCGCTGTCGGTCTCTCACTTAATGAAAATAACACAAAATATATGGAGAAGACCAAATTCGTCAGTGACTACAGAGATTGTCTGATTATTGATGACTATAAATTTGAAACAGTTAATAGTTTTACATATCTAGGATCTATCATTAACGTTTCAAATACTACTTCAGAAGAGATTAATTGTAGAATCCTAAAAGGGAACAAATGCTATTTTTCAAATCGACATCTTTTAAGAAATAAACTAATCCCTAAAGTAATCAAAAATATACAAAACAATTATCCGGCCTGTGGTAACATATGGTTGTGAGACTTGGACCCTGACATTAAAAGATATTAATAACTTAAGAATATTTGAACATTAAATTTTGAGGAAGATATATGGACCAATTCAGGTAAATAGTAATCTATGGAGAATAAGAACTAATAAGGAAATAGAAGCACTCATAAAATGCAAAGACATAGTAAAATTTATTAAAGCACAACGAATATCTTGGCTCGGCCACATCGAGAAACAAACTGATAAGCGAGTGGCAAAATTCTTATACTGGAAGCCAATGTGCAATAGACCAAGGGGAAGACCAAAAAAATGGTTAGATGATGTGTTGAATGACCTAAAATGTCTGAAGATAACCAACTGGAAGTGGAAGACTAGAGACAGAGTCGTCTGGAAAGGGATTATGCGGCAGGCTAAGGCCCATCACGGACTGTAATGTCAACTAAGAAGAAGAAGAGTATTTTGGAAGGGCCCAACCGAAATTTCTGCCAAGCAATAACTAAGGCCGGCCCTGTTGCCACATGTCCGCGATAAAGGACTTTTTGAGTAATGACGCACGCGTACAAGCCAAAAACTTACACGCCTTTCAAGGTAAAGTCACTCCGTAGGAAATGCCTCGCTCGACACCCATTCATAGATGAAAATCTGTGTGTGATTTTTACGGTGTGACTACGGTAAAAACCACCGCATGCTATGTGCGACATCTGGGATGCTCCATCGTACAGGAAAGTAGTTCAGCCAAACCATTATCGATGTTGTGGAGATACAATAAACGTTGAGTATGTCTTCTATTTCTTCTGATGTTCATACTCTATATTCTTATGGTTGATACACTTTTCCTTCTTTCGTATGTTCAAATTGCAAATATTTTATTTCGATCACTGTGATGTTTTTCGATTACTGCGTGCTTGCATTGAAAGGATTTCTTTTAAAAGTATTTTACACCATAACAGAGCGAAAAATTTTGTTAGTTTGATATTTCTCATACTGCGTAAACTATTTTTAAATTAAAATTGCTCAGCAAAAATTAGCTTCGTTAGAATTGAAAAGCATTTCCTTTGATGAGCGAAATTTCAGTACAGAAATGTGAGAAAGGTTCACACTGTTGAAGCAACTTTTTCTTTAATTTGATCGTCAATATTTCTGAGGGAGAAAAAACTGAAAGGTTATCAGTGTGTTCGTTCTTCGATCCTGAACTGTCTACTCACTTCCTCCCACTCATGAAGTGGAGGCCCGGTTTTCTTCTCCCCGTGTCAGACTCTCTGTTCTTGAGTGGAACTACGCTGGAGTCTCTTCAAGTTCTATACTCAATCATCTTCGTTGACGTTAAGCAGTGAAATACTCTATCCACAAAATGAACGACACCAGAGTCTAAGAAACTAAATTCATTGGCTCAAGAGATACTTCCGAAATTTTTTCCGCTCAATGAATCCGTCGTACGGAATAGATTTTGAAATGGTTCGTTTTGCATTTTTCATCCATTTTTCACGCTGGAAAGATATTGTAAACTCTCCAGTGGCGATACATAAATCTTCTGAAATGAATTTCCCACTGTCTATTCCTTTCGAGCATTTTTTTTGGCGATTGATGGAGCAGCAAAAATCACGATTGATCCAGATTCCCGAATAATCGATCCACTTTGACAAGAAGTTCGAATGAACCTCGCAGTTTCTACTGATCGCCCGGCTCGAGCTTTCATTTCTGGTCATACGCGTGAAAATGGCCGTCATTCTCGGATAATGTACAGTCGAATGAAAATTCAGTCATCTGAACCAGTAATGCGCAAACTGTGGGTCACGGACAGTTTGAAATAAATTTACATAATATTGGATTGTTTGATTAATAAGTAGGTTTTCAATTTTCTCTGATGACATATTTTTCATATTTAATTTTTTTATGTTAATACACATTTAGAGAAGTTTCACTATATATATATATATATATATATATAGTATAATTACACATTGGTTTCTGTAATATTCTGATATCATTCGTAATCCTTTGTATTTTATTTTAGTCATATACCTCCCATTCTAAATTAGCACATATGTGTGAATTCTAATTCAAAGGCTACTTTGGGATTTTATTGATTTTCAAACTGAACCCGTTTTACCTTTCAATAAAATGTCTCGAAATGTGTTATATATATAGAATGTGTTATATATGATGTGGTTATCAAAATAATGGAAATACATATCAATATTAGTGGTGTCTATGAAAGTGCTTCGTATTCCTTAAAAAACAAGTCTAGGGACCAGTATTTTTTATAGAATATAGTGTATACATTATTCTACTCTAAGGTAGCAGTAATGAAACTATGGGCATCAGGCTGTTTGGGGGATAACGTAAGATGTCAAACCTTGTAGACAAATTGTTGAAACGCGTCAAATTGGAGTATCTGTTACAACATCCCTATGGTTTTGAGTGTTTACCGAGATATAATATCGGAAGTCATGCCGGCATACAGAGTGCACGGGAAGACATCCTCTGGGAAACAGAATAGTGGACAAAAGGTTAAGCAAAGTGAAGGAGACTGACGGGTGTTGAAGCGGACTGTGAGATCAAAAAAGAAGACAACTGCAGCAAAAGTGACCGCAGAGCTCTATCTGAATCTGCAGGCTCCAGTATCAGTCATTACAGATCAGAGAAAACTACACCAACAAAACATTTAAGGCAGAGTAGAAATTCCCAAACCGCTTGTGACAGATGTGATGACAAAACGTCCTCTACAGTGGTGCCACGAACACAAATCCTGATCGAGTGATACGTTGAAATATGGCATTTGGTTAGACTAATCATTGTTCACTTTGTTCCCCGCAACAGGACATGCGTATGTCTGAAGAATACCTACACATACGTATGATCATGCTTCTGTAATGGCAGCTGTCAAACAAGGAGTGAAATTTCTCAGGGTTTCGGTGGCCATCTCATGGTTTTCAAAAGGGATCTATTGTAACCCTGAAAGGGAGATTGACTGGGAAGGACTATGTCGAACTTTTAACCAACCAGATCTATCCTATGGTAGAAAAATTGTTTCCTGTAGGAGATGGCGTTTTCCATGATGATAATGCTTCGATCCAACAGCTAGATGTGTGAGGTCGTAGTTTGAAGAACATAAAGACCAAGTCAAACATTTTATCTGGCCCGCACAATCCCTAAACCTCCATTATCATGGAACTGCTGAGGTCTATTTAAGAGAATAGAGTCCGCAATCGATATCCACCAACAGCACCTTTACAGGAAAATTGACGATTTATCCATAAAGAATGGTATAATATTCCCTTAACCACTATTGATGACTTGCATATTTCAGTTCATTAGTTTATTCAGGTGGTATTAAATGCCATAGTTGGTCCTATGGCATATTAATAAAGAATTTCACGCTATTCCTAAGTTATTCCATTATTTTGATAACCACCTGTATATACACTTATTCGCTCGCTCTCTTCGCCAGGTCGTGTGACTGGCAAAGAGACACTGCTCATCTCAAAACCTATTAATATTGAATGTGATATTTACTGAGTAATAAAATTAAATACTCGCACAGCAATCAGCACGAAAAAGTACTCCATTCCCTTGCGACACGATGCTTTGAATTGCACGGAAGAGTCAAACAAACGTCACGGTTCTCATGGCTACTGCTCTGTGGATAAAGGAATAATTAACTGAAAACAAACCGAACACGCATTTTTGGCCCATTTTGCGCAACAAATGTATATCCACGGCGAAATGACAATAAACGCAAGCGAAGTGTTAATAAACCGCGTTAATGCTGTTTGAAATAATAGTTCATTAATTCTGATAAATACAGCGAAACCTACAACAACATTATTTTAATCGAAACAATAGTTAATGACAATCGAATGCCTCGAGGCATTGTTTTCGGGGGGGGGGGGGAGATGAATAGAAACTTCATTTGGAAATGTTTCATTTGAATATATCCATCTTATTTTTATGAGATATTTCTTTTTTACTGAGTTTTCTTTTCTTAAATTAAATTTTCAGAGTGAGTAAATTTATTGAACGGGTTTGTTAGGGTTATTAATCAAAGGCTCTCTATTATTAATGGTTTTTACTTGTAAACTGACTGGCATTTTGCGAAATGTATTACATTCAATCGAATATTGCAAACATTTCCGAATAGTATGGTAAACTTTAACTATTTCATTGTTAACCGTATGCATGCGTTGTAAATGATTCAGGTTCCAGAATATCAGAACTTCTCTCTTTTGGAAAACAAATGAGTGAAATCGTGCGATGAACAACATGGAGATGTAGTAAATATGATTTCTAGAATGAGACTTCGTTCGCTGCAAATGACAGAAATAAAGATCGATGTGTCTGAAAACGTATAAACGTCAGGGAAACTGACATAAACCGTTTATTTAGTTACGCTTCTTATGATACATATTATGTGTTTCAAACATCTTCAAAAAATCTATACATATTAATTGTTTTCCAGGTTACTTTTTAGGTACAGGTATGCTATTTGAATTTATTTTCCTGACCCTGGCGAGATCATGTCCATAGATGGCGGTGGGCAGGAGAATGCGGCTGTGGTTTAAGATGGCACCACAAAGGTCGGAATCCGTCATGACCAGGAGCCACCTGCATTTACCCCCATGGGCGACATCTGGGGGGGCGGGGCTCACACCTTCTTCCACCCTCTCGACCTCCTAGGTGGACTTTCCAGTCTACAGATTTGACGTGCCTCCATATGACTTAGACACGAAAGCACTGAATGAAGTTTGTTGGAATTCAACCTCCCCCTCCAGTCTGATGGCCGACGCATTATTACTAGGCTACTTCGGGCCCAAATGAATTGTAATGGAAGCAAATGCTAACGGCTCTGTTTTATTTCTCAGTAAAATGACGATGAAACATAATGTCAGTTTTTAGGCCTTATCCAGTTGAGAATCTGTTGAGTTCTGTGTTAAGTTGTTTTGGTCGAGTACCTTTCGTATTGTGTTTAGTCGTAGTATTGTGTTTATTCTAAAAACTAAACATGTAAAAAGTTTAAAGGCAGCTGCCATATTCATATTCTACGCATGAAATAAGATATTCTGAAATCCGACCGAAGTCACCATCTCAAAGGTATTTGGAATTCGCCTAACTAGATAAATTTCTTTATAACATTGTTTCTAAACCTGGTATTCGTGTACTCCTTGGGGATCCGTGAATAAATTTCAAGAGGTCCGCCGTCTGAGAGGAGAATTCTAGTCCAGAAACTTGATTATGCGTAAAACACACATTTCGGGACTTTTTAATGGAAGCTAAAATGGAGGCATGAGTTCTATGTGAAAATTTAAAAAACAGGTAGTAACCTCTGAATTTGAATTCCATCAGTTTCCCATCTGTGCAGCAGTCGTTCGGTAAAGTGTTTTGTAAAGTGCAATTGGGATACTTTAACTGTTTACAGTCTGGATGTTCACTTTTTCCGTGAATAACCAATTAAGTAATGTATGAGTGATATTTTCCCGTATATTGTAAGTATTCCAATAATGTGTTCATCCACAGCTGTTAGAGGTGAATCGTGAGTTATTTTTTTTAGTAAAATTTCGCAAAGCGGGTTCATTAAACGTTGAGTCCTCACGCTCTGCGATGACCAGAAGGAGGGACCCATAGCTTCTGTCAGATTACTTAAAGGGTTTACTGCACTAAAAAGTTTAAGAGGCATTGCTTAAAACCAACACAAGCCAAGAAAAGTATTTTCGCATGTCATTTTTTATCCAATGGCGTTTTACAAGACAATATAAAAATCAAATCAAGAACAAACAAACAAAAGAGAACTATAAAACGTCCATGACCCCAAAAGATTCCTAGTCATCCAATATCACTCCTACACTGGAGCTGAATGTAGAGTGGCGCGATTCAGGATATGGGTAAGTCCATGTCCTCTCGAAGATTACAGAGGTTGCAAAAGAGTTCTAAGACAATATTTACAAGCCAGAGATGTTCCATAAGTAAATGACCTATGGCATGGCCTAATGACCTAATAATGGCATGGCCCGTCATTAAACGTAGCAAGGCCACCACTTTCTACATCGGCCACTCTGGAGCTTCAGAAATTTTGTTAAACCAAATCTTTTGTGAATTATTCCATGACAACAGATCCTCAGAGAGGGAGTTCCCAAGAGTCTCGCATATGAGCAACTTTAATAAGTTGTAAGAGATCTTAGTATTAGATGTTTTCGCAAGTCATGAGATCATATAATCGAGTCATTAGCAATTCGCAAGGCATCCCAAAGCGTGGAATGAGGTAAACATTTGTAGTGGTTTTAACGAATCGGGAAATCATACGATTAGGTTATTGGTTTGTTGCCAGGGTATTACAAATCGTCGAATGATGTAAAATTCTTGGGTTTTTTTTTCAAGAAATCGTCAAATTGTACTATCGCGTAATATGTAATGTGTATGGCATTCGAAATGTCGAAATTAGGTTAAAAATGCAAACTATGGTGATCTGGGCAACTCGGGAAAGGATGTAATCTAGTGATTAGCAATGAAATAAGCATTGCAAACTATTTTTATTTTTTCTAAAGTGGAGGCAGTTGCCATGACACATTCGCTTTTTGTTATTTACAGCGAAGTCTTGCTGGCTACTATATTACGGGAGCAACATTTAGGTGAGCTAGCATTGCTCCCTATGAGGGGACAACACTGTAACGACCAAGCCTTATTCGGGATTTGAACCCAAGCTCACTGAGAGGAAGCTCACGACACTAACCATTATACCACATGGGTGGGGCATTACACGCTATAAAATTAACTTAAAATTTACGGTGATATTGGAAAATAAGGAAATTATAGAGTCGTGTAAGGATTCATTTGTAACGTATTAAACAATTATTATACTTTCATATCTACTAAAGCAAGGATGCTAAACAAGGGGGAATTCTTCTCACCACCACCCCACCCAGGGAGGAATTTCAAGGTTTCAAGGGGAGGGGGGGACAGCTATTCTGAATAGTGGGATATCTTCTGGATTATGTACAATCTGTAAAATCGTATTTTGTTTTTAGTTGAATCTGCGACATTCAATAAACTTTCATTGAATGTCACAGATAAAAGTCCGTTCTTAAATACACAGCATTATTTTTAGTCTGTTGTTATTCACTTTCGTCTGTTTTGTAATTAGTTCTGAATATAAAATAGCTAATTTTATTCCAGCTTAGAAAACTATCCACGCTTTTTATCGCTAAAATATTTGCAATATTTTACTGTAAAGATAATCCAAGTAAATGTACCGGATCCGGACAAAATAATATGAACACTTGTGAAAGAATGCAAATTTTTTATTTGTAGGGGGTCGGGCCTTAATTACAGCTTGCATTCGACGTGGGACAAATAATGGTCTTGCACAAAGTTCAAGATAATTCGCCCCCATTCCTCGTGCAGAGTGGTCTCGAGCTCAGGTAGTGTGCGTGGAAGAGAAAACCAAGCACGAACTTTGTTCTCTAAAAAAACCACAAATGTTCAAAGGTGTTGAGATCAGGGGAATAAGGACACCACGTGAGATGTTCCACTAAATCATCATGCTCATCTAACCATGTTTGAACACAGCGAGCCGTGTGAACAGAGGCATTGACATCTTGGAGCACAGGATGTTCTCCAGGATATAAAGTTTGGAGGATAGAATGGAAATGATCTGCGAGAATACTGCGATAATGCTTGATTTCGATCACCCCCCTCGGGTCTAAGATTGGTCCCAAACCACGCCACGATATCGTACTCCGTACCATCATAGATCCCCTTCGATGCTTCACGGTAGGAACCAGACAGTTAACATGCTTCTGCCGGTGTTCGCACACACGTCCGGTGGTCTGAAATAATGTAAATGAGGATTTGTCAGACCGGATCACATGCTCCCATTGCTTTTGTGTCCCGTTTTGGTGGTCTAGGCACCACTGTTGTCGCTTAATAGCATCCCGAGGTGACACTAATGGCTTTGGAATAGCCACTCTGCCATAAATGGAATTCCCGTTGAATAGTTTTCGTGGATACGGGGTTCTGGAGATGGGTGATCATCTCAGAGGTTATCTACGACAGTGTAGTCTTAAGTTTTAGGGCTACTATCCTCTTCAACACTCGTCTATCCAGGTCAGTCAACTTCGAATTTCGCCTACTGTTCTGTTTCGAAGAGGATACCTTTCCCATGTTTGTGTAGGCTGTCATAACCCTTGACAAAGTGGCCCTTGAAACACCCACAATGTTGGCTGTTCTCAACACGGCACTCCAGCTAGGCGAGCTCCAATAATCATGCCTCTTCGCACGTAGGACAGATCGGACAAAATGGCGCTTTGCTGGGAACATAATTTTCTCATACAACTGTCACACTGGCAAATGCTCTACTGATACCTTCCCTTTTGCCACCACTAGATGGCAGACTTTTGCGATACGTGGCGGGGCTGTATTGGACGGTCGAAGTACGACACATTTCGAAATGGATGTTCCTGTTATTTTATCCGGAACCTGTATATGTACTAATATAGAAAAAAAGAAAGGTTTCCAATATTACATGCATATTACGTATTTGGAATGCACCTTTCGACTGAGACAGTCTCAGGAAGCGAGGGAATGATATTCTGGATTATGGTGAAAAGGGGGTGGGGGTGGAAGGGAGCAAAAAAGTTTGCTAACCAGTGTACAAAAGCCTCAATCTTTGATAATCTTAACACTCTACGATCGTTCCGAGTAGGCAAATGCGAAAAACGTAAATAATGAATTTGTACTTTAATGACGTATTATGGACCGAGTGATTACTGCACAGTTGAGAATCCGATTGAGTTCGAATTCAAAAGCAACAACGTAGTTTTTGATTTAATTTTCAAGTTGAATGCGTGCATCCATTTTAGTTTCCAATAAAAAGTCTCGACATGTGTGGGTACCTGGAATAGATTACTCCTCCCAGTCGGCGATCCCCCTGAAGTGAATTCAACGACCCCTTGGGAGGCCGGGAATCCAGGTTAGGAGTTTGAATAAGCTCGTTAAGGCTACTATGCCCTAACCCTATTAGATTCGCTGACCTCAGTGTTAACCTATGTAGAAAATGTGACTACTATTTATAGCTACATAAATGCTGATTATTCAGTAAAAATGGTATATTCAGAATAGCCTAAACTTTTCTTCACCTTGCAACAAGATTCATTTTATAAATTTCGTCCACCGAAGGAATTTAGGAGTGTTTAAATAGGGTTAGTACACAGCAGCCTTAAGGCTGCTGTGTACCTTAAGGCTGCTATGTACTAACTCCATTGGATTCGCTCACCTCAATGTTAACCTATGGGGAAATTTTGTCCACGGATTGACGACTTGAAAAATCTGGTATAGTGTGTTTAAACGCTCATAAATTCCATCGGTGGAGGAAATTTATAAAATGAATCCTGTAGCACTTTACAGAAATGTTCAGACTATCTGACAATACCAATTTTATTTGATTATCAGCATTTATGTACCTGTAAATAGTTGACAAAAATATTTTTTAAATAAATAATTTGGGGGGGCACCGCTTAACCCCCCTATAGAGAGAGAGCCATTGCAATCCCTCCAAATATCAATCCTAAGGGGGGGGGGGGGTGGAATTCTCGAACTGTCAACTGAACTCCTCCCACCACAAGAGTCTGCAAGAAGAGGAAAAGGGAAATGCAATTTTTTTCTTAGTACATAGCAGCCTTAACCTTTACCTTTATCTCTTTTGCTGCGGAGGTATTACGCTTATGATATGATCTTCCATTTCCCTCGTAAGATCTGTCCGCTTTCCTTCATCGTCAGATAAAAAGAGGAAGTCCACACAGGGATCGAACTCCGATGGAAGGTTTGTAAAACAAGGTACTCCATTTGCGAGCTTTTCAGGGGAAACGGTGTTTCTTCGGATCCAATAACTCGCTCTTTCTTCCCGTTTGTTAATCTCCCTTCCTGTCATGAACTGTTGCAAAACAAATTTTTCCAAACCACTCTTGAAGTAAGGCATGTACAAACGCGTGACAGAATTCTCTCTGATAACCAAAAGCAGGTGCGATCGCAGTGCAGACTAACATTCAGCCAAAGCGAATCTCGGCGGCAGGAATATATGAGAAAGTTAAACAACGCCGTATAATGCATGATCGATCGCTTGTTTTATTTGGATGCAAATCTTTATAGAATGTCGACGCGAGGGAGCGCAAATAACCACTCGGAAGTGGGGGGGGGCTTGTTTCTTTGTACAAACACGGAGGATATCGGAGGCATTATTTGCTCGCAGTCATCATTTTATAAACGATGCTGTTATTGAATGTTAACACAATTCAAACAATGAATGATTCATCTTTTGTCATGTTAATTGCTCTCGTCATCTGGAACAGAACGTTACGCTTTCGGCTAGGCTAATGAGATAGAGTGTTCCACGAAGTTAAGTTCAGTCTATTCTCTTTTTGATATTTTCTATTGTTTCCATGATTAAACGCGATGAAAGGGAAACATTCTACTCATCGGCTTCTAAACGAGTCAATTAAAGACATTTTAAAAGTATTTTTATGTCTTTTCTCGTCCGAAGGGAGGTCGTCTTCCGGAAAACCTAAAGCATCCGAAGTTTTGATCGTACATCGGCCTACAATCCATGATTAAACAGTTGCTGATTTAAGGCTACTGTAGGGATAAAATCCCCACAGTTCAAACAATAAAATAGGTTACTATCAAAGATGCTGGATTTCCGTTGATTGACATACACACAAACACTCGCACATTTTCGGCCAGTGATGCAGTAACATGATAAACTTTCCGAAAATTTACGTTTTGAGAAGTCTTTGAAGATCGCGCAAATGAGTCAACACATGATAATTTTTGAGACATTTGTTTCCGAGGGTGAGTTTCGTCGAACCGTCGATTTGTTTCACTTTCGTGTGTATTTTAGACACGATACTTTATTTTTTGAGGATCTTGTCCAGAATTGCTCAGTACAGTTGTTACATTAAGTAATGTAATACTGCACAATGATACTCGGGTAAACACTTCACGTATGTGTGTAGCTTATAGAGAAATTCGTGGGGTGGAGAAATTTCGTATAAAAAATTAGGAAAGTTTCAACGGATAACGAATGAAAAAGTAGCTTTTAAAACATGTCGAATCTTGTATTCAATTGTCCCGTTTTCCTTGATTGCCTTTGAAAAGATTCTTTCAGCTCAAAACAATAGTTTTTTTCCTCTTTGATTTATAACCATGATACTATCTATAATGCTAATGCTTTCCTGGCTTCTGGTTCGTGCGACCCTTTGAACTGGTTTACTTAAAAAGACCGAGGGAAGGTACAGTGTGTACATCGTTACCCAATCTGTCGAAGACGAATCGCTCACAGTGAGGTACTAAAACTATTCGGTGCCAGAGGTAGCCTAGTGGTATCGCGCCGGGCTTAGAACTGGGGGGGGGTTGGTTCGATTCCCAACAATACTTTAGTGTCTAGACCGGTTAGGAACACGTTCAGACCGTAGACTGGAAAATCCTTCTATGAGATCAGATAGGGTAGGAGAAGGTATGATTCCCCCAGATGTCGCCCCCAGGGGTGCTCGGTTAAAATGGAGGTGACATAAGGTGGTGGTGGTGGTGGTGGTTCATGGGTACGTGGTTCCCATTAAAGCAAAAAATCATTCTTACGACTTAAGTGTGAATGTCTTCATTGACAAATGCTCCGCATTGGCAAACAACAACTTGAAACCATTTTCTCCAGTACTGAACCCTGTATTTCAATCCAAAATGTAATTTTTATATTATAAATAAATCTAAAAAATGAAGCGTTTGTGTAAATTATCTTGGTCCCTATTAGATCTCTATTTACTTATCATTATTCGATCTAATTGATTTAATACAGAAATTTCAATAAAAATGGGACATTTTCATCTGCAACCGGTCTCTATCTCTTCACTTTTTATATGACCCGCACAATCAGAGAAATCAAAAACATTCGAGAATGCTTTCATTAAAAAAAGTAATTGTCCTCGTTGAACGGTAGCGGATGACGGAATTCTACAAAAACATAGAATTTTTTCTTTGTTTAATTTGGCAACACATTAGTTTTTTTCTTTTTCTAATTTGGCAACACATTAGTTTTTTTCTTTTTTTTATTCGGCATGACATCAGTTGATTGGCATGTTTTCTTTTTTTTACGCTATTGATTCAATATTTTTCAAAGGACACAAAACATTCCTTGCGCATTTTTTCGAGGTTCATTTTGGGAGTTTTTCCCTATTTTTTTCTGTCGACTGTTCACTGAAATAGAAGCGATCAGAAAAATGTTCCATGTGTACGGTGGGAAAAAAAAGTTTGATATGTTTCAAAACTTTATGAGCCGTTCTTATTTCTAATTCCAAACACAAATGTCAATGGAACTATTTTATTCATTTTTTGACGCGCGTTGCATTGAAATTAGTTTACTTGAAACAGGATAGGTACGTAATTGTTATAAAGCCATGCGCTTTATAACTCGCAATTACAATTAAATTACAATTACAATTAAATTATAATTGTAATTTAATTGCATTAAAAAAATATCGAATGAAATTATTACCACTGGGGCCGATAAGAACAAGTAGGACAACCTTTCGCGTCCATTGCGCATGCGCTTGGCATAACAGATGCATCTTGGCGACATTGAGTGAACGGTTTTTTCTGGTCTCGCTGAGAAGACATTCTGGGCTTGGTTGCGTTGGATGTAGTACGCTTGTTTCGTGTGTGTAGTGTGGGGTTCTGGGAGCAAGAGAGATGGATCTAGGCCAATTCATACCTTTTTTTAAGTGAATGTTCCTGATGATTATTTTTTTTAAATTAATAAAGTGTACTGTTGCTATCATCAAACGACTTGTCTGTATAGTTATTGCATGAGTCATGTTTTATTTTTATTATCTTTTTAAGTTTTAAGTTCTACACGTGGGGTGTTCATGAAATGAAGTTGTGAGTTCCCTTCTTCAAACTTATATTAAGTCTGAATTTATATCATTGTTACTCCACAGTGAGAAGTAATTCTGGGTTAATTCTATAAAATTACTATCTTAAAGTGCAGCTATTTTAATGAATTAATTTTAATTCTTCGTCTTAACGCAATGTACTTCTGGCCACTTTAGTAATTGTTACAGTAATGAGAGGACTTGTCTGTTTAAACAAAAAGTGTAGTTTAGAGGAAAACTATTCCCCACCTCGAAAAAAAGTTGATCATTTTTAAACGATGGTTTCTTAATCTGTCACTCATGGACACCTTGGGGATCCGTGGTCCCATTTCAGTAAATGGATCAAGAAGAAACATAGAAAAAAAGTTCGGTTCATGTAAAAATACCACATTTAATCGGATTATCAATCTGTCAATAGTTGTAGAGAGTGAGGAGAAAAACTATTTCAACTATCCAATATTTAGATGTTTTCGCCTCTCGCAGTGATAAGAGAAGCGGTCCCGAGATAACTTTATCGGGACAGCCCATCGCACCAAGTGGTGTTGGCCACTCCGCTCCTCGATTGGAACTTCCCATCCCTGCTGCTTCACCAGTATTGTCCAAGTACAGAGCACCCTTAACATCTTTTTATTTTCTTTTCTGAATGCTAAGGTACTTTTAAAAAAATCTGAATAGCAACCTTGCCATCTTTATTTTCAAAAATTAACTAATGTAATTTTTGAAAATAAAGTTCAAGAAAATAATAAATGAAAAAAATGTGTTTCAATGTAATTGCTTGGCAACATTTTTTAATTTTTCAAAGTAGTGAATTAAATTTTATTTAGAATCAGAATGAACATAGCAAGGACCTCATACAAGTATATACGACCTCTTATAAGTTGTAAATGAGAATAAACTTTTTATTTCTTAAATTGGGTACCATGAAGCATCCGAAATTCGAGCGTTCTAAAGTTCGGCAGTTAGTATTTTGTGACTACAAAAAAGTTCGCGCATCGATCCGTTATTGGAATTTCTGTCTTGTGAGCCCAATCTACCGCTAAAGACGACTTTATTAAAATCGAACGACAACTGTCTCCGGTGTGGATTTCTAATATCGTCTCCTGTATGCATATAAACGTGTTAAGTTATTCGTATGAATGCAAAAAATATTTCTACTGCATTGTCGAATTAGTTGAAACAAATATAGTTCGGAATAGTAGTTCAACTTTATGATTGTTCATCAAGTTCGTCTCTGGGTTCGAGGTAACCTTGTGGCAGCACGCTGACTTTCGGTTTGAGGGTGCTCGGAACGAATCCCTGCCCGCGCCATTAAATACCTCCATGACTAGGCCGGATATAGGCACGTTAAATCTGTAGACCGGAAAGTACCCCTGTGAGGTCAGAGAAGGTGGGAGAGGGTACGATCCAGCCAGATATCGCCAGTGGGAGTTCTCTGTCGAAATTTAGGTGGCAATTAGTTAAGACGGATTACGACCCTTGCAGGCCTTGATTTTCCATTAGGCCCAGTAGGTGCGGGCCTAGGAGCCCCCGAATGTTGGTGGGACCCCACCCCCCAAAATTTTGATTTTAAAAGAAAACATTCACAATTCAATTTTTTTATTTTACCTTTTTTTAAAGCAATTTTTTCATGTATCCTTTCAAATTTGATTGATAGGTTCATCATATGTATGTTACAGTGTATATAAGGGATTAATAAGTTTTTCTGGTTGCATTATATCGTGTTTTAATGATTAAGTTAATATGGTGCATTGCTTTTTGTTATTTGATAATGTTCTAGACTTCTACGCTTCAAATAGCCAATTCTTGGTAAAATGGTTTTTTCACAATGATTCATGATTATTTTTTTGTGCGTCAATTTTGGAAATTTTAAGCCCACATCAGTGTTAGGGGGCCCCCATCCCGAGTTGTGCCTATAGTCAAGAATTTTCTAAATCGGGCTCTGGACCCTTGTGCGGCTATATGAACTTGCACACTTCAGCCCGAAACCTATATGGACTTGGTCTGGAAATGCCGGCTGGAAACGGGGGCATTAGGAACAGCAACAAGTTCACCTCTACTTTAGTAGAGATGATTTCAAATTTCAATTTTGATCCGCAAAACACGAATAAAAATTCATTTATTTTTTTTTTAAATCCCGTGATTTTTGATAACAATAACCTGGTCAACATCTCCGCGAATGATAAATTAGAAAAGGCAGAATTGAGATCATTTAGATAATAGCTTGTAATAGAAAATGGATTGGTACCAGGAAAATGTTTGAACAACACTCTCTTTGAAAGTGGATTTCGCAAGTTCAGACTTTAATTTTTTTTCGAGAGATATTTCCCTCCCCCAGAATTTAATGAAGAATAAAGAACACCGTGTAATGGTAAGGGCGGAATTAAAAAGTTTTTGACAGCATTCGCTTTAAGAAAAAAAAAAGCTATTCAGATTGCTTGAAATATAATTATTTTTTCGTTGAATTTTTCTCGGCTATTTCAGAAAATACTTTCTAACATAATATGTCTGCCTTTTTTTTTTATAAAAAGCGCTTATAAAATGAGAGTTTTAATTTGTACTAAATAAATGCTGAGCAAAGTAAGAAATTTTTAGTTTAAAAAATGAATGAATTGAAAAAAGTGCTTTTCCGACAAGGAAACAAAAACTTTTAAAATAAATAGAAGATTTTAATGAAGATATTTAAATTTGATACCGATTTTGATTTGGAGCTCGTTCTGACAGATGATAACTGCTCCTTTTTCGACTCAGAATTAGGAAAAATATGAAAAATAACTGCGAATAGGTGGAGTTGAGTAGAACTTATGTGGTTCTTCCTTTCTTTTTATATCTCTAACGGTCCAGGCACATTATAAAGTACGAGGGATAACTCTAGAATAACTCCTTTATTCTCTACGTAGAGGCAGACTAACATATACAGACTTGGGGCTTCCAAAATAATACACAACAGTACCGCAACCCGCGGTACTAAGAAACTAAAGGTCGCAATGAATCCCTCAGGCAGAGTAGGCATTTACTAACAATACACGTACACCTCGGCTCTGAGCTAATTCTCCAAGTCGTGCAGCCACCTCGGCTAAATACCAATACACGCTCTATCAGTTAAACACTGCTATCACCTTCCATCAAGCTTGCCTCGCTCTCTCCCGTATCGCTACTAAAGTCTTGGGCTTTTGCCAACTCAGCGTGTGCCCTTTAAATAGATCAAACACCTGCGCCGAACTCACTTTGGCATGTACAGCGCTGCTACCCGAAATTTGCATCTGAGCAACACGCGAACCCTACACTCTCCCTGACCCAACAAAAAAATTTAGACCGCCACCCCTTTAACGGGGTGCGGGCGCGGATTTTTAATAAAACTCCCCACGCGATTGGGAGTCTATGCAATTTCCTACACTCCCCTTGAAACTACTCTCTGCCTGAACTGATTCCTTACCCCTTTTAACATTCGTTCGTCTTGAGTAACCTAACCTAGAAGCAAAGTTTATTACAAAAAGTCTCTGCACTTCATCATCGGCAGGTTGTTCTTAATTCGGAGTCCATAGCTGGAATCCCGGAAAAACTTACTCAAATGAATAATAGCCCTTCTCTGCCGTATAGTGTGATCGGCAGCATTTCATCGGAACTTGTCCTTCGGCTCCCTGGCAATTGCTGGTGCGTCCATCTCATTCTGTAGCCAGCACTTCTTCCTCCTGGTATCCCTCACTGCAAGTACACCTCCGTCTACTTAAACAAAAAAATCTAATTTAAACGTAGAGCTGCACTCATGTCTGACTGACCGGAATCCCGTTCAGACATCCAAAATACAAGTTTCATAGTAATCTTATTCCTGCACCAAAATATATAATTCACCTGCAATCTTAAACATTCTAAAACTACAATTTCAATTTCTAAGTATTTCTAACTGAACAGTTGCACATTTCAATTTTCAATTGTATTTCACTTGTTAGTTTTCTCAATTGTACAAACAAAACATAGTATTAACATTTTATTAGTTGTATAAGTAAAACAAAGTGAAAATTCGGCATATACTTTCTTGATACTTCAGAATTTAAATTGTGTTATATAAGATACCTAAATTTAGTTCATTAATCATTTCTGTCCGGGATCTCAATATAATGCCATTCAAATCTAGGCAAGGCTGACACTAAAAGCCTTATTTTTTTTTTCAGTTTCAAGTTCTAAGGATACTTAAAAAAATATTTCAGACATGACATCACAAATGTCAGAAATGCAAAGAAATGTCTGCTATGTACAGTCAGTTGAATACAATACATGTAAATATTTACCAATTCTAATACATCTACAAATACCTAACAAAACAATCTATATATCTATTTATACTACTAAAGCAATCTGTTTGTGCGTGGAATGTGTAACGCGCGCTAGTGTTGTTAGGGATCAATTAGTTAAATGTGTCGTCCCGTGTCAGAGAGCCGTTGGGGATTTACAATTTAAGAGACCATGGTTTTCTTCCGAGGTTAAATTGCAAATTCCTCTGTGTGACCTTGATCGCTCTGCGAGAGGGGATATTACAGCTTAGTGACGACACGTGTTTAACCTTAATTATTACAATTCGAAATACGCATTCAACATCAAATATATCGCAAGCAATATTACACATTCAAGTCAAACTTTGATACAAAACTACATTATATTCCTAAAAAAAAATTACATTTTTATGTAATAGAATCACAATATATTCAAAAAATTTACATTTTTATGCCATAAAATTACATTCTTATCACAAGTTTCACTTACTACAATTCCAGAGTTCCACATGACACTTTTTTGAAAATACCTCGCGTCAAAAATTATTACAAAGCCATCATTAAAGTTATTACATACCAATCAGAATTCAGATTGTATAACAAAATCAATTATATCATTATAGACTCATAGCACTGATTACTCAAAATATCAGAGCTGCGTTCCAAGGTATTTTACTATTAATGTATTTTCACAAAAAAAAGTTCGACTTTGGAAGACTCTGAAGTCCGGCTCCAATCTGAAAATCAATAATGTTGAATTGATACATCACCATACATCTGGGCTCGCACTGTATCCAACCAAGCTATCCATCGAACATCAGAATGTGTCATAAATCGTTCCTTCCTGATTTGAGGCTTCCGTCTAGACTTTCCCGAAGCCATTCTGCCTTTTCGGTGTTGTTTATTGTTTGGAATAACCGCTGAAATGCGTTGTTTCCTTTGCGAAGTCCCCATCTGCGTCTTCGCCCTCCTCTTTCTGAGTTCGTACCGTGGTTGTTTTTCATATTGCCCCGATACACCGTCTGCCAACTGCCGTTTCTGAGGCGGTTGCTTCTGAGTGTTATGGCTGCTGGATTTCGGGGGTCCTGGTGTGGGCCCTGAACTTTGATCTGTATAACTGCAGGTCGGTATTCTCCGGCCAATTGTTTCTCGTCGCACATTCCTTGGATTAAATTTGGATGTGTAAAAATAGGGTTTTGCTGGACCCTCTTTCTTCTTGCATTTTTTTTCTGGAATTGCATTACCGTTTGAAAACTTTCGTTTTCCCCTTATGTGCGGCCCTGGGATTCTAAATTGGACTTTTTTTGCTGTCTGATCTCCGTTTTCATGTTTCCGTTTCAAGCATGACTGTGGAGGGCTATGTTCATTTTGAAAATGCGGATTCTGCTGTTTCTTTCCGGAATTCTCAATCGGTGTGTCTGTAACACGTTTTTGCGATTTTGAGGGGCCTGCTTCATTTTGAAAATGCGGATTCTGTTTCTTTTCGGAATTCTCAATCGGTGTGTCTGCAACACGCTTTTGCGATTTTGAGGGGCCTGCTTCATTTTGACCCTGGAGTTCAGAACTTTGTGTAGATTTCGATTTTCGTTCTAATTTCTGATCTAAATCCACCATGGTTTGTCGATTAATATACACTCGACACTGATCCACATTTACCGCGATCTGCTTCCCGTGCTTTTGAATCATCAGAACGTTATTTCGGGAACTTTGCACTAGATATGGGCCCTCAAACTTTGGTGCAAATTTACTTACAACATGCTTTTGAGCACTAGATAAATGGTGTGTTGCTATGAGTACCCAATCTCCAACTTGAACATTATTTTCTCGCCTTTTGGTATCATAGTATTTCTTTTGGGTGTTTCGAGCGGCATCATTCCATTTACGTGTTTCGTGTAATAACTGTTCTATATCTTTCATTTGAAATTCAGCCTCTCGCTGCTGTACAAAAAACATTCGATCTAAGGGTGTCATTAATTTTCGTCCCAAAAAAACTTCTGCTGGTGTTTTCCCCGTGGAGTCGTGCTGAGCCGTGCGAAGTGCATAAGTAAATTCTTGAATATACTTATCCCAATTTTGGTGGTATTTCTCAATGTAAGCTGCGATCATCCGCACAATATTTCGATTTACTCGCTCCGCAATATTAGATTGCGCTCGATATGTGACCATTTTGCAGTGCTTTATGTTTAACTTTTCACACATATCCTCAAATATCTTACTTACAAATTGTTGGCCATTGTCACTAATTAATTGTACTGGTGCAGAATATTGAAACACATATTTCTACATAAACGCGTTTGTGACTGCCTGAGCTGATGCGCGCCTCAGGGGTACAATTTCCACCCATTTTGAAAAATGATCCGCGATCACTAACAAATATCTAAACTTCCCATGGGCACTTCTGGGATATGGTCCCAATAAATCCACTCCGACGATAGTATTAGGAAATGTCGCTACAATGTTTGTGAGGTACCCTGCAGGCTTGTGATTCACATAATTTATTCTTTGACATGTGTCGCAGCTTCGAACATATTGCGTGACCCATTCTTTCCTAGGGGTTTTTCCACCTGTGTTGGACAACGAGCCCCTCTTCTTGTTGCCCCTCCCTAGTTTAAATTGCGCTCATATTGAATGTCAGGGTATCTAGGGTTTGTAATGGCCTGTGGCCTATTATACCTAGGAGGATATGACCAATTTCCACTCTGTCGGATCCCTCTATCCATTTGTGGCCTTCTATAAAATCCCCCAACATTGTCTGGAACCGCTTTTCGTATACTCGGTGGGTGTCTTTGGTCGTACTTTATCACCCCCTCAATTAGCTCTGTTAGATCTTTGGGCTTGATAATCTCTAAAAAATCTTGCCCATTAGGGTTTAATCGATCTATAATTAATTTAACCTTCCTTTCTTCCGTTTGGTTCACATTGAGTTTCTTCAATAACTCACATTTCCGAATGACCACCTCGTACGCGGTTTGCTCTGGCTTTTGACATACTCCATATAATTCCTGCTCCAACTTAAGGGTATCCCTTACTTCTGGAAATGTTTTCTTTAGCTTTTCAGCAAACTGCTCAAATGTAGTGATCCCACTGGACCCAATAACATCATACCATTGCTTAGCCGCTCCCCGCAGCCCTCTTTTTGCAATCACCAAGTTTTGTGCGTCTGAGGCAGGATAGCTGACGCAATGTTCCTCAACTGCCTCTAAATATCTAATGACAGATCCTTCCTCCGAAAACCAAGCACTTTGTGGTGCAGTCATGGCCACAAAATTAGCCAAATGCTGCCACCCTGCAGTCTGGCCTGTTTGGTGTTCTTCCCGGCCATTTAATGCTAATTGTTCTAACTGCTCGCTTAGCTGAGCTACTTCCTCTGCTGACATGCTAGTGCCGTAAATATTATACTTTTAGACAAAACTCAGAGTTTTACTATATAGAATGACACCATACACAACCGCTACTTCTTTGGCACTCTTCGTGCGAACTCCACAGCACTATAGAACACAATTCGCAATTTTTTTATAATGTACAAACACTCACCTCTCTTTCGGTCGAAATGGTCGGGCGCCAGTATGTGGTTCTTCCTTTCTTTTTTATATCTCTAACGGTTCACGCACATTATAAAGTACGAGGGATAACTCTAGAATAACTCCTTTATTCTCTACGTAGAGGCAGACTAACATATACAGACTTGGGGCTTCCATAATAATACACAACAGTACCGCAACCCGCGGTACTAAGAAACTAAAGGTCGCAATGAATCCCTCAGGCAGAGTAGGCATTTACTAACAATACACGTACACCTCGGCTCTGAGCTAATTCTCGAAGTCGTGCAGCCACCTCGGCTAAATACCAATACACGCTTTATCAGTTAAACACCGCTATCACCTTCCATCAAGCTTGCCTCGCTCCCTCCCGTATCGCTACTAAAGTCTTGGGCTTTTGCCAACTAAGCGTGTGCCCTTTAAATTGATCGAACACTTGCACCGAACTCACTTTGGTATGTACAGCGCTGCTACCCGAAATTTGCATCTGAGCAACACGCGAACCCTACAAACTTAATACGCCGGAGATATTGTTCACCCATATCATTAACGTACCCTACAAAAAATAACGGCGGTGTTAACGTATCACGACCACTGCTCCTTCACATATTTCTCTTCATCTTCTCAACTCCCCCACAATCCCGGAGGATTCATTCTCCGTCATTTAAATGCCGCTCCCTGTTTATAAACACGTTTGGATAGTCTACAGTTAAGCTAGTATAGGAAATGAGCTAGAGCATGTCGCAGCCTCGCGGGCCAACACTCCTCGCACCTAATTGCCGGTAATGGAAGACAACCGAAATCTAACGGTTCACTCACACAATGTGAATTTCTGCGGGAAGGTTTCTTATCTGAATTGTTAAAGAACTCACTTGTAACTTTTAGTGTAGGCCCATCTGGATATATAGAAGCTACATTGTTGTATTATGTCCGTTATATAGGAAAATAACCAATCTCTCTCTCTCTCTCTCTCTACACACACACACACACACACACACATATATATATATATATATATATATATATATATATATATATATATATAAATCACAGGCCGGACTCATAAGACGACCCATAATTCTCTTGCACACCGAATACATCAGTGCTCAATGAGACAGTCTCACAACTTAAGGCACAAACACTATATTAATATTTAGAAGAATTATGTACAAAGATGAGGTTACGGTACGTATTTCATTATACATCAGGCAAGTGCCAGGCCTCCACAGGTTCTAAATGGGTTAACGTCGCAGCCGCCTCATACTATCGGGTACAACGTTATGCCCCGTGGAGACTCTAATATCTCTCTCCCGTCGCAGCCCGTTTGCTGCTAGGCATGTCTTGCCGCGTCGAAAGCCTATGTCTATCTGATGTAGTTCATCTCTTTATTTGTAGTATCGTTGTTGTTTCATAACTCCTAGCAGGTGCCATAGGTTAATAGAATTCCCATATATATATACTAGCTGAAAACCCGTACTTCGCTATGGAGTACATTCAAATTAAATTCAACGGTCAATGTATGCAATTAATGCCAAATATATATATATATATATATATATATATATATATATATATATATATATAAGAAAATCGTAAAGGCCAATTTTATTGACAAAATAATGTAGAAGAAAATGTTCAAATTAAATCTAATATAAAGAATACTAAAGAATATAGTACAGTTAATATAGTATGGTTTGTAGAACATTTCTTTTACTGTATTTTAAAATTTTTTTGGATAATGTCCAATCGTCTGCCGCATTAGCAAGAAAAAAAATATCTTTTTTGTCTATTTAGTTGTTATGCACGTGACGATAAATTTATTTAAAATACCAGTAAAAGAAATCACGTGATCAGCGTTTAATAAATTAAATTCTAAAAATTAATCTTTAAAAATTCACCAAAATCAGAAAATGGAGGTAAAGATTCGAAAAAGATCTCATTTTAAATGAATTTTTAGGATCTTTCTCGTGATATAAATTTTATAACCCTCAAATTATTATTTTAAATGCAAACTTTAAAAAAGTTACAAAAACAGCTTAAAAATTTAATTTAAAAAAATCTAAGAAGAATTTTTGAAAAATCTTTCTTAGTGCACCCCTACACTATACGAAGAATTCCTATGCAAAATTTCAGCCCTTTAAGTCCAGCGGTTTGGTCTGTGCGTTGTATGTCAGTCAGTGAGTCAGTTACGGAACTGTTTTATATATTTATATATATATATATATATATATATATATAATATATATATATATATATATATATATATATATATATATATATATATATATACACTCATGGACAAAAAAATTAGCGCACCAAGAAGGAGTCGTCAAAATGAAACGAAATTTTACATACGTAATGACTACTTTGATATAAGTAAATGATAAGAAAATCAAAGAAAAAGGATAATTTATTTCAGAGAAAAAGGCAAAAGAACGGAGGAGTTAATACTCCGTTGGACCCCCTCTAGCGCGAATGCACGATGCGATACGATCGGGCATTGAGTCATCCAAGTTCTGTATGATGTCTTGAGACATTTCGTTCCATATTTGCTGTAACCTTGCCTCTAGTTCGATCAAACTCGTGGGATGCCCAACTCGTCGTCCCAAATGATCCCAGATATGCTCGATTGGAGACAAATCTGGGGATCGGGCAGCCCAAGGAAGGGTAGTAACAGTGCGGAGACAGTCTTGTGACACCCTTGCCGTATGAGGCCGAGCATTGTCTTGTTGAAAAATGGATCCTGGGAGCCGTTGCATGAGTGGCAAAACATGTGGTTGCAGGATTTCATGAACATACCGCTGGGCTGTCATGGTGCCACGGAACAATACTAGGGGTGGCCGTGTATTGTAGGCAATGGCACCCCATACCATCACACCAGCTGTGGGAGCGATGTGTCGCTGTACAGCAAAGGCGGGATTGAAGTGTTCACCACGGGCTCTCCACACACGAACACGATTGTCATCACTGCCGAGATTGAATCTGGATTCGTCGCTAAAGACGACCTGGTTCCATTCCGCTGCAGTCCAGTTTCCTCGTGCGCGGCAAAACTCCAAACGGAGGCGTCGATGGGTGGGTGTCAAGGGCAGCACACGTAATGGGCGCCGCGATACCAACTGTCCTTCAACCAGGCGCCTTCGTATGGTTCTAGAAGACACAGTGGTCCCTAGTGAAGGTGCTACCTGTGCCTAGATGGCGGCCGATGAAGCAGTTGGCTATACGCGTGCATTTCTTACGATGTGGCGCTCTTCTCGATGACTGGTCTGTCGAGGGCGTCCTGAGCCTGGTCTTTGTGTACATGACATCTCTCGGGTCCACTGGTCCCAACACCTCCTCACAACACAATCAGAGCGGCCTAATTGACGAGCTACTCGCCTAGCTCGCCACCCAGCTTCCATCATCCCGACGATTCTCCCCCTCTCAAACTGCGACAACTGCTTATATTGTCTTCGAACACGGCGTAATGGCATGCTATCTCAGCTCTTCCTTTGTAAATGGTTCAGCACACTCAAACAAGCTTTGGTTACCTGTTTTATACTCCACAGAGTACGATGTTCAACGCCCTCTCCCGGCTATACGTAATGCGCAATCACGCTGCATTTCTAATCATTTGCATATCTCCCCGACATGTACCGTCATTGCAAGTTTCGTTACGATCCCGCAATTATTTCTTGGTGCGCTAATTTTTTTGTCCATGAGTGTATACATATATATGGGGATTGTATTATCCCAGGGCTCAAGCTATGAGCAGTATGCCGCCGCGTACGTTACGCGACGACAGCGCTTTCAGAATTCCTAGAGATGAACTGGGAGAAAATGTTTGAGGGGATATAAGCCTTGGAGGCGACGAAGGGCAGAGGCTCTCGTGCGCTAGTGTCAAAGGACGGTGCTCCTAAGCAAGAACGGGGAAAGAGACCCCGGGGATTGGGCCTAGCTAGTAGCTACGGGCGGCAGGGAAGCGATATTGAGCTCCCGTGCTGTAGAAGTCTCAGTGACTTCAGGAAGACCAAGTTGGTTGAGTGTTTGGCCAATCGTGTTGAGGGAGTCTCAGTGACTCCAGAAGTCCAAGTGTTAAGAGTTCTTGGCAATACTGTTATTACTGAAACGTCAACTATTATATGTTATACGTTATGAGTGTGAAATATGGTGTCAAGTAAATAAATGTCTATTGTTATTGTTAGTGAGAGACTATTTATGAGTCATCCTGAGTGTTGTAATAAATGTGGGGTGCTAGAGTGGTTATAGCAGACGACTAGTTTAGCCCAATCTAAAGGAGGCATCCCATATATATATGTATATATATATATATATATATATATATATATATATATATATATATATATATATATATATATATATATATATATACACTGCTGGCCACTGTAAATGCAACACCCTGAAGGAAACATGCAAATAACATGGAATTTACAACATGCATTAGTGGAGGTGAGATATGCAAATGATTAGAATTTCAGCGCAGACGCACATCACGCGCGCCTGTGGCGCCACTTCAAAGCGCTATTTAAGGCTTGGAGATTTCGATGATTTCAAGTTCGGCAATTGTGTTTTTCTTGTGGTTTAAAAAAACGATCAATTATGCCTCGTCGAAAACAGCGATCATCTTTTGATCAAGTATCCGAGTTCGACAGAGGAAGGATAGTGGCCTACCGAGATTGTGGATTATCTTTCAGGGAAATCGGTAGTCGTGTTGGACGAAACCAAATAACTGTAATGCGGATATGTGATCGTTGGATGCAGGAGCGTACGACGGACCGGCGTGTTCGATCGCATCCACCTCAGCGCACCACTTCACGTGATCACAGGCAAATTGTGCGCATGGCAGTGACGGATCGCTCAGTCACATCACGAACCATAGCACAGCACATGCAGTCTGTAACGCATCATCCAGTGTCTGCGTGTACCATTCCACGCCGTTTACAGCAGAGTGGTCTGTCCGCAAGACGTCCATTGCTTTGTCTACCCTTGACGCAGAACCACAGACGTCTTCGCCACCAATGGTGCGATGGCAGAAGGATGTGGATGGCAGAATGGAATAAAATTGTCTTTACTGACGAGTCACGCTTCTGTCTGTGACACCACGATGGTCGCATTCGAGTCTGGAGACACCGTGAAGAGAGGATGCTGAACAGCTGCGTTATGCACCGCCACACTGGTCCTGCACCGGGTATTATGGTATGGGGCGGTATTGGATATCACTCTCGCACACCTCTAGTACGCATTGCCGGTACTTTAAACAGCCAGCGCTACATCTAAGAGGTGTTGGAGCCAGTTGTCCTTCCTTACCTTCAGGGCTTGCCCACAGCCATATTTCAACAGGATAATGCGCGACCAGACGTGGAACGCATTGTCCAACGGTTCTTCGTTAATCGCCAGATTGAATTGCTTCCCTGGCCGCCTCGCTCTCCGGATCTTTCGCCGATAGAAAACATGTGGTCCATGGTTGCTCTACGATTGACCCAGATTCCATCCCCAGCTGCCACAGCAGATCAACTTTGGCAACGTGTGGAAGCTGTTTGGTCTGCTGTACCCCAAGAACTCATCCAAAGTCTCTTTGAATCAATGCCGAGGCGTGTGGCAGCGGTGATCTCCAACAATGGCGGCTACGGATTTTGGCAGGAACCACTCTTCACAAAAGTCTATAAATTTAATCATTTGATACTTGGTCAACATGTTATCTACAAAATAAATTTTGTTGTGATATCTTTTGTCTTTCTTGGTGTTGCAATTTGGGTGGACAGCAGTGTATATATATATATATATATATATATATATCTTTATATATAAAAGGCAAAGTCTGTGTGTGTGTGACCGAGTTTTTGTCTGCTCGCGGCGCAGCGCAAAGACGGTAGGTCGGACAGTCTTGAGATTCGACACGAAGAAGCCTCCCGAGGTCTCATTATGCACCTCGAAGCCCTTTTTTCGATTTTTTAATTAGATTTTCCGTAATTAAATATTTAGTCACGATTTGGAGCTCCCGGACGAGTAAAAGCTCCGTAAATCCTAACGTATCCGTCCAAGAATTTTTTTTTTCGGACGAGCCTATACGGGAAAGATGACACTATACGGAAATCACAATTAAAATTGTCTGTCTTAATTTATCGATTAATTGTGATTTTTTTTCGATCGCCTGTACGCACCCGTTTTTCGGAAAAAATCGGGATTTTGTCCGTGACCCTTTTTTCCAAATTGTCGAATCGATACGTAAATATCGTTACATTTTTACGAAATTTTTATCTCAGAGACCCTAGACATCACAGTTTCGAAAGCCAGAACCAAAATTAATTTACAAATTGTAGTTATTTTTTAATAATTTATTTTATGATTCGGAAACTCTTGTGAGAAATCTCATTTTGTAGATTTCGTTCTTCATTTCCGGACGAAGGTACAGCGAGTGAAAATAGGAGAAAAACCAGTTTTTCGACTTAATGCACGTGATGTGTTGGGGCGTTTGTTTTCTATGAGGGATTGAGTGGTTAGAGAAAATCGATTACTATTGCAGTGATAATCGATTAAAAAATCACATTTAGTAATGCCGTAATTTTTTTGGCCAGCACTTAGTTAATATCATATAATTTGTGGTGTATTTGTGGAAAAAATCTATGAAGATTTCAAAGAATTTCAGCATGTGGAGGATGTGATATATTCGCTTTCAAGGAAATCGATTACTATTGCAGTGATATTCGATTAGTAATCCTATATCAAAAATTTTGCCAAAATGTGCCAGAAAGGATTAAATTTATATGGGTAAAATAATGTATCGTGGTGAGGAAAAGGATGACAGCGACGCCTATTAACAAAGGGTTAAGGCTACTAAAAAATTGGTAATTACATTACCCGAGCAACGCCGGGACGGGTACAGCTAGTATATATATATATATATATATATATATATATATATATATATATATATATATATATATATATATATATATATATATACACATATATATAAAGAAGATATAGTATATATAATGTAGAAAATATCGCGTAATATCGCGAGAGCCTATTTTGAATGGCATAACGTTCCAATGAATGTCAAACATGGAATTTTTAGTATGATGTATGTCTCAAATTACATTCCAAAACTTTCCCCGAAAGGCACCAAGACGTTTGAGAAGCGTTCGAATTCCAACAAGTTTCTTCCGGGACGATTTATTTCCTGCTCCCGGATACCTTCTACACCCGTATTAAATATCTATATGAAAATTTCTACAACCAAACGTTTTAAAGTATTCACGAAGCGGAAGCTATAATAGATAAATTTCACATTTGCTTTCTTCGCTATTAAAACTTTATGTCCATCTATTTCAGTTTAAAAGTATTTTTTTTTAAATTTTTACTCGAAAAGGTGTCTATAATTACGTAGAAGCGGTCATTCAATTCATTTCATATTAGCTAATAGTTTGTACAACTATATTTGTAATTTTTTCAATGTTCTTTGTAAAACATTCTGTCATTTTACGAGTTGTTTCATCGCATGCTTAAAACCAAAATTTGACAGTGGGCCCGAGGCAGTCTTGTAGCACATAGGGCTTTGGACTAGGGTCGCTCTGTTCGAACACCGTCCAATACCTTCGTGTATAGGCCGGATAGGGACTTGTTCCATCCGTAGACAAGACAATCAATCGGTGGGGAAGGTTCGAGCCCTCCATTTATCGCCTCTCAATCGAAACGGAGATGGCACAAAAACAGCCATATTGACACATTGTAGGATTCACCCAGATAAAACATAGACAGCCATTTTTGTGGTTGACCGTGTTTATCTCAGACAAAGTTCCTCTGCATTAGCCCCTCCCCCCCCCAAAAAAAAAGAAAAGTCATTATAATTAAACACACATGTCGTTTTTCCTAATGGTTAGTTCACTGGAGGTACGTTCATTTACCGAATTTCCACACTCATATCTTCGCCTACGTTTTTAAAATGTAGCCAGTTTGCCAATTAATACATTTTTTAAAGTACTTCGCTACCTCTCCTTCTCTACGACGCATTTTAACTCCCTCCGCAGTAAACGCGCTATTCATCCTTAAAGACGCTACGTAAACGCGACCCGAAAATTAATATTTGGGGGAGTGATGCAAGTGTTAAACCGCCGTCACGCGCTTATCAAGAGCAAATTGTTACAGGCGCCGCGGACTTTAAAGTACCCATAAATTCTCCCTAATGGAAAGTCACGAAGAAGAGTACCTCGAAATGAACCCAGAAAACCATCCGCGGAATTTTTGAGGCATTGGGCGGATCGTTTATTTTCGGAGTTTTAGCCTTTAAAACGACCACTGCGCCGGAAAGTATCCGGCTTTATGGATCCCTGTTGCTGCCCTCTCTTAAGCAGTACAAAGTTGTGTTTTGTAAAATTATGTATATATATATATATATATATATATATATATATATATATATATATATATATATATATATATATATATATATATATATATATATATATATATATATACAGGGCTTTTATTCTGGGGGGCACGCGGGGATACAGCATATCTCCTTTTTTATTAAGTATTATTTTGGCTTAACTTTACCGAAATTTTAAGAAACTTACTAATGAATTCTTAATGTAAAACAAAAAATGTTTTTTTTCAAATTGCGAGTTTTTTGTTCCCCAGTGACGTGACGTGTGAAAATGCGGTACTAAAAATACGCACTTTAATTTGAAAAAACACCGTATACCCACCTATTTTTTTAGAAAAAAACCACTGTATGCATATCTATGTATATATATATATATATATATATATATATATATAAGTAAACAGTTTGAAGTTCATTATCGTTAAACTGTTATACTAATTTAAAACTTTTATTTCAGTTTTTGAATCAAATGACTCGATTCATGGGCTTTACAATTTTGTGTATTACAAAAAATATGGAAAATATAGCATTTGTGTAAAATTAATTCTTTTGATTCCTATTATATATTCATTTGCTTTATCATTCCTGTCTACGTTACATATTATAGAACTTAAAATAAAAAGGCAACTTTTTTCTCTTGCAACCGAGGGTCTCGATGTCTCTAGATTTAAAGGACCCAAACAGAAAGCGAAATTAAAAATATTCGTGGATGCTTTCATTGAAAAAAATGTTTGTCCTTGTTCAACGGTAGCTGATAACAGAATTCTACAAAACTTAAAATTATTTTTTTTATTTGCCATCACATCAGTTGATTGGCATGTTTTTTCACGGTATTGATTCGATATATTTCAAGGGACACAAAACATTCCTCGAGCATTTTTTGGAAGTTCTTTTTCAGAGTTTTCCTTCCTTTTTTCACTCAGTTGTTCTCTGAAATGGAAGCGATCAAAAAAAGAAGTTCCAGGTGTACGGTGGAAAAAAAAGTTTAGTGTGTTGAAAAATTTATGAGCCGTTCCTATCTATAACTCAGAACTCAAATGACAATGGAACTATTTTATTTACTTTTCTGATCGATAAATACGATGTGCATTGAAATCGGTTTACTGGATGATATGTAAGGAGAGAACTCTTCTGTTTAAACAACACATGTGCATGAGGTGTGGTCTGGAGGAAAACTATTCCACTGCTGAAAAGAAAAATGAATCACTTGAAACTATGGTTTCTTAACCTGTGTATGTATATATATATATATATATATATATATACAACCTTTGTCCAGAAAGTTCGGTGAATGACTTCATAATTCTCATGGTCGTAAGAGTTTGCAACCGGCGCATACAGAGCCTGGCAGGTGAAGACTGGTCTGAACCAGTTCCTGAGCGGCGACGCAGCGAGTTAGCTTATCGTGTGGAAACAGTTCATTGTAGAGTGAAGGTATTGTAAGCTCGGTCGAAATGCAAAATGGATCAGCAAACTAATATTCTGTTCTCTTTCAAACTTGGAAAATCAGTGAAAGAGACTCATGAAATGCTGCTAAAAGTTAAAGAAGAACGTCACTTACGAAGAACTGTCACTTTGAAGTGCATGTATGAGTGGTTTAAACGCTTCCGAGAAGGGCGAGACACCACTGAAGACTATCCCGAAGTGGTTGGCCTGCAACTGCACGCACCCCGGACAATGTAGAGAACGTTCAGGAATTGTTGGCCAAGGATTGTCGTGAGACAGCGGAGGAAGTGAGAATTTGTCGTGAGATCGCCCACCTCATACTGATCCAGGAATTGGGTAAACGCAAGCTTTGCTATCGAATTGTGCCCCATACTTTGACGATGGAACAAATGCACATTTGATTTGCGCCTGTGGAGACTTCATCGACACGGCGAATCGAAACCCAAATTCCCTGAAAACAATTGTCACAGGTTACGAGACCTGGTTCCAGAAGTACAACAACGACGGCAAGCGTCAGAGTATGGAGTGGCAGGGTCCAGAGTCGCCGAAAGGCAAGAAGGTGCAAGGTGAGAAATCCCGCATAAAGACAATGCCCGTGGTGTTCTTCGACTCTGAGGATCTCATTCATAAAGAATTCCTCCCTGAGGGCAGCACATTAATTGCCGATAAGTACGTAGATATACTCAAACGTCTGCTGCAATGGATCAGTCGGGTACGCCCCCAGTACGCAAAGCAAGGCAACTGGACCCTGCTTCACGACAATGCCCGGCTACATGCTGCTTTTCTGGTGCAGCAGTTCCTGGCACACAGGCGAGTTGTGTCCTTGAATCACCCACCCTACTCCCCAGGCTTGTCTCCCCCGGGCTTTTTCGTGTTCCCCAAATTGAAATCAGTCCTGAAGGGCCACGGTTTTTCGGACATTTCGGACATCCAACCAAATGTTACGACCCAGCTGAAGGCCATCCCTAAAAACGACAACCACAGGAGTTTCCAATACTTGTACAGCCGTTCCCAGATGTGCATTACCACCTGCGGGGATTACTTCGAAGGACAATAACAAATGTTTCATGTATGACAACAATCCATTGTAGCTATAGACACATTCACCGAACTTTCTGGACAAAGGTTGACGTGTAAAAGGGGATGGCGAAAGGTCGTTATCGAGACAGGTTAATAGTCTGAACGAGTCACTCGTGCAGGTATTTATTATTACTGTTGTTAAATTTTGGTCTGTGTGAGTCACGAAGCGTTCATTTTATTATTATTACCGCAAAATATCGACTATAATACGCACCCGAGTATAATACGCATGCTTGGTTTTACGCGAAATTTTCGGAAAAAAATTAAAATTCGACTATAATACGCACCTATAACTTTTTAATATTTAAAAATTGCACATCTATTTATTAACATAAATAGAATTTGTAATAAAAATAAACGAAAACGCCAAATTCGGTAGAAAAAACTTAAATTGTTAATTCAAAACAAACAATACTGTGAAATTATCAGTCTTAATCACTTTCACTAGAATACACTCATCTATTGTTGTTGCGTCCGTGTCATAATTATTGTTGCCTCCGTAATATATATCGCCATCATCATCCTCACTTGACGATACGAACTGTGAGTTCCGTTTGATTAAAAGGAATACATAACTGCTTAGTAAATGGGTGGATGAATCATGGAGTGCAGATGCGCACGCACCCGTATTGCGACAATGTGTTACAGCTGCTGTACGTTCGTTTATCCAATGCTTAAAACTACTTTTTTTGTACGCGAGTATAATACGCACCATCATTTTTGCGGACTAAAATGTGAAAAAAAAGTGCGTATTATACTTGAGATTTTACGGTATCTATTTTAATTTTTGTTTTTTAGGGTGGTTTGGCTCGTGGGGCTAAAAACGTTGAACACCGTTCCTATAAGTGGATAAGGAAAATGATTAATTGCTGTTGAATTTTTTTTTCTTTTGCTGATGCGAACGGTGTGTGTAACAGTGAAAGAATAGCTTAAGTATTAATAAATAATAATGATTTTGAATTAATTGATTATAGTTTGAATGGTTTATGATTAATGATGGATCTAGATGTGGTTAGTACATTACATATATTGAATTATAATTGCGTTCTAATCCTAATAGCCAAGAACTACTCTGGTTTAAAATGACAAACTGATTTATTAAATTGACACACAGCATAAATGATACAATAACTCTTATTACACATTCTATCCTCACCAAATGTTATCACTACTTATTACAACTTGATTCATGAACCTTAATTACTCATTATCATCAATGCGTATGTAGTTCAAAATATATTCTTACTCAATAACTAATATTTGAATCATATTCAATTCATCACATTATATTAACTTAATCGTTTTCACGAATTATCATTTATTATCCGCCAACTTCCGTTATCAGATTACTTCACTACCGCTCTCTATATTACTAAGTTAGTGATGGCTACGTTATGAGAAGTAACGACGGTAAATATGAAGAGGAAACAAAAGGACGGTATCTTTACAGATGATTATTGGATCACCTTTATGGGCATCGGTCACATATCTATGACGGACTTATTTTCACACTCACAGCACTGGACCTGGGGCACACTCATAGTAGAATACATGGCTCCTTCAATAGTTGTAGGCATTCGACACAGGAAACTGGGGCACACTCTTACTCGGGCTTTTTTGGCATAGGCCACCGCTTACACAGCTATCATCGGGCGTGCTTCGTACATACAAGCTAGGTTGATACCACTTCTGTATCTAACTCCTAACTACTCTCGTTTTTTTTGCCTCTTCTATCTTTTTTCATAGTCTTTTTCTCTTATAAATTCTGCCCACGCCTCTTCCAATCCCATTGGCCATATTATTCCCATGTCATTGCAATTCGTTCGGGGCTGCCTCTTCTCAATCCCCTTTTCACCAATGTGCATCGAGGGCGGGATTTATAAGATTTTCACCCTTCCTTAACCTTTCCCATGCTCAGATCAACACCAAGCCTGGTGGTCCGTTTTATAACCATCATAAATTTATGTCTTACCCTTCTCTTTTCTTCTTTCGTTGCAACTCATTCTGCAGAACTTTTATCTTATACTTTTATTTCTTTCTTCGGGCCCAATCTTCTAGTAGTTTCGGTTTATTGTTGGCTTTTCTCCCCTTCTCATTTATTGCCAGTCTGTTGCTTCCTTGCCCTGTTTCTTTCTTATATTGTGCAATTATTTTACTTCGTCCCGTAATTTTCAACTTTCCTGCCCTTGGCCTTGATGCTATTGTCATATACCTATGACAGCGTGATCGACTACTTCATACCTGGTTGCCACCTCCTTTTTGATCGACGGGCGACATCTGGAGGGCTCGCACCTTCCCTCAATCGCTTACTTCGTGGAAAGACTTTCAGGTCTACGGATTTAGCATGCACCTAAACATGACGGTACTGAATGGCGTTTTCCGGGACACGAGCGGAGCAACCCCAGTCCCAAGACCAACGCGCTACCACTAGGCTACCTCGGGTCCGCTGTCAAATCTTGGGTTGTAGCACGTCATGAAACAACTCTTAAAAAAGAACAGAATATACGACCTTTACAGATAATTTACAATCATTGTCCTAATTTATAAGGAATCGACTGAGAGTTTTCACCAATAGCATAGGCCTGTTAAAGTAAAAAATATTAAAAATTCTCAGATAAAATTCTCATATTTATTAATATTTTCAAAATATCGCCAAAGGATCACCTATTCAAATCAAACGATTAGTGATACTAAATCAACCGTATTTAGGAAAATTATCAAATTAAGAAGAAATAAAGAATATTTACAAATGTTTAAAAGTATTTACAACTATTTACAACAATACATACTTAATGCAATATATATATATATACACACATATATATATATATATATATATATATATATATATATATATATATGTATGTATATATATATATACACTGAAGTGCCACTGAATTAGGGATAGCAAAGCCTATGCAAATTGTGCAGCGCTGCGCATCATGTATGCAAAAGTGAGGGCACTGTGGTAACTGCATATATAGCGCGTACTATGGTTGTTCTGAATTAGTTGTTGGAATTTCCAGTATGGGTAAACTGCCTGATTTAGACGCCTTCGATCGCGGACAAATCGTAGGTGCGCGACGCATGGGCCATTCAATTTACGAAATCGTCAGACAGCTAGGATTTTCAAGGTCGACAGTGTCAAGAGTATACCCAGAATACATGGATAGTGGAAAAAAAACTAGCGATCGGGCAAACTGCAAAGGACAATTAGCCTTGACAGTGCGTGGTGAGAGACGGCTCAGGCGTATTGTACGTAGCCAGCGAAGCCAAACATTAGCTCAAATTACCACCCAGTTTAATGACGGTGCCAGTCGTACAGTCAATAAACGGACTGTACAACGCTCGCTTCACCGTATGGGTTTCGGGAGCCTTCGACCTACGAGAGTACCATTGCTCTATACTCGCCATCGGGCTGCACGTCTTGCCTGGGGAAGAGAGCACAGAGACTGGAGTGTAGAGGACTTGAAATATATGGCGTCAGGCTCATGAAGCCATGCATCCTGCATACCTGGCTGGAACTGTACAAGGGCATGGTGGCTCAATCATGGTCTGGGGTGTATTTTCATGGCACAGTTTGGGATCTTTGGTGCGTGTACCAACCTCCCTCAATGCAATTCGGTACGTAGAGTTGCTGGGTGATCACCTCCATCCGTTTATGCTGTTCTGTTATCCGCACGGTAATGGAGTTTTCCAGCAAGACAACTGTACATCTCACAAGTCCCGGTTGGCTACTGGCTGGTTGGATGAGCATTCCTCTGACTTCTCTGTCATGAATTGACCACCTAGAATCCCAGACTTAAATCCTATTGAGCATCTTTGGGATGTTTTGGAACAAGGCGTGAAAGGCCATCACACAGCACCAAAGAATCTTACTGAATTTTGGACAGCTTTAGCCAATATTTGGCAAGCCATTCCCGTGGAACTTTTCCAGAAACTTGTTGAATCTATGTCGTGGCAGCCGTTATCAAGGCCAGAGGAGGCCCAACTCGTTACTAGGAAGGTATTCCTAATTCAGTGGCACTTCAGTGTATATATATATATATATATATATATATATATATATATATATATATATATATATATATATATATATATATATATGAAGCTCGGTGGCGCAGTGGTTAAAAGATTTAAGCTGCCACACCACAGGCCCAGGTTTCGATCCTGCGACTGGGCAAGGTCGACTCAGCATTTCATCCCTTGAATGGGTCGATAAAGACCAAGCTTGCTTGGGAACTAAACTCTTTGTGTCCCACGTCAGGTTGACCACCTGACTGAGACATATGCTGTATGGCACCCCAAGCCCACGGTCAAGAAAACGGAGATGTGCACCACCGGCCGTGGTCCAGTGCGGATTGTTGTGCCATGAATTTAGAGTTATATATATATATATATACCGTGTAGTTATAATTAAACTTCTCCAATAAACGGCATCCTACAACGCAAACCGGTGAACGGAATGCAACGAAATTTCGTATATGGGGTATACACGAGATGCGCTCACGGAATTTCGAAAAAAAAATTAGTTCCAAAATGTCCACTAGAGGTCGCCTTTTCGGGAAAAACAGGAAATATAACACAATAAATGACGAAAACGGAATACACAAGCAATATTAACAATCCAGAACAAGAATTGTGAGTAATAAAATGTAAGACCTGTCAGTTGTAGGAGAAAAATGTCGAGATTTGCATGCTTGGGAAGAAGAGGAAGCTTTATGCAAAGCACGTTAGGGTATAAAACGTTTGCAGACGTTGTCATTTTTAAGTCGATGTTTCCGGCTGTACTAATGACGGTTTCTTTAGTTAAACGTGCGTTATTGGTGCGTTATACGCTTCATGTGCGAAGCCTCACAACTGATCAGTTACGATCTGCTGTTGAACACACTGTCCATCAACTTGAAATTTTACAGGTGAATGAAGGTGGTCACGTGGAGCAGCTTTCCGTACATCGTCCTGGATACGATTAACAACTGCTTCTCTTGTGCAATTTCGTCCTAATCTGTTCTTGTTTCTGCAAACTGAACTGTTTTTGTGTCTCCCTTACCTTTACTTAATGTGGTTCGATGACAAGGTGATCAGAAACTAGTCAATAAATGTTAATATTGTTTCTGTATTCCGTTTTCGTCGTTTATTGTGTTAAATTTCATGTTTTTCCCGAAAATGCGCCCTCTGGTGGACACTTTGGAACCTTTTTTTCGAAATTCCATGAGAGCATCTCGTGTATAGCCCATATACAAAATTTCGTTGCATTCCGTTCACCCGTTTGCGCTGTAGGATGCCGTTTATAGGGGAAGTTTAATTATAACCACCCGGTATATACACTGGTACCTCTGTCGTATCGCTCTATGAGAGTTAGAGAGAGGGAGCTCTGAGTGTCTCATAATATTTAAAGGAAACAAAGAAAAGACATTACGTTGTGTTTGAACTTCCCGATCACTCAAAGAAAAGCTCCTCGACAATACGACGTATGAAAAATAAAGCAATTTACAGTTTATAATTACCCAGGTGGTTCCAGTCAGTTTGTATGGTCATGTGGTGCGTCATGAATAGTGTGAAATGATTTTTCACTGAAACATATTATTATGGGCCCATATGCATATTTAATAAAAGGAAAACCAAATCAAAATAAAACTACATAAATATTTACTACATGCACAGTAAAATTCATATCAACACTCAATTCATATCAATAAAATTCATATCAGGCAATCAGATCCTTGAATGCATCAGCTGAAACTGCTCAAATGCTTATTGTTATAAGGAATCTGATTCACTCTCCTATTTAGGCACCCCTTTAAGAATAAGAAATCATGTTAAAAGGGAAGTAAAATAACAAAGAAAAAGTTTTGCTTATCTTCTGAAGGTTGTCGTTACCAGTGGATTCGTCATTCGGTGCGCGGGAATTTGGAGTTCGTTGACCTGACCAGAGGGGTCTTTCTTGCGCTTTCTAAATCTCGTGGAGGGGGAAAGGTCTGTAGGTCACTAGCACAGGATTCTTGCATCAGGAGAACCTCGCAGTCTTAAATGTACACATTTCGGGAAACCTGCGGGCACTTGGTGCCGAACTTGGAGAACGGCTTGCTTCTTCAGTATGCAGGGGGGGGGGTGTAGCTGGGTATACGGGCAGTTCGCTAGTGGAATTCGCAGGTATCATCATGACGATTCACATCAGATCTACAGCTAGGCTCAGGCTTCGTTGAAGAAATTCGTTGCATGGTCCACTCGGGTGGTGCAGGCATCGTCGAAGAATTTCGCACTCTCGTATACTCGGCCGGTCACAGCCTCTCTACAGTTATTCATCCATAAAAAAAGGCCTTCAATCTCCCGAGCTCTCGTGTATTCCCCTTAAATATGTGCTTAGTACCAGACCACTTCCCCAGGGAGAGCTATATCTGTATCCGTCCTCACCTACTTCTTCTAAAGACCTTATTCGCTTGCGCCCGTTATCATGGCGAATCCACTTAAATTGAGGGATTGCTCGAAGGCATTTGCCGGGCGTTGAACCTTACATATTTCCCGGAACCCTGCAATTTCTCGGTATACGCTAAACTTAGCGTCATGACGCGTGACAGAAATCAAAAACGACGCCATTTTGTGTTCAATGGAGAGGCTATGCCTATTCAATTAAACATCCCTAAATTTTCCTCAAATCAAGAGAAAACCAGATCCCTTACATTTCATCACTACATATCATCATACGTCATGTGATAGGGAAAAAGAAAAATGTATAAAAAACACAAATCAAGAATATGAAAATTTAAAAGACATTATCACACTACAATATATGATATATATATATATATATATATATATATATATATATATGTATAAATATTTACATATAAAATGCGCTTATATAAAATGCGCTCCCATCGTAAGAATTAACATGCATATATAATAATGTGCTTCCATCCTCCGTGATCCAAGCATAATAACCACCGCTATTTTAGAATTCACTGCTGAAATACTTCTCTAAAATGAACACTATTGTAGAATTAACAACACTATTGCAGAATTAACAACACTATTGTAGAATTCACTGCTGAATTCTACACCTCGACTTACGAGTTTTTCGAGATACGAGCATTCTCTCGGCAGATTTTTTTGCTTCGAGTTACGAGCTAAAATTCGGGCTACGAGCAAGCTTCAGATACCCCACAGCTAGTTTGCGCAGCGAACGTCATGTGCTCATCAAATGAGAACACGAAAAGCATATAATATTTACAACTTTTATGTACAATTATTATACAATTATATACATATATTCTAAGACTACTATCCAGTCTTAAACTGAGAGATTAACACTCAACAATTATCACCCGGGGCAGCTTGCTCTGCCCAAACCTGAGTCGCCCTCCGAAACCGAAAAGCGTCCAACCCCTCTCGCAGAGAGATAGCTTAAATTCCCTCCCCAACACTGGTACTAGCCATGGGTTCTAGGTGATAGGATGACCTTGGTCCTAGGATCGCAATCTCTCCTCCTTCTGCGGATTCTGAGAAAATGATCTTCGGATTCTCAGAAAGAGGAATTTGGACATTATATCCCAGTGAACGATGCAACAATCACTCAGCTTCCGTGTCTCACTTTTAGAGAGTAGCTCGTAATGAAATCGAAAGCAAGGAAAATGTGGCGAAAAGGTCAAAAATCAAAGAATAAGATTCAATTTTTAAGTTCAGCTTTTCTCCTTCTCTTTCATTAACATCTTCAAGTCTGATTTCCAAGGAAAATGTTGTACATTACACTTAATAAAACGAGTTTATTGCAGTGCATTCTATTGTATTGCGTTTTTATATAACGTTCGTCATTTATAAGCACATTTTTCTTATTTGAAAACATGTAGCCAAAAATCGCTGTGTTTGGGGGGAGCCCCGAAACGAATTAATGGCATTTCCATTCATTTCAGTGGGAAAAATTGATTCGAGATACGAGTATTTCGAGTTACGAGCTCCGTCATAGAACGAATTAAACTCGTATGTCGAGGTTCCACTGTACATATATATATATATATATATATATATATATATATATATATACACACCGGGTGTCCGAAAAGTATGGCTACACTTTCAAAAATGAATAAAAATTTACAAACAAACATTTTCACTTACCGTTTTTTATGTTCCATAAAGAAAATATTAAAGTTTTTTTACACGCTAATATTAAATGCTTTTTCCACGATTGCTTTATACCACGATTTCAATGTGCGCAACATTAGTCGCGAACAACACATCGAGTCTATACGAGATTTCTCACCACGTTCTATGAAGCATTGCAGGATTAACACTCTGAATGGCCGCTGTAATTCGACTTTTCAGTTCATCAGTGTCACAAATTGGAGATTGGTAAACAATGTTTTTCACGTATCCCCATAAGAAGTCGAAAGGTGTTATGTCTGGAGATCTAGGTGGCCGCGGTATTGGACCTCCTCTTTCCATCCATCGCCCGGGGAACTTTTCATCTAAAACCTGTAGCCCTTAAAAACTCCAGTATGGTAGTGCCCCATCTTGCTGGAAAATGATACTGGGTTTCAAATCCTCTATTTGAGGAAATGCGAAAATTTCAAGCATATCGAGGTAATTGTCAGAGCGGACAGTTTCTTCGGAAAAGAAAAAAGGCCCAATAATTCGATCGTGCAGTAAACCACATCACATGTTTACTTTAAGGCTGTCTCTTGCTTCCTCCAGTACGGCCTGCAGAATGTTGCAAAACATTGGATGTAGCGCCATCTAGTTTACATTTCATTAAACAGAAACTTAAATCTTTCCTTTATGGAATATAAAAAACCGCAAGTAAAAATTTTTGTTTATTTTTAATTCATTTTTGAAAGTGTAGCCATACATTTCGGACAACCGGTATATATATATATATATATACACTTATGGACAAAAAAATTAACGCACCAAGAAGGAGTCGTTAAAATGAAACGAAATTTTACATACGTAATGACTACTTTCATATAAGTAAATGATAAGAAAATCAAAGAAAAAGGATAATTTATTTCAGAGAAAAAGGCAAAAGAACGGAGGAGTTAATACTCCGTTGGAACCCCTCTAGCGCGAATGTACGATGCGATACGATCGGGCATTGATTCATACAAGTTATGTATGATGTCTTGAGACATTTCGTTCCATATTTGCTGTAACCTTGCCCACCTCGTCGTCCCAAATGATCCCAGATATGCTCGATTGGAGACAAATCTGGGGATCGGGCAGGCCAAGGAAGGGTAGTAACAGTGCGGAGACAGTCTTGTGACACCCTTGCCGTATGAGGCCGAGCATTGTCTTGTTGAAAAATGGCTCCTGGGAGCCGTTGCATGAGTGGCAACACATGTGGTTGCAGGATTTCATGAACATACCGCTGGGCTGTCATGGTGCCATGGAACAATACTAGGGGTGACCGTGTATTGTAGACAATGGCACCCCATACCATCACACCAGCTGTGGGATCGATGTGTCGCTGTACAGCAAAGGCAGGATTGAAGCGTTCACCATATGCTCTCCACACACGAACACGATTGTCATCACTGCCGAGATTGAATCTGGATTCGTTGCTAAAGACGACCTGGTTCCATTCCGCTGCAGTCCAGTTTCCTCGTGCGCGGCAAAACTCCAAACGGAGGCGTCGATGGGTGGGTGTCAAGGGCAGCACACGTAATGGGTGCCGCGATACCAACTGTCCTTCAGCCAGGCGCCTTCGTATGGTTCGAGAAGACACAGAGTCCCCTAGTGAAGGTGCTACCTGTGCCTGGATGGCGGCCGATGAAGCAGTTGGCTGTACGCGTGCATTTCTTACGATGTGGCGGTCTTCTCGACGACTGGTCTGTCGAGGGCGTCCTGAGCCTGGTCTTCGTGTACATGACATCTCTCGGGTCCACTGGTCCCAACACCTCCTCACAACACAATCAGAGCGGCCTAATTGACGAGCTACTCGCCTAGCTGACCATCCAGCTTCCATCATCCCGACGATTCTCCCCCTCTCAAACTGCGACAACTGTTTATATTGTCTTCGAACACGGCGTAATAGCATGTCTATCTCAGCTCTTCCTTTGTAAATGATTCAGCACACTCAAACAAGCTTTCGTTACCTGTTTTATACTCCACAGAGTACGATGCTCAACGCCTTCTACCGGCTATACGTAATTTCTAATCATTGCTCACGCTGCATTTCTAATCATTTGCATATATCCCCGACATGTACCTTCATTGCAAGTTTTGTTACAATCCCGCAATTATTTCTTGGTGCGCTAATTTTTTTGTCCATGTGTGTATATATATATATATATATATATATATATATATATATATATATATATATATATATATATATATATATTCTTATGTACATATATGCACGCATACATGTATTTACATTTATGATGCTATTTTCAGAGAGCTGAATTGTCCTTAGAAGGGATTTTTTTTTTCACTTTAAAAGACATGTTATTTGAAAATAATTGTATTTGGATTTTTTCAGACTTCTCTTATTTTAACAACACCGCATAAAACTAATTAAAATATGAATTGAAACATAACATAATTAAAAAGTAGCATGTTTTGATATAAATTTTTATCGCTATTTTAATGAACTTGGAAAAGAAAATACCAATTCGCAAAATTCAATAAGGATTAATCGAAAATTACTTAAAGTCCTATAAAAGAAGAAAAAAAATGTTAGTATTAGAAACTAAAACAGTAAGGCGTAAAAAAAAATGAGAAAATGTAATTAATTCTTGCGAAAAGACTTTTCACATTTCGCTTTCAAAGAACTCCGGAAAATAATAAGTAACATTTCATTGGAGCAATGTGAGATTATAATTAAATGTTGTATTAACGGAAGTATTACCGTAAAATGGGGTGAGATTGTGCCAGGATTTGAGGGGGTTTTATGCGATTTCTGTATTTGCCAACATAATCGGATGAATTTAGTGCAGAAAAATAGATACACATTTCAGCTTTCTATTTCGTTGCAGAAAAAAAATTTAATTGGTTGGGGATGCCGGAGAGGATTTTTTTTTATGGCACTATCTCTCCCCAACGAGTGGGGTGAGATTTGGCCACCCCTTTTTCTCCTTTATAGTTGCCATGGATTCAGTCTTATCACATTCACATACCTCTTACTTTGAAGAAAGAACACTCCCAGTTAATTTTGACATTTTTTTAATAAAAATTTATTTTTTCTCAAAATTTAACAAATTTCATCAGCCTTTTTGGGCTAAATCCAAAATTTGCCTTTTTTCACCATACAGGAAACATAAACTTCCCCACTTTCATCAAAGTTGCTGCGCATTTGACCCGGATAGACCTTCCTTCATATGCAAGGGCCACGAAGTCATTTACTCTTAAATCTGCTGTGGTTGCAGTGACATCAACAGGAACTACATTCTCTGTATTTGATTCCTCTTCGTGCTCTTGAGAATGATCGTGATCTTTTCGTCTTGATGGACTGTCCAGATGGGTAGCAACATCCTCGTCGTCAGTATAACCCAATTCTCTTAGCAGAGAGCCTATGCTACTTGATTTTTAAAACATGTTACTTTGTTAAAACATTCTCTATACAGATAGTTAAAGTTTCTTAAGAAATTTTAAATAGAGAAATTATTGCAATAATTCTAGCCATTCTAATAGTTAGAGTTGTGTCAATAATTTCCAGTTTGAAAAAAAAAAAAGTGGTCGCAGTACACACAAAAAAAAAGGGTGGCTTAATCTCCCCACATCAAGTGAATCTATTTAAATGATACTGCGATAACATGACAACCAAAACAGGAACAGTATTTAAACTCCACAGATAAGACTTCAGGTAGTAGGAAAATAAAAATATATTACTTACCAGTGCATAAAACTAACTAATCCTTCATACCACGAGAGCCTAACACTTTTCACAGGTTGCAACAAAGTGATAAAATAGTGAATTGTCAAAATAAATTACGGGAATCACAAAGATTGTATCAGAGGAGCGTGATAACACTTCTTGATTCGAACCAAAATACTGCTGCCCCGTGGTAAACGGGAAAACTAATAGCTTTAATAACAAGCCACCAAAGAGCACTGATTTACTGAATTTCATGTTGGCCTATTCTCATCCCACCTAGCATAATCTCACCCCATCTTACGGTATTAAGGGGACAGTGGACCTTCAAACCTAACTTTTTTTGTTTTGAATGGATTTCTTGAAATTTGAATATGTGATTAGTACCGTATATATGTAAAAGTGGTTAAAATTTAATGATGAAATATTAATAATTTATGAATTATTAATTATTAATTATATCAAAAATTGGCCTCATTAAAAATGTTCCATGCGCATTTCTTTTGCATATAATATGATAATTTTTATTTACAGAATACCTTATAGAACTAACAATGAAACTTATTGCTTATTTTAAGCAATCATTAAAAATATAAAGATAAAAAAATAATAATAGTGAAAATACACTTTTTATTACGCAAAATACCTATAAATCATCTTTTCAAGTACAAAATTTAGAAATTCTAAGCTACGAAGCATAATTATTTTCAATAAGATTTATTTGATATACAGTTAAGTATATAAAACTTAAATTTCAAAGCAATACGATAATTTTAAATGCGCCTGGAGCAGTTTGAAAATTCGTATGTAATGAAAATTTTTATTTTGAGAAAAACACATTTAAAGTTATTGCTATTAGTAACCACATAATATCTAAATTAAATACAAATGCCTATAACTAGGAAAGTAATCACAGAAATTAAAAATTCTTTTTGCAACGCATTCCTACGTGCCCGTAGTTTCACAATTCAAAAAAATAAAAAAATCGAATTTTTGGACAAATTTCACAATTTTGAAAGTCCACTGTCCCCTTAATGGAGGGGTCGCTATTTATTTGGATAACCATAAAAATAGTGAATTAAAATTTCAAGGCCCTAGTTGTATCAAGGGCTGTTTCACTACTAGGAATGTAATCTTTAGGTGTACAGCATAATATAAATGTTTTCATAAAGTGCAATCTATAAATTCTGTATGCCGTACTCACTGAATGATCACTGTATCTTTGAAAGTCCTAAGCAGCTGAAACTTTGTAAGTTGGTTCCTCTAAGGTTCTAGGTGTGCATTAAAAAATATTTTTGAAAATTCAAATTTAAAGGGGGCTAAAATGGGTTTCGGTCCCCAAAATAAAACTGACTTGTATCGCTGGAAACATAAGGCCTGAGAAGCTGAAATGTTGCAGGGTGGCCTGCTCTAATGCCAAACTTTGTATACTTGAATACTGTTGGTATATATATATAAATGCTACAAAGTGTTTTTAACTTTTCACACCAGATGGTGCTAAGTGTCTGTATTTGTCCTTTTGTATGTAAATGTATATTTTCTGTAAATAAAACTCAGTTGGAATGTAGTCCTTGAACGTGTGAGACACAACATTTGGCAGCAGAGCTTCGTGGTTGTTTTTCTCCCCGAAGAGCCAGTCGCATCGACATCCGGTCGCCGATGAATTCAAAATGCAACTGTGAGATTTCCTAAAGCGAAAGTTTAAACGATAGCGAAGAAAATGGATAACATGAAAAGCATTCCGTTGTTGAATAGTGGAAATTATTTACTCTGGTCTATGAAAATCAAGGCAATTTTAACTTTAAAAAGATTAATAGATGTTATCTATGAAGATAGACCACAGGATTTAAAATTACTAGAAGATTGGAAAACAAAGAATGATGACGCTGTAGCCTATATTTTGCTATCACTTTCAGATGAACAGAGTCTCCAATTTGCAGAAGAAACCAATGCCAAAAATTTATGGGAAAAAATAAAAAGGGTTTTCACAGGAAAAAATGAAGACCGGAAGATAGATGCTGGAAATGAGCTAAAGAATATAGAAATGCAAGAAAACGAAAATGTATCTGACTACATAGCCAGAGCAAGGGGACTTTCTATGAAGTGTAGCGCACTTGGTTTGAACATTTCAGAACGTGAACTGGTTTACTACACAGTTCGTGGACTTAACCATAAATTCGGGAAAATAAGAGAAATATTGAAGACGCAAAGAGAAAGAGAAATTGATGAAATATTAGAAATTTTACGCGAAGAAGAGAATACCCATTTAAAAATGAACTCAAATTCCATATCCAGAAAAGGAGAAGCTTTCCATGTTAAAAACAGTAATAGAAACGTAAAACTTTGCTGGATCTGCAACAAATCCAATCACATAGTCAGAAATTGTTTTTTCAGGAATAAAACAGGAAACAGGAGTGGAAATGCACCCGACAACGTGATAAGAACATTACCTAACGACAAAACCAAAAACAAGCAAAAAATGAGATTCGCGAACGCAGCATTTGAAAACGAAAATCAGAACTTTGCCCTTATGACAGACCCAGAACATTCCGACGCTACTTGTGAGGATATTTGGATTTTGGATTCTGGAAGCAGCTCACATATGTGCAAGGACCTTAAATTTTTTGAAAACTTTAATTCCGATGTTGGTCATATTAACTTAGCAGGTAAGAATTCTGTTTTAAAATCTATTGGCGAAGGAAAAGTTAAAGCTAAGACATTTGTAAACAATATTGAAAATACATTAACTATTGATAATGTGATTTATGTACCTGATTTAAGATGTAATTTGTTATCCATGACTAAATTAATGGAAAGAGGTTATAGTATTCAATCATATGATAATTATGTTTTGGTTTTAAGCAAAACTGGTCAAATTGTTTTAAAAGCTGAGAAAGTAAATAATCGCTTAGAAATTATAATGAAACCTTGTATTGATAATAATTCATCTGAATTATTAGAGTGTAACTTTGTTAAAAATGTAGAAAATTATGAATTATGGCATAAAAGACTTTGTCACTTGAATCCTCAATATATGTCTAAGATGAAAGATATAATTGATATAAATGTTAAAGAATCTGAAATTTTAAATTGTGAATCATGTAATATCAGTAAATTAACTCGTAAAAAACATTGCAAAATTAATATTGATCAAAGTAATTCTGTTTTGGAATTAATTCATGCTGACTTAGCTGGTCCTATAAATATTGATTCATTGGGTGGTTCTAAATATTTTTTAATGCTTGTAGATGATTATTCTGGTATGTATTTTTCTTATTTTATAAAACATAAGTATGAAGTATTTGATGTGTTTAAAAATTTTAAAGAAAGGTATGAAAACCTAACAAGCCGAAAAATCAAACGCTTAAGAACCGATAATGGATTAGAATTTGTGAATAAGGAAATGACTAAATTCTTACTGAAATTTGGCATATCTCATGAAAAAACAGTACCGTACAACCCAGAATCAAACGGAAAAGCCGAGAGGGCTATAGGAGTTTTAGTAGAACGCGCAAGAACCTTACTATATGAGAGTAAACTACCTCAAACATTTTGGGCGGAAGCCATATCCTGCAGTACTCATGTATCGAATATTACACCGCGCAAATATAAAAATAAACTTCCGATGGAAATATGGACAGGTAAAGAACCCAAAATAAGTTATTTAAAAACTTTTGGCTGTGTAGCTTATTATCATATTCCTAAACAATTTCGCAATAAATTTGATGTTCCAGGGAAACGCGGAATTTTTGTCGGTTATTCCAGAGATAGAATAGCATATAGGATTTATGACATCGCAAAAAATACAGTGATTGAGGAACGATCAGTTAAATTTGACGAAAAATTAAAAGGCAGCGAATTCATAACGAAAAATTCGGAATCCTATTTATGGAATGTTGAAAATCTGAGTCAGTTCAATTTTTCAAATTTAGAAGCAGAAACAGAAATTAACCCGCGTGAAGATAATCAAAGTGAAATTAATGACACAAAATCATTACAAAATGAAACCGCAAACGATCAAAGAGTGGAAAACTCAAATCATGAGTTATCACCTAAATTAAGGCGTTCCGAACGTATAAAAAATAAGTCAACGGCGAATTTGGCCTTAAGTAGCTCTACTCGGGAGGAAAATAATTCAATACCTGAAAATTATGAGCAAGCAATGAATAGCATTAAACATAATAAGTGGAAAATCGCGATGCAAAAAGAATTAGAGTCAATGAATAAGCATGACGTCTTTGAAATAATTGAAAGACCTAAAAATGTAAAAATAATCAAAAGTAAGTGGATTTATTCAGTTAAAACAATTAATGACGAGGAAATTTATAAAGCAAGACTCGTAGCGGCAGGTTTTAATTTAATTAAAAATAAAGACTATTCAGAGTCTTTTTCGCCTGTTGTTAATATAGAATCATTTAGATTATTGATATCATTAGCTGCAAAATTAAATTTATCTGTAAGATTTTTTGATGTCAAGACAGCTTACTTGTATGGCGATATTGAAGAAACTGTTTACATGGAAATCCCACCAGGTTATGAAGAACAATTTGGTAAGAACAATGTATGTAAATTAAAGCGTAGCTTATATGGTTTACCACAATCTGGTAGAAATTGGCATATTAAACTTAAAAATGAACTGAAAAGGATTGGCCTCAACCAGCTTGCATCTGACAATTGTGTTTTTATTACAAGTAATGAAACTGATTTTTTCGCAATTTGTATTTATGTAGATGATTTGGCAATATTTTCAAATAATTCTAAATTATGTGAAGAGATAATACTTAAGCTTAGAAAAACTTTTGAATTAAATGAAACTACAGAAAATTCCAAATTTTTAGGTATAGAAGTTCTACAAAATGAAAATGGTATTAGTTTATCGCAAACGCATTACATTGAATCTCTGATAAATAAATATGGATTGGAAAACTGTAAGAAAGCTAATACACCAATAACTAAAGGTGAGGATAGATGTTTTAATCCCACGGATGATTTAGTCAATCAGACTGAATATCAGGAAATAATAGGTGAGATTTTATATTTAGCTAATAGAACTCGCCCAGATCTCGCTTTTGTCACTAGCTATTTATCACAATTTAATAAACGACCGGAAAAAAGGCATTATACATTAGCTAAAAGAGTTTTGAAGTATTTAAATGCAACAAAAAATAAAGTTTTGTTTTATGACAGAGAAAATGGATTTTTAAATTGTTGCGCAGATGCCAGTTGGGGAAATGCTGAGGGAGGCAAATCATTTTCAGGTTGTGTTATAATGATTGGTAATTCACTTCTTACGTGGAAAAGTAGAAAACAAAAATGTGTTGGACTATCCACATGTGAAGCAGAACTGCTAGCTATCGCCGATGTTGCAAGAGAATTAACTTGGACTCTAAACATGTTAACTGAATTAAAATGTGAAAATTTTGTTAAGAGACCTGTAGTCTTATATAGTGATAGTCAATCAGCCATCGATTGGTTAAATAGTGGTAAGTCATCAAATAAAACTAGACATGTGAATCTGAAATTCCATTTTGTCAAAGATCTCATTGAAAATGATACTATAAAGACTAAATATGTGAATACTAATGAGATGATTTCTGATTTCTTAACCAAGGCTGTAACATTTGATAAATTGTTATTCTCATTGAAGAATATATGTTTAATGTAAATGTGCTGTTAATGTTCTGAAAAGATAAAACCCCTTTTCGCAGGGGGAGAGTGTTGGTATATATATATAAATGCTACAAAGTGTTTTTAACTTTTCATACCAGATGGTGCTAAGTGTCTGTATTTGTCCTTTTGTATGTAAATGTATATTTTCTGTAAATAAAACTCAGTTGGAATGTAGTCCTTGAACGTGTGAGACACAACAAATACCATTGTAGGGTTTCCACGTACCACTGGATCCTATAAACATACAAAAAACTTTACAAAATGTATCTAAGAATAAATAAAACAAAATACAAAAAATAATTTCCATAAAACTAGAAAAAGCCGTTAATATATAATTGTTATTAACAAATGGCAAATGCAATGTCCCAGCACTAAAATGTCTTTATCGGGAGGCTTAAGGAGAAATTTGCAGTTGTTTATGCTTTTTTCTTATTTGAGCTTCTATGTAAGGTTCAATAGTGCTTTAATCTTAAGTCGTTTTCCACACTCAGTATATTCCTGTACTTGTTTTTAATATACACTAGCTGTGAAAATCCTCGTACTCTGAAAACCACGCAGGTACCACCTCAAATGCTGTCGCGTACCACCAGTGGTACTCATTCCACCAGTTAGTAACCACTGCTCTAGAGGCTCAATAAGACAGCTTTTTAAAAAATTCAACCCTTAAGGGGATTTAAAGGGGCTTTAGTCCCAAAATAAAATAAAAATCTAAAACCCGTATTGAATGTCAGATCATGACGGGATTCCATGACTAGGTGAACTCCTTTGAGAAATGACAACACTTTTACAGCTAATTTAAATTAACCAAATGACACAATGGATGGTAGTAATGTATTTCGTGATGAAGCACGGGTATTTAGAGAGGATTACATAAAACTCAGTTACATAAAACTAATATCATCATACAATACATTTGAAATAAAACTCAGATCATTTCTCAACCTATAGAGTTTCTATGCTCACTTCTACCCAGACTTGGGTGTATATAATTTGAAGTGGCACTCTATTTGAATTTTATACAAACGCAGTTTATACATGAAACAATGTTTATTGAATTCGTTGCACATATAATTGGCTTTTACAGCAATAAGCATACGTACTACTTGTACGGAATGTATAAACACAGCTTTCAAGAACAATATATTTTTATATTCACGAACAGTAAGTCAAACCAGCAGTACTGCCATGTAAACTTCTGGCCCGCTAAGCACTAGCGCAGGATAACACCTTTTCAACCTTAACAACCTCCCCCTTTTTCATTAATGAAGCTGCATGGTATTTATACTAAGCGCGTATGCCGAAATTAGCATATCTGAAGCAGCTTCTTTAATTTATTCAAAAGTTCGATTCTTGTGTATACCTTACACTGGCCTCCCTCGAAAAAAAAAATTAGGTAACTGAGGTCTGAACGGCTTCAGTTAACTAATTGAAAACGCGTGCTGGTCTGACTTTTTACATAATGGGTGGCAAAGCCAAAAAACCTTCCACACGTTGTGTGGGGGAAAAACGCCACTACCATTTTACAAAACTAACCCCGAAGGGTCCAGGTGACACCATCACACAGTGGATTTGCAGAGTTGCGGATACTGGGCTGGCCAACTGCGCCCTAAAAAACTTATTTTAGTTAAAATTGTCAACACAATTGCACAGCATGACATTTCTTGACTGTTTGTATCTGCTCTCCCCCAATTTATAATGCACATGTGTCATGATTTGTGAAGTTAGTACATTAGTGGTTAATTGGTATATTGTGCAGTATGTATTTTTTTCCTAGTCACTACATGTCCCCTTCAAAAATTTATAAAACAACAGTATGCCGTATTTTTTTTCAGTGGCTCACCCCTTCCCCTCAAAATGTTTACACAGTATATACACTAGGGAATTTCAAACCAATTTGGTTCGGTTTTATTAAAGGGTGGGAGTTAGAATAAGAAAGTTGATACAAGACTTGTTCCTCATGAATGCACCAACTTCCTTGCACCAGTCTGTCCAATCCGTGGAACCTCTCTTGATGGTCGCAGTCCTAGTAAAGGGATTCGTTGACCGTGTGGTCATCCTTCGTGAAGCAGGTCGTAGGTCCTGAGGCGCTGGTCCGGCTTGACGATGGACAGGAGGTCTCTTGGGAGGAGGCCAACCTTGCTGGGCGGCTGATATCTTGCGTTTCCTGTACTTATGCAAAGGAGCTTTAGAATTGTCATCTATCCTTTTCATAACCTTGTGTACCTTATGTTTACCACGTTCATCCTTTGATAGAGTTTTTGTAGTGCACACCTTACTTTGCTTCGTACTTTTGCTTGTATCGGTATTAAATTTTAATGCAGATTCTATTGTTTCAAATTTATACGCCGCACCAACGTGTTTAGTTACTGGCTTTATCTCTCTACTTGTGTCATGTTTTTCAACAAACTGACTCTGTTTTTGGTATTGGTGCTTATGCAACTTCTTGTTTACCGCCTTAATTACTTCAGTATTTGCAGTTTTAATGCTGGAACCTGAAGGCTCTTTTTCACGTTTTTTATCCCCCTTAACTTTAGTTTTATCCTCTTTTGACGAAAAAGTCTCTTTGAAACTTGCGATATCAGAATCGTTATCATTTAAATTCTTTAACACTGCTTCAGTTTTAGGAAGATTAAGCTTTTCGTACTGGTGCGTTTTAATGCAACCTGCGTCTATAACTTCCGAAGCATCAGCTAAACTACTTACAGTATAACTCTGTGTCAACTTTTCATCTTGATTCTCAGTCTGGTTTTCATGTACTTTATTTAAAACCATATTATCAACCTGGCCTACACAATCCTCATTCGGATGGAAACTTGAAATAATATCATCATTACCTAGCGAGTTCTTACTATCGTTTAAAGAATTTTTATTGTCGTCAACTAATAAGTATTCACTAACCTCCGTAACGCATACTTCGTCATCTACTAAATTTCCTTCATTAACAGATGTGTGAATATCATCTAAAATATCAGGTATAGCATCAATAATATCAGGTATAGCATTAATAGAAGTGTCAGATGATTTATTTTCTAAACCACTAGCATTAGTATCGGCACTATTTTCAGAAATTTGTACTGGATTTACCTCATCATTCCAGCTAGACTCACTTTCTTTATAAGCCACAAAAATACCCTGACTTTCACTATTCTCAAAATAATGATTACTGCTCGGACAAAATAATACATTTGACCACACAGTTTCAACAGGTTGAACCATATCATGTGAATCAACTTGCCAGTGCAAGTAAGGTGCTTGCATATTATTTTCTTTAAGTCCACTAATTTCATTATAACGCCGTGCGCTTCTATTATTTTGCCTGCGGTACTGCTTACGCTGCTGGTTTGAAACTCGCGAAAAATTTTGGCGCGGCTGTATAAAACTTCTCGTACCTGAATGACGGTGAGGGGTAGCGAAGAAATGTCTATTGTCATATTTAGCTAAAGCTTGAAGGAGGGTAACCTTGCTTGTAATTGTTTGATTATCTAAAAAATCTTGAACACTTGGCTTCAAACGTTGGATAACTATTTTTAAGATTTCCGCTTCCGTTACCCCTTCTAAATATTCCTCACACTTGGAAATCTTTTCCGTAGCAAAATCTAACGCAGACTGACCTTCACGTTGCCTTAGCGAATAAATTTCCGCTTCAATTTCACTTTGATTAAAGGTCTTTGGAAAAACGCTAAGAAACTGTTGCTTGAATGACGAATAGTCAAAAATCAGATTACTACTTTTCATACACGTGTACCACTGATATGCACTACCTCTTAAAGCGGCTAGAGCAATTTTAAGTTTATCCCCCTCTGGGGTGCATTGTTGCTGAAAGTAATGCTCAATTTTCTTTAGGAATTGGCTTGAGGGGCCGCCATTGAAGGTGGCTTCGAATGGCGCAAAATGCTGAACCATAATTACCCGAGGAAAATTTCCAGCAGGATTTTGTTCTACAACACTCATTTTTAAATAGTATATAAGTACTTGCAACAATTTTATCAATATAAGTTCACAGTACACAGTTTAATTTCAATTTTGTTGTTCGTTACAAATGTAACGCTAACTACCAGGGTATATATAATTTCGGGCGCCAGTATAGAGATTCTAATCTGGGGGCACTCTATTTGAATTTTATACAAACGCAGTTTATACATGAAACAATGTTTATTGAATTCGTTGCACATATAATTGGCTTTTACAGCAATAAGCATACGTACTACTTGTACGGAATGTATAAACACAGCTTTCAAGAACAATATATTTTTATACTCACGAACAGTAAGTCAAACCAGCAGTACTGCCATGTAAACTTCTGGCCCGCTAAGCACTAGCGCAGGATAACACCTTTTCAACCTTAACAACCTCCCCCTTTTTCATTAATGACGCTGCATGGTATTTATACTAAGCACGTATGCCGAAATTAGCATATCTGAAGCAGCTTCTTTAATTCATTCAAAAGTTCGATTCTTGTGAATCGAATCTTGTGTATACCTTACAAACCCTAAAAGAAAAACTGTTTTCAAGCATTCGACCGTACATCACGTTTACCTGTTACGACAAACATCACGCTATTTCAACACTGGAAGTATTAAAGGACACTTTATTTCAGCTGAAAACTTCAATCTGTCTTTGAAAAAGAAGAACAGAAGGGGACAATGCGTTGAATACCATAGGACCAGGGAACAATGCATTTTTTCGGATCATAAGACCTTCCTACATAAAAAAATCTACTTAAAATTGGGGTGTGTCTTATGGTATGAAGGTAACATTAAAATAAAATGAATATTTTATTATATATATTATATTTATATAATGGACATTTTTCGGACCATAAGATAAATCTTTTTATATAAAAAAGCTCGATTTAAAATGGAGGTGAGTCTTATGGTCCGAAGGTAACAGTAAATATATATATATATATATATATATGTATATATATATATATATATATATATATATATATATATATATATATATATATATATATATATAGTACACTCATGGACAAAAAAATTAGCGCACCAAGAAGGAGTCGTCAAAATTAAACGAAATTTTACATACGTAATGACTACTTTGATATACGTAAATGATAAGAAAATCAAAGAAAAAGAATAATTTATTTCAGAGAAAAAGGCAAAAGAACGGAGGAGTTAATACTCCGTTGGACCCCTCTAGCGCTAATGCACGATGCGATACGATCGGGCATTGAGTCATACAAGTTCTGTATGATGTCTTGAGACATTTCGTTCCATATTTGCTGTAACCTTGCCTCTAGTTCGTTCAAACTCGTGGGATGCCCAACTCGTCGTCCCAAATGATCCCAGATATGCTCGATTGGAGACAAATCTGGGGATCGGGCAGGCCAAGGAATGGTAGTAACAGTGCGAAGACAGTCTTGTGACACCCTTGCCGTATGAGGCCGAGCATTGTCTTGTTGAAAAATGGCTCCTGGGAGCCGTTGCATGAGTGGCAACACATGTGGTTGCAGGATTTTATGAACATACCGCTGGGCTGTCATGGTGCCACGGAACAATACTAGGGGTGACCGTGTATTGTAGGCAATGGCACCCCATACCATCACACCAGCTGTGGGAGCGATGTGTCGCTGTACAGCAAAGGCAGGATTGAAGCGTTCACCACCTGCTCTCCACACACGAACACGATTGTCATCACTGCCGAGATTGAATCTGGATTCGTCGCTAAAGACGACCTGGTTCCATTCCGCTGCAGTCCAGTTTCCTCGTGTGCGGCAAAACTCCAAACGGAGGCGTCGATGGGTGGGCGTCAAGGGCAGCACACGTAATGGGCACTGCGATACCAACTGTCCTTCAGCCAGGCGCCTTCGTATGGTTCGAGAAGACACAGAGGCCCCTAGTGAAGGTGCTACCTGTGCCTGGATGGCGGCCGATGAAGCAGTTGGCTGTACGCGTGCATTTCTTACGATGTGGCGGTCTTCTCGACGACTGGTCTGTCGAGGGCGTCCTGAGCCTGGTCTTCGTGTACATGACATCTCTCGGGTCCACTGGTCCCAACACCTCCTCACAACACAATCAGAGCGGCCTAATTGACGAGCTACTCGCCTAGCTGACCACCCAGCTTCCATCATCCCGACGATTCTCCCCCTCTCAAACTGCGACAACTGCTTATATTGTCTTCGAACACGGCGTAATGGCATCTCTATCTCCGCTCTTCCTTTGTAAATGATTCAGCACACTCAAACAAGCTTTGGTTACCTGTTTTATACTCCACAGAGTACGATGTTCAACGCCCTCTACCGGCTATACGTAATGCGCAATCACGCTGCATTTCTAATCATTCGCATATCTCCCCGACATGTACCATCATTGCAAGTTTCGTTACGATCCCGCAATTATTTCTTGGTGCGCTAATTTTTTTGTCCATGAGTGTATATATATATATATATATATATATATATATATATATATATATATATATGTGTGTGTGTATGTATATAAGAAACGATAAACCTTTCCCTTCATTAACTTTGTCTTATCGCAACAGAATATTATCCCTCAATTTGATTTTGAACTAGATATACCAAATTAAGCTATTAGTTTTCCCCCTAAGAGCCACGTGCGGCCAACACTTGTATAAGATCGAATGCCGTCGAACATTCGAAATCATCACCCCATGTGACGCGTTAAAGTGATGTGTCAATTTTAACCAATTAAAAGTTCAGCACACCTGTACTCAGGGCGTGAACCTAGAGTAGTTCGCGCTCTTCTGTGTTCTCCCCCTGTCCTGTCAAGTTGTGTTTGAGCGCGCTACGTCCCTTGTCTTGTATAAGTGTTCCAGCAAACTCCGGAATAATTAATTTGTGAAACTGTATCTTCCAAGAATTATGTGCCGCCCAACTGTTTAGGCACTAAATGATGTCCAGCAATGAAGTTATTCTAAGAAATAAAAGGATTATGGGTCAAATAGTGTGGATGCCTTTGTTCCTCGACCGGACTCCCTGCTTAAGCCTTTGCCTCCATTCGTCGACCACTTCTACTGTTTAATGCTCAGAAGACTACAAGTACTATGACTTCAAAATGTGAATTGTGGTCACCTACCTGATATCTGGGATTTTTCGAGTTACCGGCCTGTGTTGCATCGCCCCGCGACAGCTTTCATTAAATATTTTATATATATATATATATATATATATATATACAGGTGGTTATCAAAATAACGGAAACACATTAATATTAGTGGTGTTTATGGAAGTGCTTCGTATTCCTTAAAAAACAAATTTAGGGACCAATATTTTTTTATACAATATAGTGTATACATAATTATACTCTAAAGTAGCAGTAATGAAACTATGGGCATCGGGCTCTTTGGGGGATAGCGTAAGATGTCAAACCTTGTAAATCGTGCACAAGGGCGAATTGTTGAAGCACGTTTAATTGTAGTATATGTTACAACAGTCCCCATGGGTTTGGGTGTTTACCGAGCTATGATATCGGAAGTCATGAAGGCATGCAGAGTTCACGGAAAGACATCCTCCGTGAAACAGAACAGTGGACGAAAGGGAAAGCTAAGTGAAAGAGACTTACTGGTGTTGAAGTGGACTGTGAGATCAAAATAGAAGACAACTGCAGCCAAAGTGACCGTAGAGCTCCATCTGAAACTACAGGCTCCAGTACTAGTCATTACAGGTAAGAGAAAATTATAAAAGCAAAACATTTACGACAGAGTAGTAATTCCCAAGCCACTTGTAACAGAAGTGAAAACAAACCGTCCTCTACAGTGGTGCCACGAGCACAAATCCTGGTCAAGTGATACGTTGAAATATAACATTTGGTTAGACGAATCATTGTTCACTTTGTCCCCTGCAACAGGACGTGCGTATGTATGAAAACACCTACACAAGCGTATTATCATGCTGGTCTCATGCCACCTGTCAAACATGGAGAGGGAATTTCTTAGGGTTTCGGAGGCCATCTCATGGTTTTCAAAAGGGATCTATTGTAACCCCGAAAGGGATATTGACTGGGAAAGACTATATCGAACTTTTAGCCAACCAGATCCATCCTATGGTGCAAAAATTGTTTCCTATAGGAGTTGGCGTTCTACATGATGATAATGCACTGATCCATACAGCTAGACGTATCAGGTCGGGGTTTGAGGAACATAAATACCAAGTCAAACACCTTATCTGGCCCGCACAGTTCCTAAACCTCAATATCATCGAACTGCTGTGGTCTGTTTTAGGGAACAGAGTCAGAAATCAATATCCATGCATCTCTACAGGAACATTGACGATTTATCCATAAAGAATAGTATAATATTCCTTTAACCACTATTCATGACTTGCATAATTCACTTCCTTAGTGAATCCAGGTGGTATTAAATGCCATAGATGGTCCTATGCCATAGATGGCCCTATTAATAAAGAATTTCATGTTTTTCTTAAGTGTTTCCATTATTTTTATAACCACCTGTATATATATATATATATATATATATATATATATATATATATATATATATATATATATATATATATATATATATATATATATATATATATATATATTATCTCTATTAAGTAAGAAATTGGAAATATCTTTATATACCTAACAAAATACAAAATGTTATTTTCTAAAAATCCTCCCATATATGTGAGGTGCGTCTTATCTTATGGTGTGTCTTACGGTCCGAAAAATGCGGTGACTGTCTTGGCAATTTTCTTCTCTCTATCTGTCTCTCGCTCTCTTTTACGAATTTTGATTTGGGGAAAAAAAATTATCCAGGAGTAATTTTTTCGGCAAATTATCATTAACCTCCTCCAAAGATATTGCAAAATGAATCTATAAAACAGTTTTATATCCAATAAGGAGACACTTGTATCGAACCTTCATTGTCCTTTGTCCTTATCTGTTTGAGCATATGCATTTCGAGAAGGATAACTATAGATTTTCGTTCAGCAGGAACTGTGTTCTTTTCACCCTCTGCCGTTGTTAATATTGGCAATTTAAACAATGGCGGGAGCGATAATCTTAGTCTCTCTGTCATTTCTGAGCGAACATTATTTGACTTCTTATGTTTGCGTCCGTTATCTCGAAGGGAAATAACGGAGCTGCGCGCAGATAAAAGGCAACAGCAGCAGAGAAAAAAGGTCGAGGAATAAGTTTAGAATCGTATCAAAAGCTGAATTGAACGGGTTGAGGACTGACTTACTAGATTTGAGAAGGCCAGACAGATTCATTTCCTCTCTGCTTATGCATGTTGTGTCATCAGGGTTGGTTTTGAAAGGGGAGTCATTCAGTGGCGATAGAAAAGACGCGAATGTCGAACAGTCGTTGTCGAAAACACCGGTTATAAAATACTGTTGACTGGATACAGAAACCATTTTATGTAGAAAACGTGAGTTATAGAAACATTTTAACTGGTAATTACCATAGAAACCTTTTATTCTTTGAAAACTTCAGTTGTAAAATGGCTAATTGAATATGGAAACATTTTCCATTGAAAACGTCCGTTGTAAGACTATCGATTGAATATAAACATAAATTTAAATCATAGTTTTTGAAGTTTAAAACTATGTTAATTTCACAATTTAACATAGTTTTTGAAGTAATGTTTTCTGAAAAAAAATTGCTCCACAACCTCGGACAAACAGATATTGAGGTTAGAGAGTTAAAATAAGCTCTGTATCAGCAAATGTCAACGTGTGGCACGCAAAATATCCACAAGTGGCACGTCATTCATTTTCAATGTGCGAAAAAAATTCAGAAAATTGGCTGAGTTCTGGGTTTCATATGGATGGGTTTTCAAAGTTGTTCTCCGATAAACTCGCAACAGTTATTTAATTATTGTAAAATAAAGATTTTCTAACACACTCTATAGAGAAATAAAAATAAATTAGTTAAACACTAGGACCCATATTAAATACATCTTTATGTTCCCAAAACGTAAAAAAAATTTTAAATATTCATTCATAGTAAACTTAGTAACCATTTTTTTTACATTACTTTTATTCTCAACTTAAAACATAATTAATTTTTTTTTAATTTTTCTCCTGTGTTTCAGATAAAGTCTAAAGAATTATTTCTCTATTAAAAAACATCTTTAAATATGTGCATCTTTGTTCAGTACTGCATTATTATGATCTTACATTAGAGTCATTTTATACAGTCTATTATCATCGTGGCACGTTGAATTTCCATATTGTTTTGATTTGGCCCATACGCTCAAAATATTGGCCACCACTGTTGTATATTATCTAAAAATGTTTACTTTATTAGTTATGATAAAGCATTATATTTAATCATATTTTGCTTATTATCCACGTAATGCTTTAACAATAAGTCTGTCTTAAATAAATAAATAAATAAATAAATAAATATGTATATATATATGTGTGTGTGTGTGTGTGTGTGTGTGTATGTATGTTCCCGTTCATTTATTTGAGGGAATGTTCACTGTTCATCCTTTTCGAAAGATAAACTTGTCACTGAACAAATTTATTTTTATGAACAACCTTTATGCTCTATCGAAAGGTTTTCAAAAATCCTTTGCAGATGGGAGTAGTCGCCCTCTCACAACATTTTAATAAACGCCCTTAACAATCTCTTAACCCCCCTTAACAACCTCTAACCTGATCGAATAATTGCAAATTAGCTTCTGAATTCCAGTTCGAATTTTTATAACGTCGTGTTGCCATGGGAGCCGCAGCTGAGGTGGGGAGAAGCTTTAAACTCGTGTTTCTCTGGAGGGCTGGCTGAAGGATCGGAGAACGTCGAAACTCTGTACAGGTAGCTCTCCTAGAGCACGGCATCTTACAACACGGTTTCGCTCTAACACGATAGGATAAATTGCGGGAACCCTCTTATAACACTGCAGCCTGTAACACGGTTTAGTTCTAACACGATAAAAAATTACGGAAACCTTTGTACAACACTGTACTTCTACAGCACTAGATAACATGATTTTTGTTTAACACATTTAAAAACTAAATTACCTTAAAATAATTACGGGAAGGAATAATAAACTATAGTGGCTTTACATGAAAATGTATAAACAAATTATAATTTATTCATTTATAGCTCTATAAAATTATAAGAAGGCCTAAGCTTAGCTGATAATCTTGAATCATTTTTCCTGAATGCCGACCCTTCCGCTGAAAGAAGCCGAAAATTCAAAAGGGAGCTGCAAAATTGTTATGAATCTCCATACCATGAAATCTACAATGATCTTGTAAGAAACAGGAAACAAACCAAAATTACATATTTTTTGAAGAGGATAGAAGGTGCAAAAAAAAATCTAAATGAAGAAAAAGGTACTGAGCAGAGATGAGGAAGAAATTTATTAAATTAAGTTCGCATTAAATGAAAATAATATTTTTGTTTCTTTTTTATTTGTGTTATACATACATTTATATTTTT